>JANAVB010030219.1:13831706-14177732 GCA_029216955.1 Iris pallida
ACTGCAGCGTAGGCTGGACGTACCCACGTGCTTATGCCCTTAAACAGGGTACGGGTCGTGACAGGAATGTTATGTCGACAACATCGCCGTCAAAAACAGCTCTAAGGAAGATCATCTGCATGATCTGAGGATAGTATTCGACCTGATCCGAGCACACAATTTAAAGATGAATCTCACCAAATCATTCTTGGGCGTATCCAACGAGAAATTCTTGGGTTTTATCATTACCTCCCAGGGTATCCATATAGACCCTGAGAAAACAAAGGTAATCCTGGAGATGGGTCCCCCGAGAAATCTCCGTGAGCTCAGAGGCCTTCAAGGGAGGCTAGCTTATATTAGGAGGTTTATCTCTAACCTCTCCGGACGATGTCAACCATTCACGCACCTCATGAAGAAAGGCGTCTCTTCGTATGGGATGAAGAGTGCCAACGTGTCTTTGACAATATTAAAGAATATCTGTCGAAACCTCCAGTCCTAGTGGCTTCGATTGCTGGAAAGCCGTTTTTTGCTTTATGTACGAGCAATGGAGCATTCCTTCGGCGCTCTACTAGCACAAAACAATGATGCGGGGCATGAACAAGCTATCTATTACCTCAGTCAAATAATGATAGGGCCTGAGCATAGATACATCGCCGTAGAGAATGAGTGCCTCGCTCTGGTGTTCGCCATTCAGAAGACGCGATACTATGTTACAGGATAGACCATCCATGTTATATCACGAGTCAACCCCCTCAGGGTCCTCATGACCAAACCAGGTGCACTCATCTCTCGTCTCGCTACCTGGGCGATATTATTGTCCCCCTACGACATGATCTTCGTCCCGCAGAAGGCAGTTAAAGGTCAAGCTTTGGAAGACTTTTTAGCTGCCCATCCAGGTTCAGAGACAACCAGAATATATGAAAAGATCCCAGACGAGGTCGCCAATTCAAATATGGCTTTCCATGATACCGTCTGGCGAATGTTCTTCGACGGTGCTTCAAGAACCGTACCCAAGGGCAATATCATCGTTGGAGTCGGAGTGGTACTGATTTCTCCCTCTGGGTTGGTGATCAATCAGGTATACTTCCTTACGGAACCTTGTTCAAACAATGTGGCCGAGTATAATACCTTGGTTATCGGCCTCCGACTTACAAAGGAACTGGGGATAGAGTACCTGAAAGCATATGGCGATTCATAGTTTAATCGTTAATCAGATTCGGGGTTCATATGAAGTTTGCCATGAAGACATGATCCTCTATCATCAAATAGCAATCGCCATCATTACGTCCTTGGAAGGGTTCTTCATAGAACATGTTCCCAGACTATGGAACGTTAAAGCCGATGCCCTAGCAGGCCTTGCCGCTTCCCTTGCAGTTCCAAATCATGCTCATTATTTGGTTGACGTAATAGGCCAGGAATTGGTTTGTCCTAAGAACAACGTTCAATTTGCTGTGAGTTATTCTTTTCTTACGGTCGACGAAACATAGGACTGGAGACTTCTATTTATTGACTTCGTAGTCTATGGTATCTTGTCAGAAAATCTGAAAGAAGCCACTTCTATTAGAAGACATTCTCTCAGATTCTTCTACGATACAGAGACAAAAATACTGTATCGGCGATCCTATGATGGATTACTGCTCTGGTGTTTGTCAAATACGAAAGCTAAAGAAGCCGTGCGCGAAGCTCACGATGGCGTTTGCGGGGCCCATCAACCTGGCCCGAAATTACAAGACCGCCTTCGCCGGATGGGCTATTACTGGCCTACGATGGTAGCAGATACGGTAGACTATACAAGAAAATATAAAGCTTGTCAGTTCTACGTCGATTTTATACGCCAACCATCCGAATTCTTACATCCGACGGTGGCATCCTGGCCATTTGAGGCATGAAGAATGGATATCATTGGTCCAATCACCCCACCTTCATCCAGAGGACACCGCTTTATACTCGTAATTACGGACTACTTCTCCAAATGGGCGAAAGTTGTTCCGCTTGCAGAAGTGAAGACATCAAACGTGATCAACTTCGTCAAGCATCACATCATTTATCGCTTTGGAATACCTCGAAGGATCGTCCACGACAATGGTCTGCAGTTTGTAAGCCATGCCTTCTATCGATTTTGCGATAAACAACGAATTCAGAATGTTGCTTCAACACCATACAACCCGGCGACTAATGGTCTGGCTGAAGCTTTCAACAAAACCATAATCAAGCTTCTCAAGAAGTTCGTACCCTCAAACAAACGCGACTGGAATGAAAAGCTTGGCAAATGCTTATGGGCGTACCGTACTACAGTCCGGACAGCCACTGGGAATACACCATTCTCTTTGGTATACGGAAGTGAGGAAGTTCCCTTATTGGAAACTCAAATTCCTTCGCTCCGTATCGCCCTCACTTACCGAGTAACGTCGGATGATAATTACCGTCATCGGCTACAAGAATTGGAGGCCTTAGATGAGAAGCGTCTGCTAGCTCAACAACGAATCGAGCTTTATCAAGCACGCATCTTTGGAGCCTTCAACAAAAAGGTCAAACTGAGAACATTCCAAGTAGGCGATCTCGTTTTGGCAGTTCGTAGGCCGATGGTTATGACTCATAAAACTGCCGGCAATTTCCAGCCCAAGTGGAAAGGCCCATTTATCATTGAGGTTGTATTTTCCAATGGTGCATACCATATCGTAAAGGAAAATGGAGACTTGCTCATGATGCCCATCAACGACAAGTTTCTGAAGAAATATTATGTCTAAAGGACACCCTCCGAATCAACCGGATTGTTGAGTTATGTACCCTTAAGTACCGCTGAACTTACACTCTGGTTAACCCAAATGAATTCATATCACATCTTCCGGGCAGCAAGTCATGTATGATCATACCTCTAAACTTCCTCCCTAAAAAATTATTTTCCTCAGAATCTGTTACCCGCGCTTTCAGTACATAGAAAAGGGTAACATGTCCACAAAATTTCTGAAACAACCACGTCGATGCCACCTCTGAGTTATTTCTCTTCCATCACAAACAAATTACCCCTTTCGTAGAACTTCCACGTCCATATTACCTCTGAGTTGTTATATGTATCCTTCATTGAGTCCACTCCTGCCACGACCTCATTACCCCTGAGTAGGAAGACTCCGTTGTAAAACTCCCATATGTACCACGTCCTCATTACCTCTGAGTAAGTATGTTGGTTTTCTCTCGACTTATTATCCGTACCCAAAACCAGGGTACGCCAAGGGTAATAGGCCCACAAATGTCCACAGTTGACCACAAATGTCCGCAGCTGACCACAAATGCTGTAGTAGGTCCTCTAGTACATGCACCTCTTTTCTCACCATCACATGCCTCTGGAGCCCAGTTGTTCCGTAGCATTCCTTCGCCCATTACCAAGAACTTCCTTACCATGGAGTTATTCTATGTATCTACATTGAGCCCGCCCCTACCATGTTCTCATTACCTCTGAGTAGGAAGGCTTTGTTTTAACCCATATTTACCACGTCCTTATTACCTCTGAGTAAATATGTTGGTTTTCTCCTATTTATTATCAGTACTCGCATCACCAGTACACAAAATGGTAATAAGTCCAGAAAAATTATCTTAATCTATTACTCGTACCACTGGTGTACCAAAGAGTAGTAGGTCCACAAAATATCACTCAAATCTATTTGCTCGTATTTCCAGATGCACAAAAGGGAAATAGGTCCACAAAATTCTCCAACGGAAAAAACAACCACGTCCATATTACCTCTGAGTTGTTTTTCCGTCCATCACAAACAAACCACCCAAGACATAGAACTTCCACGTTGATAGCACCTCTGAGTTGTTCTGTGTATCCTCATTAGGCCCACTCCTACCACGTCTTCATTACCTATGAGTAGGAAGGCTCTACTTTAGACCCATATTTACCACGTCCTCATTCCCTCTGAGTAAATATGTTGGTTTTCTCTCCACTTATTATCCGTACTCGTACTGTCTGTACACAAAAAGGATAATAGGTCCACAAATGCCCTCTGTTAACCACAAATGCTGTATTAGGTCCTCTAGTACATGCACCCTTTTTTCACAATCATATGCTTCTGGAACCCAGTTGTTCCGTAGAATTCATTACCCGTTACATAGAACTTCTACGTCCATATTACCTCTGAGTTGTTCTATGTATCCTCATCTGAGTCCACTCCCACCACGTCCTCATTACTATCAACCCCGTATTTACCATGTTCTTACCACCTCTGAGTAAAAATGATGGTTCCCTCTCTCAACTTATTATCCGTACCTAAAACCAAGGTACGCCAAGGATGATAAGTCTACATAAAATCTACAGCGGAAGTACCCAAACCTATCACGTCCATGCTACCTCTGATAGGATTCCCACACCAAAGCAACTCTACTTTCCATGCTTCTTATTCAAAGTATTCCAAATTTGCAATTTGAAAACTTTGAAGGGGGTATTGTAGAAGCATGAAAAATATTGCTTTTAGTCCTACATCGGAAAGGAGTGTAGGACTGTTGAGCACCTCTAGAGGGGGGGTGAATAGAGTGTGTGTGTGCAGCAAAAAATAATCACCAATTCAAAAAATAAAGTTATAACTATGACAATAAATAAGAGACAATAAATAAATATAGCAAGAGATAAAGAGATCAAACTCAGTGACACATCGATGTATACTGGTATCTCTCTGAGATGACTAATCCAGTCTCGAGTACTCTTGCTCGATGTTAATCCACTATGGCACAAGCTAAATGAGAGCTTGCAGTCTCTTACAACACCGTGCTTGGTGACAAGTGCACAACCAACTTCACAATACCGTGTTTGATGACGAGCGCACGACCGGCTCCACAACAAAGATAGTTGTTGTACTTGGAACTACCTTTTTACAACTCTTGGACACCAAAAGACTATAATTCAACGTAGATATTACTGGCTTTTGGCTAAGAGAAGTATATGTGTGATTTGAAAGCTTAAAACATTTGAAAACACTTGTTGAGTAGAGAAGAGAAGATGAAGAATGAATGAGTGATTTGAAATAAAAAAACTCTCTTCTATTTATAGGTGTTTTCTGGAACCGAACTCGGGCAGAGTTCTGGCAGAGTTCTGATGCAAATATTTTGCATATAGACGTTGCATGTAGATTTGGAGGCAACTGTCATTTGAATTCAACCAGACCGAACTCGGGCAGAGTTTGGACCGAACTCGGGCCGAACTCGATTTTGAGTTCTGTCATGGGAAATTTTGAAATATTTGTCAAAAACTGTTTGTAAAAATAATTTAGAATATTTTGTAAAGATGAAATAGAAATAGGTAGGCTTTTTTGGAAATTTGGACTGGGATAAACCTAAGCCAGTATTACCTTAGTCGATTTTAAAATTTTAAGTCCTAGACTCAATAAAGAGAAAATACAGAATAAATTGTAAAATGGCTCAAACTAAATTCCATTGAAATTCATCTTCAGATTGATGATATCTATGCTTTGTTGATGCAGTACAACGCCCGTTGATATTGATTTCATATACCCTGAAATAATTAGCAGCAGTTTGTATATTTTTTGTATTGACTTAAGTGCATATCGATTATCAAAATCGGGTGTGACCATGGAATAGGCCAATAATCTCCCCCATTTTGATAATTGACAAACTTGAGTCTATACCAAAATATATCTTAAAAAATAGAACAAACAAAATACCTGAGATGGTTGGTTTTATTTTGTTTTGGATGGATTGATTTGAAAGTATGCTTTTGATTATGTATAGCTCTTCTCCCCTTTGTCAATATAAAAATGACTTTGGCTCCCCCGTAATGTGTGAAGCAAACAATATAGAAAAAACAGACAAAGTGAAGCAAAAGATATCCATAAACACAGCATAAAAAGACAACTAGTATGAAAATAAAATGCTGAAATAAAGTACTAAAATATCTCACTAAAAGTGCAAAGATACAATCATGAAGTACTAAATATGTCTAACTAAGAAGTTTAGACATAACAAAATTAAAAAAAACTACATCATAGCAAAAGATCATCTACTAACATCCTATCCACTAGTCATCAGCTGAGTCCATATCACATAGTGGGGTCATCACCGCCAGGATCATCAGGAGAAAAATAAGCTGCAGTAGGATCGAAGTAAGGAAAAGATGCCTTATCTCCGAACCTAGGACCTGTGAAGCCTGGGTGAGGAACAATAGTGACTGGATGAACTGGATCATGGGAGAGACTCCAGTGAAGATCCGCAATCCTATTCCGCAACACCTGAGCTTGATAGATTGGCAAAACTCTGAGTCAAGATAGTTTTGATGACGTTGCACAGAAAAAGCAACAAAGTCAACAAATCTTTGATAGAATCCTGGATCGAATCCCGGAGCAGGGGCTGGAGCAGGAGCAGCATCAGGATGAGGAGCCTCAGTACCGACATCTGGAGCAGGCTGAGCTCTAGGAGGCAGAGGTGGAGCAAGATATCTATGAGTTCTGGTAAGCTCGATGGGAGTGGAGGAGTAGGCACAGGTTTGAAGATCAATATCAAACCTGCGAAAGATAGAGGCCAGGTGCATAGGATACACCAGGTTGCGTCCTGTATTTCTACAGTTCAGCATCCATGTCATCATTGTCTTGGGGATAGAGAAAGGAATACCAAAATGAATATGGTACATAGCAGAGAGCTCTAAAAAAGTAAGCTTGTCAGTAGATCCTTTCTTAGGAAGGAGTACAGAGAAAATGAAACGATGGAGTTCATAAAATTTTTGGTTTAGATGTTTTGAAAATACTCTTCGAGGAATGGGGTTTGGATGACAAATCAATTCCTTGAAGGAGGTAAGGGTGACATCCTCTGGAAATTGTAGATGATTAATATCTACCAGAGCTTCACCAACATCAGGAACATGAAAGTATTCACTGATATCAGTGGCACTAAACTCCAATTCTTGTCCAGCAATACAAGAATAGAAGTAGCCGTTTGGTTTTACTTGTAGGTTGCAGTAAAACGTACAGACTGCATTGTCAAAGATGTTTTCAGCTACTTCAAAAAAATCTCGATAGCCTAGATGGTCAAAGGTAGAAGCATACTCAGAAAAAATTGTAAAGTTGACAAAAGCTCCATAACAAAGTTTTCTACCGGGGAAAGAATCAAACCATAGGTCAAAAAATTCTTTATCAGAAAATAAAGTGGAATCATAATCTTCTGAGCCTACTGGTCTGGCTGGACAAAAAAGACTAGCTGGAGTATAGTCAGATGAGGAGGATCCAGCTTAGGAACGATCAATTGATCCCCTCTAACGTTTAGGAGCCATGGAAGAAAAGAGAAAAGGAAATGAAATACCTCAAAAAGGAGGAAGAGAACGAAGTCGGGTACCCTACCAGATCTCCTAGAACACTTGCAATGAAGGAGGAGAAAAGTGTTTTTGGGAGGAAAGAGATGATTTCTCGGTTTGGTGAGTGAAAAAGAAGAGGAGAAGTAGGGTTTAAATAGGGGTTAGGGCCGGCTGTTCAGTTCTGGACATAAATACAGCGCCGACCGAACTCGGCCCAAATTCGGCCCGAACTCGGTCAGAGTTCGGTTACTTGCATTTCTGAGACAATAAATACAGTTTTGGTATTTGAATTTAAACTTTATGACTTTTTGACTCATATATTTAATAACGTGCATTATTTTGGGTTTAGCTATAGGGGTATTATCCCAGCTAACGGAGGTTCACCGGGGAACTCTTAAGTACCGCTTCGCTTCGTCCGTAGTCGTAGTGACAGACAGACCCTTTTTAAGTTTGTACTCCAAAATAATTTCCGTTAAATAAATTTCAAAGTTTCAAGTCATAAAATCAAATTTAATTGCCATACTATATTATGAATCTGAAAATTCAAGTATACCGAGCTCTCGCCTCATTATGTTAAACCGATCTTCAGCCAATGCTTTTATGAAAATGTCTGCTAGTTGATGATCTGTGTCAATAAATTCTAAGCAGATATCCCCGTGTTGTTGATGATCACGTAAAAAGTGATGACGTATCTCAATGTGTTTTGTGCGTGAGTGACAAATAGGGTTCTTAGTCAGATTAATGGTGCTAGTGTTGTCACAATAAATAGGAACCTTAGTGTAGTGCAGATTATAGTCTTCTAAGGTTTGCTTCATCCACAAAATCTGAGCACAGCAACGACCTACGGCGATATACTCAGCCTCAGTAGTTGATAATGCTTCGAAATTTTGCTTCTTGCTAAACCAAGAGACTAAGGCCTTTCCTAGAAAATGACATGTACCGCTGGTACTTTTACGGTCTACTTTGCATCCTACAAAATCCACATCCGAGTAACCTATCAGGTCAAAGGATTTGGTTTTAGGATACCATAAGCCGACTGTAGAAGTTCCTTTAAG
This sequence comes from Iris pallida, assembly GCA_029216955.1. NCBI lineage: Eukaryota > Viridiplantae > Streptophyta > Magnoliopsida > Asparagales > Iridaceae > Iris > Iris pallida. The sequence goes on from JANAVB010030219.1 coordinate 13,840,035, forward strand.
GTATCGAAAGATATGCTTGACGGTACTTAAATGTGATTCCTTAGATTTGCCTAATAACGTGCACATATGCAAACACTGAACATAATGTTAGGACGACTAGCAGTTAAGTATAATAAACTACCAATCATACCTCGATACTTACGCTGGTCGACAGGTTTGCCACTTTCATCAGAATCAAGCTTCGTGGATGTAGCCATTGGGGTCCCGATTGGCTTTACGTTTTCGAAGTCGTACTTTTTCAGTATGTCCTTTGTGTACTTAGCTTGGTTGATGAATATTCCTTTTGAGTGCTGTTTGATCTGAAGTCCTAGAAAGAAGTTTAGCTCTCCCATTATACTCATCTCAAATTTACTCTGCATACACTTAGCAAAATCTTGATAAAGTTTTTCATTAGTAGAACCGAATATAATGTCATCTACATAAATTTGCACAAGGAGAATATCATCATTAAAAGATTTGATAAACAAAGTAGTATCAACTTTTTCCTTTGAAAAACCATTATCAAGTTAAAAGGCACTTAGGCGTTCATACCAAGCACGAGGTGCTTGTTTGAGTCCATAGAGTGCTTTTCTTAAGCTTGAAGATGTGATCAGGTTTTTGAAAATCTTCAAAACCAGGGGGTTGTTTCACAAAAATTTTCTTTTAAAAATCCGTTCAAAAATGCACTTTTTACGTCCATTTGAAATAATTTAAAATTATTAAAACATGAAAATGTACAAAACATGCGGATGACTTCTAGTCTAGCAACAGGAGCATAAGTCTCATCATAATTAATTCGTTCTTCTTGATTATAACCTTGTGCTACTAGACGTGCTTTGTTTCGTAGAACTTGTCCATCTTCACTAAGTTTATTTCGGAACACCCATTTGGTACCAATTATTGATTGACCAATAGGTTTAGGAACAAGTTCCCAAACTTGGTTTCTCTTAAATTGATTTAGTTCATCTTGCATGGCATCAATCCAAAACTCATCAGAAAATGCATCATCTATATTCTTAGGTTCTATTTGAGAAATAAATGCTATATTTGCTGCTATTTCAGAATCCTTAATAGAGGAGCGTATACTTACACCTTTTGATACATCACCTATAATGATTGTCTCTGGATGATCTGGTAAGAACTTTAATGAATCAACCTTTTGAGTCAGATCTTCCACAGGACTCTTCTCAGTTTTTGCATGTGCATCTTTATCATCTCTGTCGCTAGATCTGTGACTATTTAGCTCATCAAAAGTAACATTAATTGATTCTTCAACAATCATAGATCTTTTATTAAAAATCCTATATCCCTTACTCTTAGCATCATATCCAAGAAATATCCCTTTATCTGCTTTAGAGTTGAATTTTCCCAAGTTATCCTTGGTGTTCAGGATAAAACAGCGACATACAAAAACTTTAAAATAAGAAATGTTTGGAATCCTTCCAAACCGAAGTTCATATGGTGTTTTCTTCGAGATAGATCGAATTAACACCCTATTCAAAACATGACAGGCTGTACTAACAGCTTCTGTTCAAAAATACTTAGGAAGATTATGCTGATTCAGCATGACTCTAGCCATTTCGCTTAGAGTACGATTCTTCCGCTCCATAACACCATTCTGTTGGAGAGTTCTAGGACAAGAAATTTTTTGGTAATATCCACTATCATCACAAAACTTTTTGAAATCAGAATTTATGAATTCGCCACCATGATCACTTCGGATATGAGTAATCATGAAGCCTTTTTCGTTTTGTACCTTTTTGTAAAATATCTAAAATTCAAAGATAGCATCACTTTTTTTTGATAAAAAGTAAACCCAAGTAAAACGAGAAAAATCATCAACAATATCAAAAGCGTAGAGCTTACCGCCAAGACTAGCGACTCTACTAGACCAAATAAATCCATATGAATCAACTACAAAGGTCTAGAAATACTTACAGCGTTGATGGATTTAAATGTAGACCTATGTGCTTTTTTCTTTTCACAGTCAGCACATACCATATCTCTCTTGAATGGAATCTTGGGGAGTCCTTTTACCAACTTCTTAGTACTGAGTCATGAGATAGTGTCCATATTTGCATGTCTTAGTCTCATGTGCCATTGCCAGCTTTTATCTAGATTAGCTACTAGGCATCTATCTGCATTATTAGTACTCTTTAAAAGAAAACATAAATGTTGTCTTCTCTAATCCCTTTATATACGGGATCACCAGATGATATATCATATATAGTACATTTATCTTTCACAAAATTGATACCATAACCATTATCAGCCAAATGACTTTTACTTAGAAGGTTATGTTTCAATTCTGTTACTAGACAAACATCTTTTATTACTAGATAAGGAGAAATACCGAGTACCATTACCAATGATATCATCTCTCAAATTATTTCCGAAGGAGAAGTATCCTTCTTTCTTCATCGATAGCGTGGCGAATAAAGATGCATCACCAGTCATGTGCCGCGAACATCCACTATCGAGGATCCATTTACTTTAACATGAGAGGGTTGAGGGTCCACCTACAAAACAAGTAGATAAATCCTTTGGTACCCATTTACTGAAGGGTCTATTATGATTTGTTTTAGGTCTCCAGAATAAAGTTTGCTTGTCAACAAGTTTCCTTGCTAAGCAATACTGTGATATGTGTCCGTGTGTACCATAATAAGTGCAAGTTAGTTTAGAACCAGTAGTGGTTAAAACTGTGTTTACATGCTTGTTTGGTTTCTTGGAGAACCTATAAGTGAAAGTATGATGATAGTCGTATTTCTTCTGTGCTTTCTTATTTTTAGTCCTCTTAGGTGTATGCTTAGCATTAAGACTAAACTTAGGCTGTGTCACAGGTATTGCCTATTTGCCTAATTTGATTTCTAACTTTTTAGAAATCGCAACAGACTCTTCATATCTAGTAGTCATATCTGAGAGTCTTTGTTCTGTGACTAAGTGCTTCTTCTCTATGTCATATAATTCTTGCATCTTGACATAATCTCTTTCTTTCTTTTCAATCTTGAAGATAGCCTCACGATAGTCTACCTTGAGTTTGGCTATCTCTTCCGTGTTATCGGTAGTAGACGTCTCTTTAATATCTTCAATAAGATTGGACAGTCTAGCTATCTCGGTTGTGTATGTCTTAATCTCTTTTCGAGATTGCTTATACTTGTCAAGCACAGTTTTGTGATCTTCAAGTAATTCGCTAAAGGTATTTTCTAATTCATCGAAAGTAAAATCATCATATAGAGGGTTTGAGGATACCTTATCAAATGCCATAAGACAGACATTAGCATTTTCGCAGGGTCTGTCTTCTTTCTCTATATCACTTGCATCACTTTCATGCCATATGCTTGTGTTGGCATACTTTCGACTGGTGGTTGCTTTTCTGCTTGATCTTGATCTGTCATATGGATTGCTTTTCTTTGAAGTTGGGCAGTCCTTCTTCATGTGCCCTGTCTTCTTGCATCCAAAGCCACTACCAAAATACAGTAAATTTGCAACAAAAAATTTTAGTCGGCGTTAGCGACGGCTTCGTGGCAGCTCGCCGACGGATTACCGACCACACTCCTTTACATTTTTTATTTCAATTTTAGGGGGAGGAAAGGTCGCATATACGTCGCTAGGTAGTCGGTGATATAGCGACGGAACAGTAGTCGTTGCTACCCAGTCGATTATTTGGCACGAATTCTGTAAAGAATTGGCGAGACATTTTTTCGACCACGTAGCGACGGATATTCAGTCGACAAGTATCAAACAGGGTGACGACTGGGCGACGGGAAACTTTTCGTCGCTAGTCCGTCGCTAAATATACGTACCAGACTTTAAATGAAACGATGGAGGGAACTTTTCGCATTCCTCCCCCAAATTCACTCTCTCCTCTCTCTCTCTCTCTCTCTCTCTCTCTCTCTCTCTCTCTCGCCGGTATCGGCTTCGGTGATCGGCGTCGGTGTCGGCGTCGGCGTCCTCTCCTCTCTCTCTTCCGAAGGTAACCCCCTCTCTCTCTCTCTCTATCTCTCTCTCTCGCGGTGTCGTATAGGGACAGCGGGGGCAGCGAGCTTGGGGCGGGGGCGTCGGAGGCTGGGCGGCAGGCTTGAGGCGGGGGCTGGGCGGTGGGCTTAGGGCGGGGGCGTCGGAGGCTGGGCGGCGGGCTTGGGCCTGGGGCGTCGGGGGCTGGGCGGCTGGCTTGGGTCGGGGTCTGGGCGGTGGGCTTGGGACGGGGGCGTCGGGGGCTGGACGGCGGGGTTGGGGCTGGAGCGTCGTGGGCTGGACGGCTGGCTTGGGTCGGGGGCTGGGCGGTGGGCTTGGGGCGGCGGCGTCGGGGCTGGACGGCTGGCTTGGGGTGTCGGGGTCTGGGAGGCGGGCTTAGGGCTGGGGCGTCGGGGGCTGGACGGCTGGCTTGGGTCGGGGGCTGGGCGGTGGGCTTGGGGCAGCGGCGTCGGGGACAGGGCGGCTGGCTAGGGCGAGGCGTCGGGGGCTGGGCGGCTGGCTTCGGTCGGGTGCTGGGCGGTGGGCTTGGGGCGGGGGCGTCGGGGTCTGGGAGGCGAGCTTGGGGCTGGGGCGTCGTGGGCTGGGCGGCTAGCTTGCATCGGGGGATGGGCGGTGGGCTTGGGGCGGGGGCGTCGGGGTCTGGGAGGCGGGCTTGGGGCTGGGGCGTCAGGGGCTGGGCGGCTGGCTTGCGTCGGAGGCTGGGCGGTGGGCTTGGGGCGGCGGGTGGCTTTGCTTCTCAAATTCATCTGAGTTTATATATTGGCTAAATAATGTGTTATCCATATTGGGTGTTATCCATTAGTTTGGTGGTGTTTAGATTAGTAAATATGAATATGGGGTTTGGATTCATGGTGTATATGTTCACTGTCTCAAGGACAGTGCGAGTTCTATTAGTTGTGTGCTTCTGTATAGATGTATATATCTATACATCTAGCTGTGATATACATATGTGTATGTGACAATCTCAGTTAGCGACGGACTAGTTACCGGTTAGCGACGGATATTTCCAGCTCCATTTGCATTAATCTACGTTACGACATGGTGATCAACATAGTCCCTGCAGCCGTTCGACTGGCGAGGCAGAAACTATGTAGCCGTAGATAAAGTTGACTGTCCTCCGACCCTCATCCCTCGGCAATGATGATACGACAACCTATCACTATATCTTATATAGTAGTAGATGATGTCTTAGTATTACATTATGTGAGTTCATCTTGATTCTGTTATATCCTTCAGATACTAGATACGATAAGAACATATACTACACCATATGTATACAGAATATAGATGATTCACACTAATGTATGCTAGAATGATTCTTGGGTTGTGTTCTGAGCCATCCGTTCTCACACTTAAAATACATAGGAATTAGTAGTGTGAGAGCGCCGGAGAGAGTGAGAGCACCGGAGAGGGGGGAAGGAGAGAGAGAGAGAGAGAGTAAAATGGTACGACATGGTGAAGTAGTACTATATTTTGGCTCCAGTTCCAGTTCCATTTGCATTAATCTACGGTACGACATGGTGATCAGGACATAGTCCCTGCAGCCATTCGACTGGCGAGACAGAAACTATGTAGCCGTAGATAAAGTTGACTGTCCTCCGACCCTCATCCCTCGGCAATGATGATACGACAACCTATCACTATATCTTATATAGTAGTATATGATGTCTTAGTATTACATTATGTGAGTTCATCTTGATTTTGTTACATTCTTCAGATACTAGATACGATAAGAACATATACTACACCATATGTACAGAATATAGATAATTCACACTAATGTATGCTAGAATGAATCTTGGGTTGTGTTCTGAGCCATCCGTTCTCACACTTGGCAAAAAATCAAATTTTTATACTTTATCGGCTTTCAAAAATATACTCAAATTACATGATGGTTCCTTTAGTTAGCTTGCTTATGTTACAATTATATTATTTGTGACTATCGATCTTACCAGATGGCATCCATGACCCGAGGAGCGGCACGTCGTTTGAGGAAAACAGTAAATGCTGAGGTGGCTCCTCCTACAGTTAAGGAGGAAGTGGCACCGGTTGCTAATGAGACCGGGAGTTCTATTCATCCAGCACCGGTAGCTAGTGAGACATGGAGTTCTATTCATGCAGCACTTGCAAGGGACGACATCTCTCCTCAAGCCAAAAATCTCGCTTTTTCGAGGTGGTTGTGTGATCGTATCACTAAGCGTTTGCGTGAGCTGCGTGGTTCTCATTAGCTATTAGTACTTATTTGTATTGGACTATTTGTATTAGGTTATTTTTGTATTAGACTATTTGTATTGGACTACATATATGAATTAGTACTGTGTCAATCTTTGGATTATATTGGACTATGACATGGTGATCAGGACATAGTCCCTGCAGCCATTCGACTGGCGAGGCAGAAACGATGTATCCGTAGATAAAGTTGACTATCCTCCGACCCTCATCCCTCGGCAATGATGATACGACAACCTATCACTAGAGGATACTCTAAGAGATCCATCTGAGTAGGACGTATACTCTGAGAGATCACCTTTACAAGAATGATATCAGTAGTGGGATTGAGTGCTGGAGGAGATATTATCAGAGTATACGTCCTACTCAGATGGGTCTCTCACCGTTACTATTTTTTTCTGACAGCAAGGTGGATGTGCTCCGTCAACAGATTCTTGCTCCGAGCCAAAACTTTGGCCCGGAGCTCAAGTGGACATCCTTCGTGTAGAGCTCGAGTGAGAGGTTCCTGACAGCATGGTGGTCTCCTTTGTCAAAGTATCCGTACTCATCCCACATTAGTTGTGGGACGAACACAGGTACTTTAACAAAGGAGACCACCATGCTGTCAGGAACCTCTCATTCGAGCTCTACACGAAGGATGTCCACTTGAGCTCCGAGGCAAAGTTTAGGCTCGGAGCAAGAATCTGTTGACGGAGCACATCCACCATGCTGTCAGAAAAAATTAGTAACTGTGAGAGACCCATCTGAGTAGGACATATACTCTGATAATATCTCCTCCAGCACTCAATCCCACTACTGATATCATTCTTGTAAAGGTGATCTCTCAGAGTATACGTCCTACTCAGATGGATCTCTCAGAGCTCCTCTCCAGTTGGGTTGTGTTCTGAGCCATCCGTTCTCACACATAAAATACATATGAATTAGAACTGTGTTTTGTATTTTTGGCGAACCCAGGGATTTGATTCTGTATTTTGGTTTCTGTATTTTGGCTCCAGCTCCATTTGTATTAATCTACGGTACGACATGGTGATCAGGACATAGTCCCTGCAGCCATTCGACTGGCAAGGTAGAAACTATGTATCCGTAGATAAAGTTGACTGTCCTCTGACCCTCATCCCGCGGCAATGATGATACGACAACCTATCACTATATCTTATATAGTAGTAGAGGATGTCTTAGTATTATATTATGTGAGTTCATCTTGTTTTGTTACATTCTTCAGATGCTAGATACGATAAGAACATATACTACACCATATGTACAGAACATAGATGATTCACACTAATGTATGCTAGAATAAATCTTGGGTTGTGTTCTGAGCCATCCGTTCTCACACTTGAAGATAAATCGAATTATAACGACGGATATTAGGTTACTCTTCAGGATAATTTATCTCTATTTTATATTAATTTGGTTTGGTCTATATGATTCTTGGATAATTGGTGTGCATTAAATTCGTATGTGCATATTTGATCTATGTGATTGTTGGATAATTGGTGTGCATTATATATTGGTTTGTTTTATGCATATTTTTGTGAACAGGGAAAGTGCTACAATTTTTTTCAAAAAAATTCTCAGTTACCGACGGACTAGTGACCGGTTAGCGACGGATATTTCCAGCTCCATTTGCATTAGTCTATAGTACGACATGGTGATCAGGACATATAGTCCCTGCAGCCATTCGACTGGCAAGGCAGAAACTATGTAGCCGTAGATAAAGTTGACTGTCCTCCGACCCTCATCCCTCGGCAATGATGATACGACAACCTATCACTATATCTTATATAGTAGTAGATGATGTCTTAGTATTATATTAGTGAGTTCATCTTGATTATGTTACGTTCTTCAGATACTAGATACAATGAAAACATATACTACACCATATGTACAGAACATAGATGATTCAAACTAATGTATGCTAGAATGAATCTTGGCTTGTGTTCTGAGCCATCCATTCTGATCAAGCATCTTCCTTCTTATCTCCTCCACCACGGCTCTGAACCCATTTGCTCCTCCCTACTTCCCTTCTTTTTATTTGACTCTCTCAGCCACATATGATATCCAGCTCAAGTGTAGAGTCGGGAGAGAAGAAGTGGGCAGGAAGAGGAGGGGGAAGCAGCACAGCCGACGGCATGACCCGGAGGAAGTACAGAGTTTTTCTTCAACAGCCGTAGGAGAACTATAAGGATATATCTTTTCACAACATGTCATCTTGTCAAAGACCCTTCATGTGAATATCATATTACCGCGGTGTCGGAAGACTAACATGTCATAAGTTTTTAAGCCGTATGTTTTGACATAATCTTCCCAACTCTTTCCTCCTATGTAGCAATCTTGCATTATTACATAGCAGGAAAGAGTTTGGAGGATTATGTCAAAACACACGGCTTAGAAAATTATGACATGTCAGTCTTTCGACACCGCGGTAACATGGTTGTCACATAAAGGATCTTTGACAAGGTGATATGTTGTGAAAAGATATATCCTTATAGTTCTCCTACGTATGTTGAAGAAAACCTCTGTACTTCCTCTGGGTCATGTCGCCGGCTGTGCTGCTTCCCCCTCCTCTTTCTGCCCACTTCTTCTCCCCCGACTCTACACTTGAGCTGGATATCATATGTGGCTGAGAGTCAAATAAAAAGAAAGGAAGTAGGGAGGAGCAGATGGGTTCAGAGCCATGTGGAGGAGAGGAGAAGGAAGATACTTGATCAGAACGGATGGCTCAGAACACAAGCCAAGATTCATTCTAGTATACATTAGTGTGAATCATCTATGTTCTGTACATATGGTGTAGTATATGTTCTTATCGTATCTAGTATCTGAAGAACGTAACAGAATCAAGAAATCCAACACTAATGTATGCTAGAATGAATCTTGGGTTGTGTTCTGAGCCATTCTTTTCCATACTTGGCAATTAAGCCATTCGACTGGCGAGGCAGAAACTAAGTACATCCGGCCTATACCAGCGAATCCACCAGTTACTGCACGATAGGCTCAACGACTCCAGTTACATCCGGTTATTGGTGAGTACATGATTACATAGTAATTCTGTTAGTCTTGTGATACAGATTTTTACTCTCTCATGCTACCAACGTCACAACTTTTCCAGTGCTGCTCCCTCTAATGATGATGAACGCAAAAAACTAACGTCACAACTTTTATAATTTGAGTAAATTTCTTTATCCTATATGAAAATTTCTGTTGTCAGAAAGATGGCTCCTAGGACTCGTCGAGGTGGTGCTGCTAGTAGAGGAAGGGGTCGAGGCAAGAAACCCTTGGAGGTTGACACGGAGGACGTCTCCGTCGTCAAACAAGAGCCGGTGACTGTTAAGGAGAAGGTGTTACCAAAGGTCGAGGTCAAGGAAGAACCGATGACCATCAGGGAAGAGATTGCTCCCAAGCTTGAAGTTAAGGAGGAGCCACCGTCAGAGAGTAGTAGCATCGGGACCGACCCTCCTGTCCCTACAGAAGACCTCAACCAGATTAAGCCTTCGTATGCAAAGTGGCTGATAGAATGGTACATGCCTCAACGCAACTATGATCCCTGGCTGTGAGGATTCATCGTCTGACTTGTGGTCTTTGTTGAGGCCAAAGTCGATTTTCCTATGTGTTTTCGAATATTTGTGGAATTTTTGAAATATTTGTGCTATGATCGGATTATAACGACGGATATTAGGTTACTCTTCCGGATAATTGATGTCTATTTTATATTAATTTGGTTTGGTCTATATGATTCTTGGATAATTGGTGTGCATTAAATACGTATGTGCATATTTGGTCTATGTAATTCTTGGATAATTGGTGTGCATTATATATTTGGTCTATGTGATTGTTGGATAATTTGTGTGTATTATATATTTGTTTGGTTTATGCATATTTTTGCGAAGAGGGAAAGCGCTGTAATTTTTTTTTTCAAAATATTCTCAGTTAGCGACGGACTTGCGACCGTTGCGCGACGGATATTACCAGTTTCCGACTACTTGTCGACGGCTAATCCGTCGCTATCTGGAGATTTGAAAATGTTTCCAGGTAGCGACGGGTGGTCGGCGGAATATCCGTCGGCATAGCATATAGTTCGACGGAATAGCGACGACCTATCCGTCACCCTTTTTCTGGATATACCAAGAATTTCCAGAACATGGTCGACGGATAATCCGTCCCTATGTCGTCGATAGATATCGACGGAATAGCGACGACTATTCCGTCGCCATACTGTTGGAAATGACAAGAATTTCCAGAACCTGACCGACGAATTTTCTGTCAGAAAACCGTCGCTAATCCGTCCTTTGTTATCGAAGGCGTCGACGGATTAGCGACGGCATGATACACTCTGATACGCTATTACGACGGGTTACCGACGAAACTTTACGTCGCTATTGTCTACACGGTTCAGTACTTAATACTTGAAATGGACGATAGTCCGTCGGAAAGTCGTCGCTATTGCTTCGTATTGTTAAGTCGACAAAACGTCGCTATTCCGTCGCATGACGACTACGTAGCGACGGACAGTTATTAGCGACGAGCTGATTGCCGACGGATTTTTTTGGCCAAAACCCGTCAGTGATCGGTCGCTAATGGAAATTTCCGTCGGATTGGCGACGGATAGGGCCGTCGCTAAATCGATAAATTTTGGTAGTGAGCAAATGGTTTCATCTTCATTGCTTTCTTGGATATCTCTCTTCCTTCTGTTTGATTTCTCAAACTTTAGAAATTTCCTGAAGTTCTTCACAAGTAGGGCTTGTTCATTACCATTTGATGATTCTTCATCATAATCATTGCATGTTGATTTTCTTGCTTGAGCTTTGAAGGCAATAGATTTTTCTTTTCGAGTTGCTTCTTCAAACTCTTGCAGATCAAGCTCATGGGTCATGAGCTTGCCCATCAGTATTTCCAAGGACATAGTAGTGAGATCATTTCCTTCAATGATTGCTGTAGCTTTAGGATTCTAGTTCTTGGTTAGAGCTCGCAGCACTTTTCTGATCTTCTTATGATTGTTGTAATCCTTACCATGAGATTGCAGAGGATTAGTTATATCAAGGAAACGTGTGAACATCTGTGTAATTGACTCACCGGGTTTCATCTTGAAAGATTCATATTCCTATGTTAGTCTACTAATTTTGGATTCCTTCACTTGGGAAGTACCTTCATGAGTTACCTCAAGAAGTTTCCAAATTTCGTGAGACGTTTTACTGGTTGAAACTCTGTTGAACTCCGTTTTGTCAATTACACAGAACAGTGCATTGATGGCACGAGCATCTAGACTAGCCTTAGCTTTTTTAGCTTCTGTGTATTTGTCATGAGGCTTGTCTACAAGCTGGCCTTCAACCACTGTGGGTGCTGGTTTCTTATAACCATCAACGACTATAGACCAAAAATCAAAGTCAAGAGATTTTAAGAAGAAGGTCATTCGTGTTTTCCAATAGGTATAATTGGCACCATCAAATAGTGGGGGTCTATTTGTGGATTTCCCTTCACCGTTGAATATTGATTTCACGGCTGCCATATATACTCTTTGAGGTTTGTTATATTAGAATATAACCTACTGTGATACCAATTGTAGGACCGTTGAACACCTCTAGAGGGAGAGGGGGGTGAATAGAGTGTGTGTGTGTGTGCAGCAGAAAATAATCACCAATTCAAAAAATAAAGTTATAACTATGACAATAAATAAGAGACAGTAAATAAAAGTAGCAAGAGATAGAGAGATCAAACTCAGTGATACAGCGATGTATACTGGTATCCCTCTGAGAGGACTAATCCAGTCTCGAGTACTCTTGCTCGATGTTAATCCACTATGGCACAAGCTAAATAAGAGCTTGTAGTCTCTTACAAAACCGTGCTTGGTGACAAGTGCACGACCAACTTCACAACATCATGCTTGATGACGAGCGCAGGACCGGCTCCATAACAAAGATAGTTGTTGTACTTGGAATGACCTCTTTACAACTCTTGGACACCAAAAGACTATAAATCAACATAGATATTATTGACTTTTGGCTAAGAGAAGTATAGGTGTGATTTGAAAGCTTTAGAACGTTTGAAAACACTTGTTGAGTAGAGAAGAGAAGATGAAGAATGAATGAGTGATTTGAAATGAAAAACTCTCTTATATTTATAGGTGTTTTTTGGGACCGAACTCGGGCAGAGTTCTGATGCAAATATTTCGCATATAGACGTTGCATGCTGATTTGGAGGCAACTGTCATTTGAATTCAAACAGACCGAACTCGGGCCGAACTCGGTTTTGAGTTCTGTCATGGGAAATTTCAAAATATTTGTCAAAAACTGTTTGTAAAAATAATTTGGAATATTTTGTAAAGATAAAATAGAAATAGGTAGGCTTTTTTGGAAATTTGGACTGGGATAAACCTAAGCCAGTATTATCTTAGTCGATTTTACAATTTTAAGTCCTAGACTCAATAAAGAGAAAATACAGAATAAATTATAAAATGACTCAAACTAAATTCTATTAAAATTCATCTTCAGATTGATGATATCTATGCTTTGTTGATGCAGTACAACGCCCGTTGATATTGATTTCATATACCCTGAAATGATTAGCAGCAGTTTGTATATTTTGTGTATTGACTTAAGTGCATATCGATTATCAAAATCGGGTGTGACCATGGAATGGGCCAACAAGGAGAAGAAGAAAGGGCTCACTCCATTCTATAAATAGAGCCCCCTTGCCTCCTTTGAAAAGGGCACCAACTTCCCTTCCCTCATTCCAACTTGGACTCTTTCTACTACGCACCTTCGGGTGCTAAGTTGAAGAAGTATAGGGCAGTACGGGCCTAACAAGCCCAGTCAACTGTCCAAGCTGCTGACCGTCAGCGGGCACCGTTAACTATTATATGGGCTCCTGATGGAAAGTTGTACAGAACCACCCGCGTCCAGTCCTCCAGGGCGAACGGACAGGGTGGGTCTTAAAAGTTTTCGTACAACGATCGAGCGCAGTGCTTTACTAGCCTCAGATCAGGGAGCAACACTGGATCATAATAAGCTATTTCTTTAGTGTAATATGGTAGGATATGTGACTTTTTTCGAACACAAATGAAAGAACTGTTATGCATGCAGATACATTATATCTGCATAAATGCATGTATATGCGGGTGGGTATAGTCGGTTAAAAATGATCCGCGAATATTTTTATAATTTATAATAGAAAGTCAATGTATCTAACCAATTACTTCTATAAAAGCTTCCTATAGAAATACACAAGGAAACGATACAATTGGTCAAAACACACAATGAATATCATCTCCATATAATTTTGCATTTCTCGACAAATATAATCTGTTATTCTGGGTAATGCAGAACTTGTCGTTCTTAATTCTTGGGATCAGGAATTCCTCTATAACTTAAGTGACACAATAAACGCTTTTTCGAATCTTTTAGTTACGGATTTATGGATCGGATTTCACTCGACCCATGGTTGGGAACTCATGATTGGTTCGATCTACAATGATTTTGGACTGGCTCATAATGATCAAATTATATCTGGTCTTGTTTCCACTTTTCCAGTTATTCTAGATACAATTGTGAAATATTGGATCTTCCATTTTTTAAATCGGGTATCTCCTTCGCTTGTAGTAATTTATCATTCAATGAATGAATGAAGAACTTATTTGATCTTCCGATATCAATCAAATCAGAATTTTTCTTCGTGTATAACGTGTTAAAGAAAGCATTTTACTTATTCTTTATATTTCTACCTCTTCAAGGTATTCGTCCTACATTCCAGTACAATTATTTTCGTACAATGGCAGATTCGTGGACGAATTTATTATATCATACTCATGGAGCGGTACATTTTTGGGCCGAGCTAGATTTGAACCAGCGTAGACATATCGCCAACGAATTTACAGTCCGTCCCCATTAACCGCTCGGGTATCGACCAAGGAAGAATTCATTCTAGGCATATTGATAATCCACGATCAACTTCCTTTCGTAGTACCCTACCCCCAGGGGAAGTCGAATCCCCGCTGCCTCCTTGAAAGGGAGATGTCCTGAACCACTAGACGATGGGGGCGTATCCGCCCGACCGTCATCATACTATGATGATAGTATGATCAGTTTTTTGGAATTGTCAATATAATCTAATGGAGTTACACTAAAAGAGTACTTGACTCAAATATGAATCATAGTATGCATCAATAAATCGACTAAAAAAAGACTTAGTTATTTTATTCTAGTTAATTTGTAGGAATTACCTAACTCAATGCGGAAATGATTGATTAGATTCTAATCCAATGGGGAAACTGATCTTTATCACAAATCTTAGAATACTCCTCTTATAGAACTAAAATAAATGATGGTCCCAAAAGTCTTCCTACAACGATCGAGCGTAGTGCTTTACTAGCCTCAGATCAGGGAGCAAATATGATGGTCCTAAAAGTCTTCCTACAACGATCGAGAGCAGTGCTTTACTAGCCTCAGATCAGGAAGCAAATATGATGGTCCCAAAAGTCTTCCTACAACGATCGAGAGCAAGTGCTTTTAATAGCCTCAGATCAGGGCGCAAATATGATACTTACGCACCCGGGCGCTCGGGATACTCGGGCCCACAAAACGGATACGAAGGCAGATCAATCTGCTAGCAACTTGCGAGAGGTGATTACTTACAAACACAAGAAGAGAGAAGCAACCTCGGCGTACGATGAGCCCTTTCCAGGACATCACTGCACCCAAGCTATCATCAACTGCCGCGACCACAAGACAGTGGCTCCACTATCAAGGCAGTCTGTGTTCCAGCGACTGCGACCTATTGCGTCTTTCCAACATCATCTCGGAAACATGATGCCAATTGAAGACGTTGTAACGGCCTACTCTCAACTAGATGCATTACTCAGATGTCTCAGTTAGGCGCATCGTCTCAGTCAAGCACATCACAATCTTCTAAAGGAATCCACTGTCAAATCTTCTTCGAACAAGGAGATCCATAATCCGCAGTGCCAACACTCGCCAAGGATGAGGGTCGATCAAATTTATTTTTTTTGAGAAGTCAAGAGGGAGACAAACGAAACTCTCTCAAATCGTTACATTTGGCACAACACCTTCTCCTAGGGCCCCCATACCCATCCAGCTAGAAGATATCCTTCATGCGGCTTAGTCATGAAACATTCCTCATGCGGCTCGGTCATGAAATGGCCTCATGAGGCTCGGTCAGAAGGCATTCCTTATGTGGCTCGGTCATGAGACATTCCTCATGCGGCTCGGTCATGAGACGTCCTTCATGCGGCTCGGTCATGAGATATTCCTCATGCGGCTCGGTCATGAGACATCCTTCATGCGGCTCGGTCATGAGACATTCGTTCATGCGGCTCGGTCATGAGACATTCCTTCATGCAGCTCGGTCATGAGACATTCCTTCATGCGGCTCGGTCATGAGACATTCCTTTATGCGGCTCGATCATGAGACGTCCTTTATGCGGCTCATGTGGCTCGATCATCAGACATTCTTCATGCGGCTCGGTTATGAGACGTCCTTCATGTAGCTCGGTTATGAGACATTCTTCATGCGGCTCGGTTATGAGACAGTCCCTCATGCGGCTCAGCCAGGATACATCCTTCATGCGGCTCACCACATAATAGTAGTTGAGACACGTGGCCGAGATTGACCAAGTCTTAACAGTTCAGATTTATTGCAACAAACAGATCATGATCAATCTCAACCAACCCCCAGCTGTCTACTATAAACGGAGTCTCGAGGCATAGTTACAACCATGTGGCCCAAAATTTGCCACGTGGCTGTACATCCCATTCCTTATGAATTCCTATAAATAACAAGGTGCTATTCCCTTGCAAGATAAGCAGATAGACGCACAGAAAAGCACACAAAGCTCAGAAGCAGATTCTTCCTTTTGTGTCTTCAGAGAGCATTTCTTCACCTGAGTCGAGGTTGCGTTCGATCGTCCAAGGAGTAAGTCAGAGTTGATAATACTTTCCCGAGCCTCTACCGTCACCCCCTAGAATCAAAACTAAACAATTGTACTTAGATTGCTTTTCCTAGGTTTTGTTCCTAGGCTCTCTTTTGTACAAGCGAGTTCGTAATTGTGAGTCAAATTCAGTCCTCCCATAAAATTGTTCTGTTCTACGATGATCAATGGCAAAATGGTTCACCAAAATTTCTACTGGTACACTACATGAATACTGATCCCTGATACCTTGCAGGGACTTCTCGGAAGGGAAACTACCCATTTGGTATCAAAGCCACATATGGACCCAAGCATGGAGGCTACTGAAGATCCAAGCATGAGTTGTCATGGATCTCTCCATGGATCCCCACCCAAAACTCTGCTACTTACCAGTATCTTAACCCCTAATATAGGGGACTCGAGACACACACATCTGGAACTCTTTGTCAATAATATATAACGGATTCATTTAAGTGCACTGTAATGTGTATGTAGCATTCAGAGCTCCAACCAGAGCATATTGTAACATGTTCAACAGAACAGATTATTCATCAAGGTCAGACTATTCTAATAGTAATGGTAGGTACAGGTTCCAAATAAGATTAGACAAGAAACAATATCATTTTCCTTGTACAACATGAACTTAAAAGAATCCAGAAAACAATTATACTGGATTTTGTTACTAATCAATCTCAATGAAGAGTCATGACTCCTGAGAAAGGGCAGGAAGCCAGAAAATGTGAATTGTATGATGTGGGTGAAGGGATTCACTGAGTTGAAGAACTTTTGATGGAAACATGGACCAAGGAGTATGGGATGCATATAGCTATATGACAGGAGAAAGGTCATACTATAAGCTAACTTTGATATGCCATCTACCCCTTTTTCCTAATACCGACATCTGCAATTAAAACTTGACACCCTTCTATGTCCCAGGGTTCCTACCTCTGCATTGCGCCTTTCCTTTAGGCTATTCTAGGAATTTTATCAAATACAATCAATCCCAGACTCAAGCTTGCTAATGACAGAAATTTACAAGTATCTAGATGGTAGGTAGTTACCTCTTGATATAGATGACAGGTTTTGATGGCTTCTCGATCGAATTGGAACCCCCTTCTGTTCCTTCCCTGGTTTCATTTGTGAGGGAGGTGAAGTAGACGGCTAGGGTTTGGAAATTGAGGAATTAGCCGACCCTTGAATCCTTTATACAAAGAATTGTGATAGGATCGACTATGAATTTGAATCAAACTAAGGATTTTGAATCACCGAAGGATAAGAAGAGGAATTCGAATCCCTATTTGATTCCATCTGCTATCTTGGCCGTGGGGAAATTTTAAATTCAAAAGTTTTCAATTAAGTCCTCCAACAATCTAAATTTACACCCCCCCTTTCTGCAATAAACCCTTTTTGATATTTATTTAGAAATATCTACAAATTCAAAAGTCACTATCTTGGGTCCAATTAAAAATAAAAAAATAAATTTACTAAAAATATAAATACAGGACAGGGGTTTACACATGACATGAAAAAGTAGTCTATAATTGGTGTATGCAATCTGAAAGTTCTTAAAACAGATGGCGCATCAGTCAGTTAGTGCATGACATCAGATGGCACATCATGTTCAAATATGACAAATGGCGCAGGGCGTCATTGTTTTAATTTTGAGCCAACACTCTAAAAGAGGTGGCGCAGCTTGTAGATGGCGCAAGGCATTGACCCACACTCTGCTAGAGGTGGTCAATGTTGACCTTTGATCGCGCTACACGCGAATGGTGCGAGCCTTCGGTTTGTCTTCCCCGATTGGTTCTCCTCACCTTCAAGTGCAGGGTTTGCCTCCTCAGCTCTCGCCGACGGCATGACGTGCTGTGGCACCATCAGTGGAGGCACACGCGAAGTGGCTCCGGCCACTTTCTTTCTTTTCTCGGCAACGTTTCTCTTCGGGGCCATTGATCAAAAGCTTCGAGAACTTGAAGCGGAAGAATATGAAGAGCTCGAGAAGAAGAGAGTTTTGAGTAAAAGTGTTCTCTCTCTCTTCTATCAACTATTTATAGCCTAAAAGCTATCTGTAATAGTCATGCCAATCGCGCCTAAAACTCGGAGTCAATTACAACTCTGGCATGTGACAATTACACAGAAAGGATTCTTATTCAAAATATTTCAAATTTTGAAGTTTTTCAAATTTGAAAACATTGAAGAGGGTCTTGTAGAAGCTCAAAAAGTATGAACATCAATATGCTCTACTCTTAATTGGCACTAGAACTCAAATAGTCAAATGGCACCAGACAGCAGATGGTGCATGACATCAATTGGCGCTGGCTGACACATGGCAAACTTCCTCGAGAAGTTGAAACAGTTTTCATCATGACTGACAGCACGTCAGTCGAGAAAAATTCGTTTCGAATCCCGAACGCACAGAGCTCGAGAAGATTGTGTCAGATTTGTCATAATGACTGACAACTGCCTCGTGCCAATTGTAGTTGGCACGAGGTAATCAATGAATTATACAGGGTGCTTTAAAACAACAAGTAGCGCTCGGTGCCATTCGGCAGTGGCGCTATCCGATCAAATCATTCAGAAGTGGTTAGATGACATGGCACGCATGCCACTAATCTCGAAGAACGTATATGTGACACTACCCACGACCAAGCGCATCTCCATCACAGAATGCCATGCATCCAAGCAGTTAAACCAACCGTTTGCACGATTGGATGAATGGCGCGCCAAATACAGTGTGTGCCAATCAAGATAACTACTTAATAGTTATCTATAAACTCTGTAAATAGAGTTCCAAATCACTTTCAAAACATCACTAATGATCATAATCTCCTGAGCACTTCAGCAGCACTCTCCAAAGGCTTTCTTCTTTGACATCGCATCGTCCAAGGGATAAAGTGATCGCCTTCTGATCAGATTTCTATAGTTGTACTTCCCCAAAAATCAACTTGTACTCTTGTACACACTCTTCTCAGTTTATAATCAAACAACTTTTATTTTTTGCGAACATAAATAAATAGATGGAAGAGGTCGGCTTAAGGGGGCTCGTGCGTGGTTGGAATATTGTTACCTTCCTGGAACAGTACACGGTTTTCTTTTTCTTTCCTTTCCTTTTTCATGTTATATATATTTGTATAATTTAATATATATACCCATATATATACAAACATTATTATATATATATATATATATATATATATATATATATATATGTATATATATATATATATATATATATGTATATATATATATATGTATACATCCATTTTTAGACAAATACATATAGTATTTATAAAACTGTCTAAAAATTCAATCCATTGGGGCAACATATATTTATTAACTCTATTTAATAAAAAATTATATAAATAAAATTCTATTGATATGTATATATTCCCGTATGCATATATATATAAATATACAAATATACTCCCATGTTCCTTGATCCAATTAATCCACAGAAAAATCTAAATTAATCTAGAATGTTATCATATTTACAAGATATCCATTTTAGCAAAATAACATTTATATTATATACCATAATTATTTATACAAATAATTATTAGCCCATTACAATAAAATACGAAATATATAATAAATATATACCTACATGGACGTCACTGGACGTACTATCTTTCTATATGGGCTTGGATTTGGGTCAGGTCAGGTTTGCGCTAGTTAGCACAACCTGGTCTCCTATAAAGTCAAAATTCTTAATAAATACTTATTAAACCATTTATATGGTTCAAGTCGCAATTTTGACTTATTTTCCTAGTAAGGACACACATATGGCTTGGCCTTCCCTAATATGGCTAAAATACTAGTCAAAGCATACACTACACTAGCCGGGCCAAAGTTCCTCGTCGATATGCGTATCAAAACATAACAATGACTAAGGCCATATATAGTATTAGGCCATTATAAATATAATCTTATATATTCAAAATTATATTTAAACCTATTTGACTGTATAACATCCTAAAATAAATTCATAAAATTCTACTAAGTCATGACAACCTAACATGGCTCAACCAAGTGGTGTTGGCTAGGTTAGGGTCCAAATATATTTTCTAGTCAAATCAAATCCTAAAAGTCAACCTATGACTCTCTTGTGCTATTAGCAAATAAATAGCACATGAAAACTCGATTGAGTGGCACACCCTTGGCATATGTGTCATAAGCTCAAAATGGATCAAAACCATATATTAGGTCAAATGGTTTTGATCAATGTCGAGTTCCGAACTCACGTTGGAAGTTAGGTCTAGAATTACGGTAAATGGTTAAATAGCCGAAATTGACCAATGGATGTGTGAAGTTAAAAGAATGTTCGGGGGTAAGTTTAGATGAGACATAATATATCAAATTGAAGGTGGATTTGTCGACTTCAAAACTCATGAAGGACATTTCGAAAGATTGATATTTTATGTGCTCCAAAAATTAAAACTACGAAAAACTACGTCTATAGTCATAATAAAAAATAAAATATAATTTAATGAGTATAAAACATATAAAATAAAAAATAATTTCCAAAAATTAGGGTGCTTACAATCTACCCACCTTAAAAGAATTTCGTCCATGAAATTTAATTTATCAAACAACTCAATAATGATAAGGGAGAAGGCGCTTTCCAACCATCGGACAAATGATCCGTCTTTTCAAATATCACTACAAGAAAAATGATCTTTTACGGCACGCGATATGCGCCGTAAATGATCTTTTACGGCGTACATTTTGGTGCCGTAAAAGGTCATGCCGTAAATGACCCTATTATTTACGACGCGTATTTGCACGCTGTAAATGACACTTTTTACAACGCGCATTAGAACACTGTAAATGACCCTCTTTTTACAACGCATTTCAGAACGCTGTAAATGACCTATTTTTTATAGCACGCATCAGAGCGCTGTAAATGACCTCTTTTTTACAGCGCACAATCGAACGCTATAAATGACACTTTTTTTTACAACGCGAGAGAGAATACTATAAATGATCACCTATCACAAGCTATAAATGCATATTAATGAATGCCGTAAGTTCCCCACAAATTTTTGTGAATGCTGTTAATAACCCTCTTGTAGGCATCATTTGCAACATGAACAAAATATCATAATTTAGTTTATTATATCAAATTTTGACCTCATTCATTAAACTAACTTCGTTTTGAAAAGAGAAAGCAAAGTATAACATAGCAAAAGAAAGTATAGAAACTAATTGACTGAATTATCATATTAACCAATTAAAGTCACAAATTCATAAGTATGTAAAAATAGTACGTAGTTTCCAATCCATAATTATATTAGACAGTAACATTAGTGTTCTAGTAGCTTCAACCAACATATAGGCCATATCAAATGTCTTTGACAACAACAAACTATCCACCCTTAACAAAACACCCAAAAATAAAATCTCCAACAAAAACAAGAACGACGATGGCGATGAAGAGTCCACGTGTTGCCAAGAAGATGAGAGCGAGAATCCACAGGTCCATTGTTAAGCATAACTCAACTGATGCAAAAATATTTATAAAAAACTAATATTAGTGGATCAGTAATTACTAAATAAGTAAATGTACAATTCTTAGTAAAACTTCAAGCAAACAAATAATGTTGTTTGCAACAGTTCAATGAATTCAAGTGGAACTTTTAAAATAAAATACCTTTTACTTTTTGTTCATATTGTTGTTTATCCTTCAACATAATTTTTGTTGCATCACCATTCAATGGATCTGAAGAATTTGGGTAAAGCAAAATTTGTGGAAGAAAGACCTCAAAAATATTCAAGAGATATACAAAAATACAAGAACAATACGATATGTTGGTTCTTGGGTCATAGGCTTTAACAAACCCATTCAACTTGCTGCTTAACAAATCGCACAGGTAATTAATCAACTTTTTTTTGTACTATGAGTTTAAGTCTATTATGAGCTTTTAAGTAATAAGGGTATTGGGTTGAGGCAAGAAATGTTGTGAAATCATTAAGGATATCTTCCTTCCTGCTTTTTCCTGTATTTGTTCTTATAATGCAACATTAACTGATAATCTTTTTTTATTAATTTTATTATATTTTCTTCTTCTTTCTATTTCAGAAACAAAAAAAAACCAACGGGCACGAGATGATCTTGCTTTTGTTGTGATCTTCTTTTTACTTTTGATAGTTGCTACTTCAGCTTATTGTGTTGCGTAAGTGTCTCATCTGTTTAATTGCTACATATATATATTTCATAACAACAATTGGTTATTTGGTTCACACCTATCAACTGTTAAGCATCGTTCATTATGCATAGTTACTATTTTCCTATTTTTTAAATATCCTACCTTTATTTTTTTAGGTAAGAAGAGACTTTTGTGCGTGCTATTTACACAATTATATCAGTGCTTTTCCTTCATTTCTTATTAGCTGGAATATTAATAGCAACATGATGTTGGTAAGATTTCCTCCTAAGACATTTACTATGCACTGGTGAAATATGAATATAATGCATTATGCTTTTTTTTGGGTTCTTATACAGTTGATGTAAAGATGACATTGCACTTTTAATTTATAATAAAAACCATTATTCATTAGCACTCAAGGTTTTAAGTATCGGCTGAAATCGTACCAGAACTGCGGAGACTAACCGAAATCGACTGAATAATAAACAACGAAAACCCCTGAAATGCAGAAATAGGTACTCGTAGGAAGGTTTTGAAATCGACATTGAAACTGAGTTTTTGTACCTGGTTAACACTTCTCTCTTTCTCTGTAGTACTTTGGGTTATGAAACAAAATTTATCCTGGCAGTTGCTCAGAATATGACAATTAAGCATCCTAAATAGTACCAAACACAACCTTTTATACTACAGCCACTAATGTTCAATTTCTCGACCATTTGTGTCTTTTTAACTCCTTCCCCAGCCTCTTCGAATTTGGCATTTTATAAATCAAGATTTCTTCCTCGTACTTCCATTCGATACTTGTATTACGGATGCTTTTTCAGGTTTTGAAATTTGTTTCGCTAATTATTCTCAACTACATTGGCTTTGGATTGAGGAAATTTATTTCATAAGTTAGGTTCAGTTTCATTGTGAAGAGAAGTAACTTGCTTCCACTAAACTAATAAAATAAATGGGCTTCATCCAATGTTGTTGTGTTCTCTTTTTCCTATGCCCAAGAGTCTGAACGAATAAACCAAAATGTTAGTTATCGATAAGCTTCTGATGGTACCATTTGCAGCTGGATGCTGTTCGTGAAAGTGAAGCCTGTAAAATGACCTTCAAATTTTGTGGAGTTGTGGCGCAGATAGATTTTCTTTGTCCTCAAAAGTGATCTCAGAAAATGGCCTACAGCTCGTGTATAATTGGGGTGAAGATAGCTTTCCATGTATTGAAGTCTATGAATTAGTCGAGCTAAGTGAGGACAAGTTCAACTGCGAGTTCTTTTTTCTTATTGAAATTGGACATCAAGAAAGGAAGTTGGGATTGACATTGCTAGCATAAGTTATTATTTCAACTTTGTGCCAAAACTTACCTAATTGAAATAAAGACTCATGGAGCTGTCAAAGTTCATTTTTTTGCAGCACCATGCCATCCAATGCATATAAGAACACAGCAAAACCAAAATGAATAAAAAGCTATTTTGAGCCATCTAGAGTCGTACCATGGCAGTGGAGATTAGGGTCATATAAGAACACCCTAATTCATTTTCTTGCATCATTTCTTACTATCTGTTAAGAAGCAAGTTGGTTCATAGGCTTTACCTTTTATGGGTTTGTTTAAGATTCCAATAGCATCTAAAATGATATCAGATAGACATTTCCCTATACGTCTACTAATTGAGTATAACTTAAGATGTCAGTAATATGTAAAGGAAGAAGGAAGCAATTGACAATCTCAGTTTTGAAGGTTATAAATCATGTTTGTATTCTAATACCATCTTTTGTAGATGGCTGCATAGCAATTGTACAACCACAACTTGAATGCAAATGGTTGCATAGCAATTGTTAAATTTTAAGACATTTCAAGGCTGGGCATATAAATTGTATAGCCACAACTTGAGTGACGTATTTATAATTCGGCATATAAATTTGAATGACATATGTATAAACAATCAAAAGTATAGATGCAGTCAGAAGTTACCATTGGGTTGGAATGCACTGCATAACGTAGGATTGACCTGCTGATACTTGATCATTGCCCAGCAATTGACACACCGAAAAGAACAACAGAATATGCTATATAGCTGACAGTCTTCCCAGATTAATCACTTGAAGCAAACCCACCATTACGACACGATTTCTGGTCTGCAATCAAAAAGAAAGTTATCTAGGTGAGATTACGATATTCGTTCTCTATAGGCCTTATAGAAGTAACAAGAGGTAGAAAATTAGTCAAGACCAGTGTGCACATGCATGTGTGTGCCTGCAAGTTAAGATAATCAAACATGAAACTCTAAATCCTTTTTTTCTGTGGTCTATGTAGCAACATTCATTAGAAAAGAAAAATGAAAAAGAAAAAAAGAATTGATAGTAACAACAAAGCAAAAGTAGTCAAGTCTCGAAACAAAAGCTTGCAGGAGAAAGCGAGTCCAACCCAACGAATGCACTATGCTATGTGCATTTGAGAATTGATATTTGCTATCATGTAACAAAGGATTGGGACCCATCCCCAAGAAATGGAAATGTGCATGCGAAGAAGGAGATGCGTTCAATGCTTCCTCATGCAACAAGTAAGCAAGCAGCAAGCAATAGCTATGGGAACATTCTCTAAATGCAATTATTTAAGTATGTTGAGTGGTCTAGTTCCATATACCTTGTGCACGTAACAGTAGCTTTTAGACAACAGCAAACCACTATTAGGTCATTTGATTGATTGGATCACTATATATCAAATTTATTCCTTCGCCAATATTTACCACTTATACAAACTTCTTCCATTTTACCATGCAACCTCATAATAATCAAGTTGATTCAATGTATTGAAGGACCAATAAGTGAAGTACAGTTCATCAGAGAGTGCAAATCCAAGTGTAGGAATGATATTGTAGCAAGGGTCTTAGCTAGAGAGACTTAGGATGAGACATGATATTGGACTTTGGTTCTTTCGTATTATACAAGTCGCCTCTTATGAATGACTAGTTAAAGTTAATAGCCAAATCAAGAGTTGACCGGTACAAGATCATGTATCGAACCACTGGCTTCGTCATATATTGTATCCTAATCAAACTAGCTCTAGTGGAAATTAAGAAACATGTATGGACTAATGAAGACCTGATAAACAAAGTAGAAGAAGTCGAAGTCCTGAGCAAAGACTTGGGTCGAGACGAAGCAAAGAAACAGCAGACACCCCAAATGGCTTCTTTCCATGGTTGATATGTAGATGATTGGTTCTAACTTCTAAGTAGGGAATGCTGATGAATGGAATTGCTCGATAAGAGCCTTTTGCTATTTATAGGGAAGGAGGGAGGGAGCTTGGAGGAATTTGAATAGGCACATTGGCATATGCTCCTTGTGGGAAACCATGTGATCTATTCACACCTAGATGGCTGACTACATTATCCAATCCACAAAAATTTGCATTCATGGAAGAGAAATGGAATCTCCCATTGGCTTGTATAGTTTTGCAAGAAAATTGGGGTTCACATTACATAGCCTAGTGTCACGATTCACTCTATTTGTATCATATATGCATCCCCATGTCCGATTCGGACAAATCAAGCTATCGATACTCCTCTAAGACAATTGACCGAACACATGGTGTGTAGATCAAACAGAAATTGTTCATAGTCCTGTTTTGATAAGAGGAATTGTTTACTGAGATCAACTCGATCTTACGAAAGAAGAGGAACTGAGAACACTCACCAAAGATCGAAAAATTTGAGTCGTGCTACTCGCAGATGTCGACTCGATCGACTCCAGCGCTTGAGATCGTCGGAGAAGGGTGGCAGAATCTTCTGGATAGGCAAAGCTCTATCGAGAAACGGTAGCTCCGCCGCGAGCTCGGATCGAAGGAGGAGAAGAGCTTGTTAGTGACCGGAGAAACCCCTCGTCACCGAACTCTTTGAGTTTAGCGACGGATCGCCGGAGACAAGCTCGTCAGCACCAACAAGTTCTCATCTACAGAGAACAAAGCCTTCGCTCGCCGAGGTCTGCCATGGCCGCGATGGCCGCAATAATTGATGAGGAGGGAGAGAATTAACGGGAAGAGTTCAGGATGTAGATCTAGGGCTCGGGAAATAGAAAATCAAAGAGAGAAAAAAATAAAGCAGAGGAATGAAAAAACTTAAGTGGGAAAGTGAAAAAGGCATGCGGAAAAAGTTTATTCACAACATGTTTAAGCATGCCGTAAATACACAACATGCTGAATTACGCCGTAGATGAGTTTCAAATACAATAAAGTCCTCCGAGCAAAAATTTAGGATGAAAAATTAAAATATAAGCTGTTTGCTTTATTTAAAATTGATAGTTATTAAATGTTTTCCATTTTATTAGGTAAACATTGTTATCTTTTCTTTTTGCACAAATTTAGGATAAAATTTTATTTTTATATTTAATTTGTGTTATAAAAATTAATTTTCAAAAATTGGGTATATTTCAATAAATAATTTATCCACAAAATATAATCATTATATCCCTTAAGAATATAATTTTTCTATATTATTTTTTTCAAAAAATTCTTAATTAATTAATTAATTATTTATTTATTTTGTTTTGGATTTTTAGTTTTCTTTTTTTTTATTTTAAAAAAAATTCAATAGTTTTTCTTTTTCCTTTTTAAGAATAATTTTTGTTTTTTTAATTTTTAAAAGATTTTTGTTGTTATTTTCTCAATTTTTATTCTTTTAATTTTCTTTTCATTTTTTTATCATTTTAATATGAAAACATAGGTGGAAACTATTATTTTAACATTTTCTTGAAATCCGGATTTGAGAGGGAAAATAATTTTTAGGGAAAAAATTGTTAGGAGGAAACTAATTTTTTAATAAACAAATACATTCATTTACAACACGCAAAAAATGCATGCCGTAAATGAGCCTCCAATTACAACGCGCAAAAATA
The DNA here is from genome assembly GCA_029216955.1 of Iris pallida. NCBI lineage: Eukaryota > Viridiplantae > Streptophyta > Magnoliopsida > Asparagales > Iridaceae > Iris > Iris pallida. The sequence goes on from JANAVB010030219.1 coordinate 13,867,157, forward strand.
CATGTTGTAAATGAGTCTTCAATTACAACACGCAAAAATGCATGCTGTAAATGAGCCTTCAATTACAACGTGTAAAAATGCATGTCATAAATGAGTCTTCAATTACAACGCGCAAAAATGCATGCTGTAAATGATTCTTCAATTACGGCATGCATGTCAAACACGCCGTAAAAAAGACAAAAAACAACTCTTTTACGGCGCACATATTTGCACGCCATAAATGATTCTTCAATTAACTCCTTCCTAAATTTGAAAGGTTGCCAACTTAGTTACCTACTAGGGATCCTCATATGTTATTATGATTATCTAAGTAGAGCTTATGAAACTTCTAAATTGTGCATCTAATCTAAACGTCTAATTATATCCTCCTATCCATATTATTATCAAAACTATAATATCTTTTTACCTAACCAAGCTAAGTGATACCTACCATTCTGTCTAATTCTTACGATACAACTGATAGGGCATAATAGCAAATGGGTTGGGTTATGCTATATTTAGGTTCTTCTGGTAGAGGGTCAATCTTTACACTAGAACTACAACTCTATTCTTGATCGAGTGACTACCGTAAGTGCGTAACCTAATATGAACATATATTTATTTCTATAATAAGGACGTCTAACCACCTTTGGTCACACTACCATATCAAATACATGATGCCCTAAAATTTTATAACCCTTGCGCACTAGTTACAAAAATCCATACCGCTAGATATCTATGGCATATGGCCTTTCTAATCCCGTCTTATCTATTAAGCAACCAAAATTTAATAAGCAAACTAACTTACACTATAACCGAAGAATTTCTATAAATCACGATCATTCATTACTCCGAAATAGGAAGGGACGAGAAGCAATGGTACGAAAAAGCAAAGGAAGAATAGTCAAGAGCAAATACGAAGTTCAAGAATGGTAGAGAAAATTCTAAAAGAATTGTCAAGGCAGTTGTGGATTGAGATTCCGAAGGTTTTAATCATATTCTCAACCCCACTCGGTACAGTAACGTAACCGAAACTGCTAATTCGACCTGCATAGGCCACTAAAAAATGTAACGCCCCAGTCCCAAAATACGTAGGACTAGGAGATCGTATACATGCCAGCTACGTATCGAGAGGACTCCAGCCAAACCCGAGTACGTATAAGCTATCTTGTTGTTCTAAATCAACTATATCTCAATCCACTAAATAATTATTAAAATGACGAATCAAGTTCACTAAGGTTGATCAGACCGTAAAATACTGATTCTAGAACAGATAAATATATGAGAGTGGATCCCCAATAATATATTTATCATGAACAAGCTAGAAGAAAAATGAAGCTTGTAAAAGTCTAGGATATAACAACAACAAGTATCAAATACTGGACAATACAATAACTAATTATAGCTGAAGTCTTGGTGTAGCGACTATCATCCATCAATGTATCACACCTTCATCTAATACCTAGAGAGAATACTAGGTCCTCACGGGACTGGCAAAACACATAATATACAAGCCTACTTTGACAGTAATAACATGCATGGACAAGAATAACAAGTAGAAGAAAGAATAACACATAGAAGAACTCTATACATGGTGACATGTCATAAGAATATAATATTAATCATGGCTAATAGTAACATGTAATTATAACCATAGTCCGACGAGGCACTAACAGTCCTATAACAGGTTCTCTACTGCAGTGTGAGCACCCTGAATTTTGGGTTGATTTTTTTTTAAATTTTTCTGATTGATTTAGTTTTAATAAATAATTTATTCAGTTATTTATCTTTAAGTATGCTTTTCCGTGCCTTTGATATTTGGAGTGTCAGGGATGTTCAACTCTGGAAATCTTCTTCATGAGTTTTGAAGTGGACATGATTGCCTTCATGACGGTAAATAGTGTCCCATCCAAACTTGTTCCATTGTACTCTTTTTGCTTTGCACAACTTTGGGTCGATTTAGACCATTTGATTATTAATTAATTTTCCCACTCTTTTCCTTGATCATTATTAGCACGTTACCGTGACTTTTAATTTGGAAGCGCAAGACCAGTTATTTTCTTGAAACCAACTCATCATGCATGATCTACTCGAGATGCTCGTCATCCATGACCTTCGTGTCCCACTCTGACACGCCATTTTGTTCTCTATTTCCTTCGCACAACTTTTCTGACATGTGACCCAGTTTTATTTCACCCCACGGTATCACATTCATTTTCCAACTTGATTTGTGGGTACCCTATCGACCAAAACCTGTCAGTCCCAATTATGGACATGGCCCACATTGAGCCTACTACCCGTCCGATACTTGTGTCCTATTTATTGGAATCCCCATGTGCTACTTATTTGCCCGTGATTATCAACACCCATTTTTATTCGATTTTTGCACAATGTCCGATTTTCATCCAACCCGGTTTGACCAAACCCAGTCCAAGGTCCATGTTACTCTCCATCATGATGCCCTCATTTTTGCTTGCCCAAAAATAATATTCAATACCTTGTTTTCTATTCTAAATATTGAATGTAAATTTCTGTTGATTTAATCCTATAGGAATAACCTATTTTCCTACAAATAAATTCTAGCCATTTATCCTTCAAATTAATCCTAACCATTAAAATCCCTACATTCAATTCACCCCCCACTCACAGCCACATGGCCGGCCCTAAATTTGAGAATGGGTTCTTCTCTCTTTTCAATTATATTATCATCCCTTTCTCTCTCTCACTTATATTTTTTTTCTTCTCTCCACAAACTAACACACACAGCACCACCATTGCCGACCACCCTCTCCTCCTTCACTCGACCTCCGCCCTGGCCGTGGCTCCGGCCACCCTAGCCGAGCACGTCGCCGTGCCACCACCAGCCATCTCCTCCTCCTTTTCTCCTCCTCTCCATTCAATCGCCACCACCACCATCCTTAGTCGATCCGGCCACCTCACGAGCTACACAGCCGCAGCTCCTCCGCACGCCGCCGCCCCTCCGTCTGGCCAAGAGCACCGTACAGCCGTACCTCGCTGCAACAGCAGCAGCGCACAATACCAGTGCGCAGCAGCAGCTGCACAGGCTCGTACGCGCGAGCGGGCCGCCGTCGAGTACCGCCGTGCCGCCGTACGGGCTGCCGTGGCCCCCTAGCCGTGCGCCCAACTCTGACGAACAGCCCCCTGATGGCCACCATCCTCCGGGATGCGCCATCGAGATGATTCGTGGGTTTCGCACGAAGTTCCGTCGTGACGCGCGCGGGATTGATTCAGAATTTGCGCTCCGTCGCAGCGACTTCGCACGCATTTTTTCGAAAATTCGACCGTTGGATCGGCAATTTCTTCGCTCCATCACAATCTCGGCATATCCACCTTCATCCCTGTCAATTTTTGTTCATTAATTTTATCGTTTGATACATCAAAATCGGACGCCACGTTGATCGTTTAAATTGTATTAAATTTGGACAGTTTCGCAGGGCCAACTTTGTCAGCTTGTATCTCCTCCACCGCAGCTCCGTTTGGCATGCTACTAGTTCCGGTGCGAAGCTGGTATAACCCTCTTGCTACCCCTCCAGTTTTGTTTCATTGTGAGTTTGTTTGATTGGTTGAATTCGACGCCAAAATTGGACGTCCGAATTCATAATTTCCAACTTATAAAATTCCATTTTTGAACACGGGACACCAGATTTCATTTCTGACACTACCATTAGACTCGTGGCGTCGTTCTGGCATGTTTTCATATAAAATTTGTTAGATTTGGAGAACGTGAGCCCTGGCATATTTTTCGGTACAAAGTGGGTCCCACATTCTGGGTCAATGGGACTTTTTGATGCCGGCTCATCGGAATCCAATTCCGGATATACCGTTGAGTTCGTATCGTCATTTTGGACTCGTTGACATATAATTTGATAGGTTTTGGTGAACATTGGATCGGACACACATTTCGATGCAAGTCGGATACCAATATCCGGGTCAACGGGTCATTTTGAGATCGGCTCATCGGAATCCAATTCCGGATATACCGTTGAGTTCGTATCGTCATTCTAGACTCGTTGATATATAGTTTGCTGAGTTTTGAGAACGATGGCTCCGGCACGCATTTCCGTGCAACCGGAATTCCAAGTTCTGGTCAACGGACCAAATTGAGATCGGGTCAACGGAATCCAATTCCGGATATACTATTGGGTTCGTATCGTCATTCTGGTTTCGTGGACATATAATTTGTTATATTTTATAGACTTGTTTTCATGTACGTTTTTTGGTGCAAAACGGCTCCGACACGGACATCGTTTTGACCCGAAATTACCTTTTTGCCCTTATGTCCAAATTAGACCGATGGGTAGGCTATCCTAGCTAATTTGACCATTCTGGACACGTTGGCGATGTCTATTTCATCATCCGACAATGTTTGTTTATAATTTCTCTGAATTTAACCTTTTTATAATTTATTAATAATTAATTCTTATAATGTTCGTATTTCGGGATTAGTACAACAAAACTGAGCTCAGTCAATTCCAGTGATCTCACATCGCTGAAATTGACAAGATGGACACGTGGATCATTTTAATAAGATTATTAACTTTACCGTTAATTATCTTATCTCAATTTATGTGTCGTAAGTTTCGACGTACGAATAACGAAGTACACCTTATATCTTTAATAATTGGACTAGAATTAACCCTGTTGACCAGAGTTGACCAGTTGACCAAAAGTCAACTGTAAGTCAACACTTGACCTAGTTTGACTAAATTATTAACCGGAGTTCACCTAGAGTTGTTTTTACTTAGAAGAACCTAGGATAATATAGATTGATTATAGAGATTTATTTATTACAACTTGAACACCTTGTAACCTGTGTTGCTTTAAATAGGACTCTGTGGCTTCAGTTGGACCCCTATACTTATCAGCTGTTCAGGTTATCAGGCGAGTACATTCTCTGATCATTTCATATCTTGTTTAGGATTATATTTCCTGCTTTAGATTACTTTACATGATGCTGACACGTTGGAAACACGGATTAGTACTATATGGATCTTATTGTGCGATGTTATCCCCTTAGCGGATACATCGGATATTCGTGTTCGTGTACTTTATCGTGAGCATCGTGTACTCCTTGTATTCGTGACATTCGTGTACAAATCGTGTGAAATCATATATATTCATGTATTCACATGATCTCGTATGCGACTATACTTCGTGTGCAATAACAAAACTTAGCTTGATCCTTGTGTATTGATTAGGGCGGGGGAGTAGAAGTGGTTATGTAATCAATCCAGTAGATTACTCATGTACAACCTCTGTAGATTACTCGTGTACAACATCGTGCCGTTTACATAACCATCTTGTGCTCTGAATCACTAGTCACTAATAGTTCTCTATATATTGTAGCTATTTACTTAGAGTCTCTCTCTTTTTCATCATGTTATTTCTTCAGATCCTATATCTTACTCTCTAGCATGTTTATATTTCCTAACCTGTTATGATATTGTTGAGATGTACTGTACTCGCTCCTGTGCTGACTGGACCCGTTGATAAATTTTACAGATAGCTTGGAGATTGTCTGCTAGCCTAGAGGAGACACATTAGAGGTTGTTTAGATAGTTATTTCAATTGTCTGGAGTTGTATTTACTTTATAGATTACTGTATCTGAGTTTGGAGATTTGAGATGTATTTCTGGATTTGTGTATCTTAGACACTTAGATTTCTCTCTGTTGTACCTCTTTTGGATTTCATGTTTTATCTATCCTTATCATGCTCTACCTTACATGTGATTGAGTCTGTATCTGCTATGTCACCCCCAATCGGGGAGTATAAACTGTTTAGCCTTATACTGTTAGATGCATGAGACCTAGGACAGCGTTCTACCGCCGATACTGCGGCGTAGGCAGGACGTAACCACTTCTCGTGCCCTAACTCTAGGGTGCGAGTCGTGACACGTTTTTAGTAGTGGCCCATGTAGGTCGAGTTTGTGTAGTGGTATTCGAACTAGAGTACCACTACAGCCTGCAGTAGGATTAGGATATATTTTGAAGATACTCAATCACAGCCTAGGATCCCTTGAGAGATTCCTAGGACGACCCTTGAGAATCTTATTTAACTTCTATTTGAAAACTCTCTTTTCCTTGATTTGATTTATCTTTATTTTCTGTTGTCGAATTTGATTTTGATGGATTATTGTTGAATTTGAGTTTGTATTTATTGATTTGATTGAAGATTGTTGAATTTTGAATCTTGATGTTAACTGTAGCATCCGAGTTTGCATTTATATGATTTGAAGGATTTTTGTTTATTTTTGAATCTTGATGTTCGTTGATAAATTTGATTTTGGGTATTCATTGTTGATTTAAAATTAATTTTTGTCAAGATGAAATTATATGGGCTAAGTCATCTAAGTTATGGAATCTAGTCTTCTATAGTCACATTAGCCAGCATGGTGAGGACATATAGTCTGATTTTGGATATATTTCTCGGGTGTAGGAATTTAAGGTTTTCGTAGCCAAGCTAGCGGCATCGCAAAAATATTAAATACCACGATTATAGATGTATGTGCCTAAGTCGAGGACTTTGTGATTATCATAGCCTTGCTTACTAGTATGACGAGGATTTAGAGCACCATGATTTTGGATAGACGCATATAATTATCAGATTGTACCCTAAATGTTTTGAACATGTTTTCACTACTTTTGTTCAGTCTTTCAAAAAAAAAAGAGAATTTTTGTTTTGTTTCTCATTATTTAACTTAGTTGTAGCTTTAGCCGTTTTTATAAACCCTTGTGTAACTTCTTACAAAATTTATTTCTTCTTAATGCAATGAATCAATAATTTTGCTAGACCTTATTTTAGATTTGTTATTATAGCTCTGATTTCAAAACGGGTTCCTCTTTTAAACAGATACGCAGAAAAGATTCTATTATCATTCTTTTCCTGCCAATATTTTATTACCATCATTTCTTGTCTTATATAACTGTCCTGATTATATCAATTTCGTCTCGTATCACATTCTGTCAGCTGTACTTTGAAATCCCTTGAATCTTCATATCATTTTTACCTGAGAAATGTTGAGGAAATAACGTAAATCATCTAGTTCGGAAATGACGTAAATGGTTATCATAGAATGATTTGTAGAAATCAGAACGTTGGATGTCAATTATAAAAAAAATTGAGAGGGAGATGTGGTAAAGGTTTAGAATAGAATCGAGTGATAAATGTTATCAATTTAGAAACAATCGCAGAAAATTTTTGGTTATGAGTAATTCAGGGTTATATTTCAAAAAAAACTAATGAGGATATTAGAGGTCAACCTAGTTTTGAGAACTTAGAAAATCTTGGTTATTGATTCTTGAGAACTATTACAAGGCTATGTAGAAATTTAGAGATGGAAAGGAGAATTTAATTGTATTCTATGATTATGCGAAGTTGAACTAGGTATTGTAAGAGGGTGACTAGAGACAGAGAGAACACAAGGATTTTAATTTATAGGAATTATTTTAGATGATTGAAAGAATTGTAGAATTCAAAAGGATAACATTTGAAGGCGAACGTTGAAGAAAATATCAAGGTTAATTTATAAACAAGAATAAATTTTGTGTGACATAGTGGTATTGGAGTTTAGTAAATACGAGACTTGACTTAAACAAGTACAAGGATTTCATAAACTGGATTTAGAGGTTTCGGATTAATTTAGAACAAGGTGAAGGAATTTGGAAATTTGATTAAATGAATAAGTGTTGATACCTAATTAAGAGGGGTATGCTTCGTGGGAAATGTTTTAGAAGTTTGGAAATTTGTCTATGGTGATCATCGTAAAGGTTTAGATGACTGAAGGTTATAAAATTTCGATGATAGTCATATGAGGGTTGATTTTCATACTGGGATTTGTGAGAAAATATGATTAGCAAATGGTAAACTGATAGTATCAGAAAGAGATGATTAACTGACTTCGTATGAAATCTTTCTTGTTTTTCTCTAAAAAGGGTTTTTCAATATCATTGAATCCTAGTTTCCTTAATCACGACCAAATCGACTTTTGATGAGAACATAAAATATTATATTTTTATCCCTTAATGTTCACCATTTTATGATCATTTTATGACTAAAGGTACTCATTCTATTTATATTTTGCTCTAGGATGCATTTGGAGACACTATGTGCAAAATAGAGCTAAAATGCAATTCTGGACAGTTTTGATACCTTTCACCAAAATGAGCATAACTTCCTCATCCGAATAGCAATTGAGGTCCTTCAAAATGATTCGGAAAGCTAAGACAGAGGGCTACAACTTTCATATTTTGTGATTTTCGAGATTCTGGCTGCATCATGGACGAAATCAGGCATGAAGTCAGGTCAAAGATGCTGTGAATAGAATTAGGAGCCAAAATAACCATTTTTGTACTTGCTTTATGACTTAGTCTTTTTTGGTTTGAGAAGTTGTAACCTTTAGAGGATATGTGGGAGATATTATGGACTTGAAAAAACTAATTTATGGTGTATAAAAGGGGTAGAAATCATGAGAAGAGGGAACACACAACGCAACTCTTCTTCTCTTTCTCCAACTTTTCTTTTCAAGTTTTGAAGAACATGTGCGGCTAGAAGTCTTGTTGGTCGAAGTGTACGAAAGCCTTGGAATCAGTAAACTTGTGAGATCTAAATTGCTTTATATATTTGAGTTATACTTTAAATATTGAATGTTTTTCTGTGCCAACTTTTATGATTGTTTTGTTTAATTACTAGGAGGCCTACTAGTTTATTATTCATTTCGATCTACCGCTAAATTAGATATCAAATCCGTAATAGTTTGATGTTTCTAATTTGTGAAGCAACCAAGCTTTAATAAAACTGCTTTGTTTTATTAGATCTTAGGAGAAAAACGTTTGACAAAATTAAATGCAACCGCTTGTGCTTGTATTGTTTTGCTTTATCATCTCTTTGTTATTTAAGAACTTGCTAGATTAAATCTATAGCGCTTGTCTTAGATTATTTAGCAAGTAAAGTTAATTAGGTCGCTTGTATCTGATTAATTAAGCCTAAGAGAGAGAGGAAGATACTTCCAACGGTAAATGTTCAAAGTATGATTTAATTTATGCTTGCATCAATGATCAATTTTATGATTTCCAATGGTGAATGTTCACTGAGACCAATATTTGTTCCTTGATTGATTTTAATACTTTAATTGCTTTAGCTCTTCTTAAATTTTCTTTTCAAAACTCTCTCCCCCAATCCTTGTTCACATAGCATAAAATTTATACTAACTACTCTCCGTGGGATCGATCCTTACTCTCTCTACTACATATAATTTTAAGAGTAAGGTTTTATTTTTGGGTGCCTGCGACAGCACACCAGACTTCGATCACCTTTTCTTATCATATTAATATCTTGGGTTGTACTTAATTGAATTAAAATTGATTATGACCTGAATCTCCATCCTTGTATGCTCGTTCTCAGACCTTGTTGAACTGTCCTCCATATTGCCTAAATCTTGATTTTCCCAATTTTATCAACTTAGATCGTATCGAGACTAAATATTCTTAATATATATATTGTGATTTAATTTCCATGCAATTGACTTTCATTTTTTAACTTTGATTTTGATTTTTCTGAACCCTTTATAGATAATTGGTTGTAACCTTTCCTTATTTTTATGATAATTACCAGTTTTCACATAGGATTGTAGGCTGTCTTACAGTTTTGATGATTTGTATTCAATGTCTTTCCGGTTTAACACCCTAGACTGCTTGTGTGTTTTGATACCCTATGACCGATTCAGTTAGCATGACTAGTATACCTAGATGAGACTTTTACTACCACCGTATGCCATGACCCTGTACGTCGTCCTTTTTGATGGTATGATTTGTTTAAATTCTGGGACTTTGATTGTGGGGGTTTGACCTAGAGGGAGTATGGACATTTTAATTTCGAGGACAAAATTTTAATAAGGTGGGTAGGATGTGAGCACCCTGAATTTCGGGTTGATTTTTTTTAAATTTTTCTGATTCATTTAGTTTTAATAAATAATTTATTCAGTTATTTATCTTTAAGTGTGCTTTTTCGTGCCTTTGATATTTGGAGTGTCAGGGATGTTCAACTCTGGAAATCTTCTTCATAAGTTTTGAAGTGGACATGATTGCCTTCATGACGGTATATAGTGTCCCATCTAAACTTGTTCCCTTGTACTCTTTTTGCTTCACACAACTTCGGGTCGATTTAGACCATTTGATTATTAATTAATTTTTCCACTCTTTTCCTTGATCATTATTAGCACGTTACCGTGACTTTTAATTTGGGAGCGCAAGACCAGTTATTTTCTTGAAACCAACTCATCATGCAAGATCTACTCGAGACGCTCGTCACCCATGACCTTCGTGTCCCACTCAGACACGCCATTTTGTGCTCCATTTTCTTCGCACAACTTTCCTGACACGTGACCCGATTTTATTTTACCCTACGGTGTCACGTTCATTTTCCAACTTGATTTGTGGGTACCCTGTCGACCAAAACCTATCAGCTCCAACTATGGACATGGCCCACATTGAGCCTACTACCCGTCCGATACTTGTGTCCCATTTATTGAAATTCCCATGTGCTACTTATTTGCCCATGATTATCAACACCCATTTTTATTCGATTTTTGCACAATGTCCGATTTTTATCTAACTCGGTTTGACCGAACCCAGTCCAAGCTCCATGTTACTCTCCATCATGATGCCCTCATTTTTGCTTGCCAAAAAATAATATTCAATACCTTGTTTTCTATTCTAAATATTGAGTGTAAATTTCTGTTGATTTAATCCTATAGGAATAAACCTATTTTCCTACAAATAAATTCTAGCCATTGATCCTTCAAATTAATCCTAACCATTAAAATCCCTATATTCAATTCACCCCCCACTCACAGCCACATGGCCGGCCCTAAATTTGAGAATGGGTTCTTCCCTCTCTTCAATTATATTATCATCCCTTTCTCTCTCTCACTTATATTTTTTTCTTCTCTCCACAAACTAACACACACAGCACCACCATTGTCGACCACCCTCTCCTTCTTCACTCGACCTTCCCCCTAGCCGTGCCTCCGGCCACCCCTGGCCGAGCATGTCGCCGCGCCACCACCAGCCATCTCCTCCTTCTTCTCTCCTCCTCTCCATTCAACAGCCACCACCACCATCCTTAGTCGATCCGGCCACCTTCCGAGCTGCACAGTCGCAGCTCCTCCTCGCGCCGATGTGCCTCCGCTGTGCCAAGAGCGCCGTGCAGCCGCGCCTCGCTGCAACAGCAACAACACACAATACCAGCGCGCAGCAGCAGCTGCACAGACGGGCACGCGTGCGCGCGCGGGCCGCCATCGTGTGCCGCCGTGCCGCCGCACGGGCTGCCGTGGCCCCCTGGCCGTGCGCCCCCTTTGACGAACAGCCCACTGACGGCCACCGTCCTCGGGGACGCGCCGTCGAGACGATTCGTGCGTTTCGCACGAAGTTCCGTCGTGACGCGCGCAGGATTGATTTAGAATTTGTGCTCCGTTGCAGCGACTTCGCGCACATTTTCCTGGAAATCTGACCGTTGGATCGGCGATTTCTTTGCTCCGTCACAATCTCGATATATCCACCTTCATCCCTGTCAATTTTCGTCCGTTAATTTTATCGTTTGATACATCAAAACTGGACGCCAAGTTGACCGTTTAAATTGTATTAAATTTGGACAGTTTTGCGGGGCCAACTTCGTCAGCTTGTATCTCCTCCACCGCAGCTCCATTTAGCATGCTACCTATTCTGGTGCGAAGCTGGTATAACCCTCTTGCTACCCCTCCAGTTTCGTTTCATTGTGAGTTTGTTTGATTGGTTGAATTCGACGCCAAAGTTGGTTGTCCGAATTCGCAATTTCTAACTTGTAAAATTCTATTTTTTGAACACGGGACTCCAGATTTCATTTCTGACACCACCATTAGACTCGTGGCATCGTTCTGACATGTTTTTATATAAAATTTGTTAGATTTGGAGAACGTGGGCCCTGGCACGTTTTTCGGTACAAAGTGGGTCCCACATTCTGGATCAACGGGACTTTGATGCCGGCTCATCAAAATCTAATTCCGGATATACCGTTGAGTTTGTATCGTCATTCTGGACTCGTTGACATATAATTTGCTAGGTTTTGGTGGACATTGGATCGGACACGCATTTCGGTGCAAGTCGGATACCAATATCCGGATCAACGGGTCATTTTGAGATCGGCTCATCGGAATCCAATTCTGGATATACCATTGAGTTCGTATCGTCATTCTGGAATCGTTGACATGTAGTTTGCTGAGTTTTGAAAATGATGGCTCCGGCACGCATTTTCGTGTAAACCGGAATACCAGGTTCTGGTCAACGAACCAAATTGAGATCGGGTCAACGGAATACAATTTCGGATATACCGTTGGGTTCGTATCGTCATTCTGGTTTTGTGGACATATAATTTGTTATATTTTATAGACTTGTTTTCTTGCACATTTTTTGGTGCAAAACGGCTCCGACACGGACACCGTTTTGACCCGAAATTACCTTTTTGCCCTTGTGTCCAAATTAGACTGATGGGTAGACTATCCTAGCTAATTTGACCATTCTGGACACGTTGGCGATATCTATTTCATCGTCCGACAATTTTTGTTTATAATTTCTCTGAGTTTAACCTTTTTATAATTTATTAATAATTAATTCTTATAATGTTCGTATTTCGGGATTAGTACAACAAAACTGAGCTCAGTCAATTCCAGTGATCTCGAATCGCTGAAATTGACAAGATGGACATATGGATCATTATAATAAGATTATTAACTTTATCGTTAATCATCTTATCTCGATTTACGTGTCGTAAGTTTCGGCGTACGAATAACAAAGTACACCTTATATCTTTAATAATTGGACTAGAATTAACCCTGTTGACCAGAGTTGACTAGTTGACCAAAAGTCAACCGTAAGTCAACACATGACCTAGTTTGACTAAATTATTGACCGGAGTTGACCTAGAGTTGTTTTGACTTAGAAGAACCTAGGATAATGTGGATTGATTATAGAGATTTATTTATTACAACTTGAACACCTTGTAACCTGTGTTGCTTTAAATAGGACTCTGTGGCATCAGTTGGACCCCTATGCTTATCAGTTGCTCAGGTTATCAGGCGAGTACATTCTTTGATCATTTCATATCTTGTTTAGGATTATATTTCCTGCTTTAGATTACTTTATATGATGCTGACACGTTAGAAACACGGATTAGTACTATATGGATCTTGTTGTGCGATGTTATCCCCTTAGCGGATACATCGGGTATTCGTGTTCGTGTACTTTATCGTGAGCATCGTGTACTCCTTGTATTCGTGACATTCGTGTACAAATCGTGTGAAATCGTGTATATTCATGTATTCACATGATCTCGTGTGCGACTATACTTCGTGTGCAATAATATAACTTAGCTTGATCCTTGTGTATTGATTGGGGCAGGGGAGTAGAAGTGGTTATGTAATCAATCCAGTAGATTACTCGTGTACAACCTCTGTAGATTACTCGTGTACAACATCGTACCGTTTACATAACCATCTTGTACTCTGAATCACTAGTCACTGATAGTTCTCTATATATTGTAGCTATTTACTTACAGTCTCTCTCTTTTTCATCATATTATTTCTTCAGATCCTGTATCTTACTCTCTAACATGTTTATATTTCCTAACCTGTTATGATATTGTTAAGATGTACTATACTCGCTCCTGTCCTGACTGGACCCGTTGATAAATTTTACAGATAGCTTGGAGATTGCCTGCTAGCCTAGAGGAGACACATTAGAGGTTGTTTAGATAGTTATTTCAATTATCTGGAGTTGTATTTACTTTATGGATTACTGTATCTGAGTTTGGAGATTTGAGATGTTTTTCTGGATTTTTGTATCTTAGACACTTAGATTTCTCTCTGTTGTACCTCTTTTGGATTTCATGTTTTATCTATCCTTATCATGCTCTACCTTAGATGTGATTGAGTCTGTATCTGCTATGTCACCCCCATTCGGGGAGTATAAACTGTTTAGCCTTATACTGTTAGATGCATGAGACCTAGGACAGCATTTTACCGCCGACACTGCGGCGTAGGCTGGACGTACCCACTTCTCGTGCCCTAACTCTAGGGTGCGGGTCGTGACATGCAGTCCGGCAAAGCACTAACAATAAAGTGTATAGTCATGGCTAATAAAACACCTCTCCTAAGGTACTAGGAGTTAATTCTATCATGTCTAGTCATGTCCAAGTCAAGTATAGGTCAAGGCATATAAGGTAATCATGGCACCATACAACGCAACAAGATCATGATCTATATAAGAAAACAGTGATATATGGAATAAATGAAATAGGACATGTGAACGTATAACAAGAAAATAACAAGGACATAAACATGAGAGACATGTAATCTATTAAGAGAGAAAAGAAATGACAATATAGAAATGTATGTAAATACTGTAAAGTTCGATAATGTGTACTTGCTTAGTAGTAGAGCGTAGAACTAACAATATCCAATCACTCAATGAGCCACAAAAGTCAAACTCCTGCAAACGTCTTCGGATGCTGAAACAGACATCACCAACGTATTCGACATACGAAAAATGTCTTAATTTGACTATCTATAACTCCAATTCTGGACATAGGGGTAAAACGGTAATTTTGGATCAAAAATAGTGTCTACCGATAGACCTGCTTTGCACCAAAAAATGTGCCAGAACCTATAGTCTCTAAATTTGACAAATTATATACCTACAATTACAATTTCCTTTATACGAACTCAATACTATGTCCAGATTTGGATTCCGACGACTCGTGCACAAAATTGCTCGTTGGATCGGATCGTGGGTCCGCCAAAACGGTGATCCGGTCAACTATCTCAGATTCGGACCAAACTTGGCTCACAGGACCAAAAAATAATACGAGTCTAGTGGCATAAGTTTTGTCACGATGTGACGCACGTGCACAAAGTAATTGACTAATTTGGAAAATTGTCGACACGAGAGTTTTCGATGGATACGTATCGAATTTATCGCGCACATGTAACCAATTTGACTTCTATCAAATCCCACAAATACAGGAAGTCGATATGCACCTTTCGATGTAAGTGATCCGCGACCAATTCGCCCGAATTGTCGTAACGAACTCGTATCAAAGTTTTTTGGGGTTTTTAAAAATAGATTTTTTTCCTATATTGGAACTAGATTAAAACAACATACATTAATCTATAATAAAAACTAAAAACTGAGTGCTGTTCATGTTTAGGTTGTCTACAGGTCTTTTCAAATAATTTTAAACATTTACAACAAATTGGTTGCAAAGTGACGTCAAACAAGTGGTGTGCGGGTTCAAAAGTCTGTCATTATGACAGTGCTTTTTCCTAAACTTCTAGGAATTTTCTCGTGCTGTGAAGACCAAACTAAACTATTCTATTTATTGGGTTTGTAGAGGTTAAACTAGGCTCTACGTAAAAATTTACTATTCACAAAACGGTCAAGTTTTTTAAGAGAAAAGACACGTGGAAGATGATACCTTGGGGTTGCTCTGCGGCTCCGCTTGGTGCGGCTGCAGCCCGACGATCGGCGAGCGGCAGTGGTCGTCGACAGGCGTTCAACGGCGTTTACGTCAGGGTAAGGCTAGGGTTCAGAGTTTGATGAGATTTTTTCTTCTAAATGATATATATAAAGAGATGGAAGAGGTCGGCTTAAGGGGGCTCGGGGGCGGTTGGAATACTGTTCCCTTTAGGGAACAGTACATGTTTTTTTCCTTTCCTTTTGAATTATACATACCCACACACACAGACACACACACACACACACACACACACACACACACACACACACACACACACATATATATATATATATTTTTTTCACACACACACATATATATATATATATATACACACACAAATATATATATATATATAAAAATTTGAAAATGAGCTTTATTGTTGTATCAGGCGCAAAATGTCGAAGTCTATACAAGTAAATGCACCAAGTACGAAAAGACAGGAGAAAACAAAAGGGGTCGTAAGCCAAAAAAACTGAGCCCGGCCTGAGGTTAGGACAGAGCCTTCCAAAAACGGTCCGGAGAGTGTGTGCAGCGCCTCCGAATCTTGAGAATTTGATGGAGGGCTTCTCTGCTCAGCTGCACGGGGTTGTATTGGCGTCCTTCATACCTATATTTGTTCCGGTTCTTCCAGAGCACCCAAATGTCGGTGGTTGCGACGATCTGATGCCCGTGAGAATCGCCTCAGCTGGCGAGGAGATCGTTGAAGCCCCCGACCCGATGAACCTGGTCGCATCGGCGAGAGAGGCTGATCCATAGCTGAGTGGCGAGGTCGCCAGAAAGCAGGATATGTTCGGCGGTTTCTGCTTGGTGCGAAGTACAGTAATGGCAACTGGAGGCAAGGCTGAAGCCGAAGAAGGTGAGAGAGTCGTCGGTAGGGAGCTTCCTGCGGTGAGCTCTCCAGAGTAGAACCGACCATTTGTTGGGGATGCAGGGGTTCCAAAAAGGAGCAATCAATGGAGACGGCACATAGGTGCCTCTCACCACGATCCTGGCAGAAGCCATCGTGAAAGTTCCACCAGAGGTGGGGGTCCACCTCAAAGCGTCAGGGATATCGTTGAGCTGCACATCCGCGACGGCAAGGGCGCCCGTCGCCTCTTGACCCAGCCACTCTCTGATTCGGTCCCACCTCCACCTTGAGCCGTTGTCCCATAAATCATGGATCTTGCAATTAGGGGGGGCGTTCGAGGTTGGTTAGAGAACCGCATTGCCAAGCTACCACTCGTGGTACAGCAACGAGCTGTCGTTACCGAGTTGTAGGCGGATTAAGGGTTCGGCGAGGTGTCGGCCATGAAGGATGCAACGCCAAGATGCAGAGGATCGATTGTTGGCTACGGCCGTCGCGGGGTACGAATGTTGGAAGTATCTGGCCTTCATGAATAGACTCCATATGGAGATGTCCGTTCGGAGCTTCCACTACAGCTTCACGGATGTAACCCCATTTTCCAATTTTATAAATTTTGAATGATTAAATATTTGATTAATTGTATCTAGTAATTATTTTAGAAATTATTTCATGTTTTGAATTTTTTTATTTAACTAAATGCTAATGAAGCTTTTTGGTTTGTAATAGAAACTAGTTAACTTAAATTAGAATTTTTTTATGATAACTTTTGTAGCTAGATTTTAAAGTGATAACCTTGGGCTCATTGCTGAGCTATTGAGATTGTGGGCTGAAGTTGGGCCAGCTTTTAAAATCCTTGTTAATCGGCTGGTTGAGACTCAAGAATGAAGACATCATTTTTCTCGCCCAAATTTCGTTCTAACCAAATTTCTTCAACTGCCTATTTAAACAATCGAATTGCCATCCTTCATTTTCTAACCAACTCTGGAGAATCAATTCCCCATCACTCCTCTTCTCTTTATCTCCTTCTTCTTCATGCTAGGGATTCTTGCAACACCCCATCGGCGGCTGAGTCAACACGGAGTCGCACTGCAAGGTGTTCGCCATTCCAATCGCGGTGAGGTGATTCTTCCATCGACCATTTCCTTCAGATCGGCAGCTCATGAACAACCTTCGACTATTCGTTCTTATTTCTCCTTTTGATGAATTAGGCGGCAAGATCGGTGAGTATCGATCGAACATCAATTTGAACCTGTACAAATTTTTGGAATTTTTGAAGGAAATTGTTCGATCTCTTCTCTTAGTAATCGTCGGCAGTTGGTGGCACAATTGGACTGATCCTCAAGGAAGGAAGGTTTTTCGAAGAGGAAGAATTGGTTGGGAGGTTACTGATTGATTTAATCATTACATTTATTCCTTCCGATTCTTGAGATCCTGAACCGAATTCGTCGACAGATCGATGAGATCTGGTTGTTGATCAAGGCGTCACTCGATTGATCTACGAATTCGAGTTTAGGTGAGTTACCTCAAATTTTTGCCTCCTCATTAAAATTTTGTTTGAATTCATTGTTTTTGTGGAGATTGTTTTTGAATCGATGAGATCATTTAAAGCTTTCACTGATACTTGTTTAGAGCTTGATCCTTATAATCTTAGGGTCAATTCTAGTATTTTTGAATTCGGAAAGAACAGAGGAGGTATAGCTTTGTCGTTCTGTTCCCTGAACACCACTTGTTTATTGTAATGCCCCAACATGGACGTAGGGGTATTCCAGACACGCAGGGTTCGTGTCTGTATCGCGAGCGCGTCCCAGTTTTGGTGGGACTCATCGACTTTAGGTAATACTCCTTCTCCATCTCAGTTTTGCTCTTAATCGTTGGAGATTATAGATTTGGTTGGTTTTGTTGATCGAACGCAGGATCTGGTGTCATGTTCGCGTGTGTATGTATCGTCGTGTTTGTGTCAAATTTTTGTTGCTCCTTGGTGTCAATTCGTGGTGGGGGTGTTAGCAGTTTTGCAAGATTTTTGAATTGGTTGTAATCTTATATTTTTGCTGTGTAACTCCTTACTGCACTTAAAGGAATACATGACCGTTATTTTCAAACAAGTTAGGGTGGGGCTCGGGTTCATTTTCTGTGTAATTTAATTACAGTGATCACTCTGAGCACTTGCATCATCTTTTATGATAACTTGTTAAGCAAGCCATAAAGTATGGTAGAAAGAGCTAAGTTTCCAGAGAAGGTTTGGCTGGTATTTTCTTTTAGTCTACTGCCAACTTGATTTGAGCTAAGGTTGGACCTGGGTTGGTAGATCAGTTAACATTTTTGTTAAATAAGTTTTGAGGGAAGTTCTTAGGGGTTTGGTAATAGTTAAAACAAGGTAAGCCGTGGAGATGTTACTATGGTAATTAATAACTTATTTACAAGACAAGTTTATTCTGAGATGATTGGCACAGTTATAGGTTAAAAATCAGATCATTGGCACTGGTTCAAGCCAACACTTTGTCTTAGCATCTATAGTTAGCTTATATATATCTAAATCTATACTCTACTATATATATGAATAGGTGAGTGAATGTTGGATAGATTCATATCTATTGTCCTTTAACTATAATACAACTAGTATTATATAAAACTTATGTTTGGTCTTGTATAGAAGTTAAGCTGTTCAAACTGAAATTTATTTAGAGATTAACCAACTTGTACAAATAAACAGGAGGATATCCAGTTTTACTACCTACCCTCGATCACCCTGAGCAAGGCAAGTATACTCCTCGGATTTTGCTCATTTACTTTATGTCTTGTGCCTCTATTTTATTCTTGTACTTTTCCGTTGGACACGATATTACAAAGTCTTGTCTTGTGTCTTGTTCCATGAGTTTGCTTGTGTCTGGGAGGGAAAATACTACAGATGTGTGATCACACCCGAGTTACAATTCATGTTAATAGCTTAGGCTTCGTACTGTGCACGTGGGCCCTAAGCCGTACCTTCATGCCTGTGCCATGTTCTATGTTCTACCCAAGCCGATCAGACACTCTGATGTATTTTGATATTGCACATGTCAGGTTCCTTGTACATTTCATGTTCAGGCTTCATTTCATGTTTCCTGTATTTACTTTTCAGCATTCATGTTCTTATTTTTCGTACTTTATATTTCATGTTTTCCTGTACTCATTTCCATATCATGATGTTCTTGTTCATTTTCTTGGATATACTTAGCTCCGCTCATGACTGGATATGTTGCAGTTGAGATAGAGGCTATTTGTGATACTTACTACGGGCAGGAGCCTGGAGTTACCTTGGAGCTAGCTGGTGCTTCTCTGGACCTAGAGGCTGAGGAGGCCTAATACCTTTCCTTTAGTATTTTATATCTTCATTGTATTAGAGACATCAGATACCTTTACATTACTGGATAAATATAATAATTCATAGTTGTACTTTGATTTTGGGATTCGATATTATAGATCTTGTGGTTTATATTCATTCATATCTAGACTTGTAATTTCCCTAGAGATTGGTACAGCTTACTTCATCATGTCTAACGACGAAGGCTGGGCGTGTCTGACTCGTGTCCGATTATTCGGGAGCGGGTCGTGACATGTTTTTAGTAGTAGCCCATGCAGGTCCATCCTAATGGTACCTAGGTATTTGTGTACTATTGGGGGACTTGATTAAATTAGGGAAAACTTGATCACAATATAGAAAAATTGGGAAATAAGGATATATCAGGTACATCAGGTACATTGATATTATAAAAACATTATTTATTCTAGGTTTTAGGGTTTAGCAATCAATGAAGTTTTCTTTCTATTACAGGAGAGTCGCCACGAGGAAGACCGCGGATCAGCCCGGAGTTGCAGGAACTTCGGATCGGTCTGCACCGGACGTTTCGATAGAGCAACTTCCGCCACCGCCTCCTATCTTTCCTCCGTTGCCTCCGACAATGATGTTCGATGGCGCCCAGGTGATGGCCATGTTACAGCAGTTTATGGAGGCTCAGAACCACCAAGCTGTACAGTTCCGAACAACAGTCGTGGATGTACTTAGGACCCGAGAGCCGGCAGCACCAGCACCGGTAGCACCTCCAGCACCAGCAATACTAAGACCGGGGACAACTAGAGACTACCAGAACCTCTGTCCGATGGATTTCTGGGGCCATAAGGGGATAGTATATGCGGATGAGTGGCTGGAAAATGTCGAACGAACGCTGAAGATGGCGAGGATTCCAGATGACCTGATGGTGGTAGTTACAAGCATGCGACTCATTGACCTTGCCAGAGCCTGGTATCGAGAGGAGCCTCAGTTGGTCGCACCCTAGATTCTCTTAAAAGACTTTAAAACTCTGTTCAAAGAGAATTTCTTTCCAGACATAGAGCGAGATAAGCTTTAGATGCAGTTCAAGATACTACAGCAGGGGAACATGACGGTGTCAGAGTACATGTCGGAGTTTACCCGACTCAGCAGGTTCACAGAGAACCTAGTTGGCACACCAGAGGGGAGGGCTTAGAGGTTCAAGAAGGGCCACACCAGAGAGTTGCGGCATGCAGTGGTGATCAGCAGGCGATGACTTATGCGAGCATTCTCAAGATTTCTCAGGATATGGAGAAGGAGATGGACCCGAAGATCAAGAAGGATAGGGACATCAGCAGTAGCAGCTATCAGACACCAACGAAGAGGACTCAGATTCAGACGAGGACACCACAGCCGACAACACTTCAACATCGTCCTGGCAGAGCTCCAACAGTTCAGCATCAGACACAGCAGGGGATCACTTGCACATACTGTCATCGGTCAGGATACCACATTAAGGTCTGTCATAAGAGGCTCGGACTTTGCTTATTCTGCGGGTTAGACGCTCATTAGATGAGAGACTGCCAGCAGGCCACAGCTAGACTAGCAGGAGGATCCTGCAGAGCTGGAGGACCACCACCTGCACCACCCAGAGCACTACCTACTGTACCCCAGAGAGGACCAGCTCTACCACCTCAGCAGCTATGATTTGCACAGCACCAGCAGTAGCCGAGAGAAGGACCACAGCAGGGACGTGCTTACGTCATGGCCACAGTTGAGGAGGATGAGGCAGCTCCAAATGTTATTATAGGTTCTATCATCTTATATTCATTTCCTGCCATTGCATTGTTTGATTCTGGAAACACACATAGCTTTGTATCGTATGAGTTTCTGCATAGACATGGCTTCACACCTATGCCTACTAGGAGGAACTGTCAGATTATGACAGGAGGAGGAGTAGTGCCAGTTAGTGAGATGGTTGATTGTCCTATAACTATAGCTGGAAGGAAGCTTAGAGCTCAATTCTTAGTGATACCATTGCCTGGATTTGACATAGTCCTCGACATTGACTGGTTGAGTGAGCAGTTTGCTGTAATAGACTGCCATAAAGGGAAGGTTACTTTCAGTCTGTCGGGAGTTCCGCCGTTCGAGGTCAGAAGACGAATCGCAGAGAGGCCAGAGGGAGTCTATTTCGGAGCAGTTGCAGAAGTCCAGGAGTTGCCGCATCCACTGATTACCGAGTTTCTCGACGTCTTCCCCGAGGAGTTGCCAGGATTGTCGCCATATAGAGATATGGAGTTCACCATCGACTTAGTGCTCGGATCAGCGCCAAAGTCCCAATATTGCTACAAGATCAACCCGAAGAAAGCTGTAGAGTTGAAGGCCCAGATTAATGAGTTGGAAGGTAAGGGTTTTATTCGGTCCAGTGCTTTACCCTGGGGAGCACCGGTACTCTTCGTGCCGAAGAAGGATGGGACTGTTAGGATGTGTATCGATTACCGTGCACTCAATAACATTACCATCAAGAATAAATACCCGTTGTCGCGAATAGATGAGCTGTTTGATCATCTTAGTGGATCTAAGGTCTTCTCGAAGATTGACCTTCGGTCAGGGTATCACCAGATGATGGTTCGGAAGCAGGACATTCCGAAGACAACCTTCAATACCCGCTACGGCTAGTATAAATTCTTGGTGATGCTGTTTGGACTCACCAATGCCCCAGCAGTGTTTATGAACCTGATGAATATGGTCTTCCACAAGTATCTGGACAAGTTTGTCGTAGTCTTCATCGATGAAATCTTGATCTATTCGAAGACTGAGAAGGAGCATATGGAGCATCTACGGATTGTTTTGGAGATTCTGCAGAAGGAGAAGCTGTATGAGAAGCTCTCGAAGTGTGAGTTTTTCTTAGATAGGGTGGAGTTCTTGAGGCATGTAGTGACTGGAGAATGGATTTCTTTAGATCCTAAGAAGATTGAAGCTGTGGAAGCATGGGCACCTCCCAAGTCAGTAGCTGAGATTCGTAGTTTCCTGGGGCTAGAGAGATACTACCGAAAGTTTGTGAAAGATTTTGCTAAGATAGCAGAGCCAATGACGAAACTTACGTGGAAGGACGATGAGTTCATCTGGAACGACGCCTGCCAGTCAACATTTGAAGAATTAAAGAGAAGACTCACTACAGCGCTAGTTTTAGCCTTGCTGTCAGGATCTGGAAGGTTCGTCATCTACAGCGATGCATCAGGAAAAGGCTTGGGATGTGTGCTTGAGCAGAATAAGAAGGTTATTGCTTATGCTTCTAAACAGTTGAGGCCTTATGAGAAGAATTCTCCTACTCATGACTTAGAGCTTGCATCAGTCATTTTTGTCTTAAAACTGTGGAAGCACTATCTGTATGGAGAGAGAGTGGACATCTTCATGGACCATAAAAGCCTGAAGTATACTTTCACTCAGAAGGAACTGAACATGAGGGAGCGAAGATGGCTGGAATTCATAAAAGATTTTAACATCAATCTGTAATACCATCCTGGAAAGGCGAATGTGGTAGCAGATCCTCTTAGTCGATATCCTGTTGCTATGTTCCTCACTATGGACCGACATCTTCTTGAGGATCTTGAGAGTCTTGGGATCGAGATTATTCTTCCGAGAGTTTGAGGGCAGCTGATGCACATGCAGATACAGTCGGGACTGATAGAGAAGATTAAGGAGGCCCAGTTTCTAGATGAGGGACTCCGATGTCTCAGGGGACAAACAGAGGCAGGATTGCTTGACGACTTCACCGTTGCAGAGGATGGATCCCTGAGGCATGAAACTAGCTGTGTGTCCCCAAGGATTTATTAGAGGAGGTTATGCAGGAGGCTCACCAGTCGCAGTATTCTATTCATCATGGATCTACCAAGATGTATAAGGATCTGCGGGAGTATGTTTGATGGTATGGGATGAAACGAGAAGTTGCCAGATTCGTTTCTAGATGCCTTATATGCCAGTAAGTCAAAGCCGAGCGCTAGAGACCAACGAGATTACTCCAGCCTTTACCTATTTCGGAGTGGAAGTGGGAACACATAACCATGGACTTCGTCTCTGGATTACCGCGTACGCCCGGTGGCAAGGATTCTATTTGGGTTATCGTGGACAGATTGACGAAATCCACTCACTTTATTCCATTCAAGATAGGGCTGTCGACCGAGAAGCTTGCAGACCTCTATATGCATAAAATTGTGCAGATTTACGGAGTGCCAGTGAGTATCGTCTCAGACAGGGACAGCCGGTTCACATCACACTTTTGGAGGAGTTTGCAGCTGAGCTTGGGTTCACAGTTGAAGTTCAGTACCGCCTATCATCCTCAGATAGACGGGGAGTCCGAGAGGACCATCTAGACATTGGAGGACATGATGCGGGTTTGTGCGTTCGACTTCGGCGGTTCGTAGGAGGATCACTTACATCTTGTGGAGTTTGCCTATAATAACAGTTATCACGCTACCATCGAGATGACACCGTTCGAGGCACTATATGGATGGAGATGTCGCACACCTTTATCTTGGGATGACGTTGGCGAAAGGACTTTGCTTGGGCCAGAGATGGTAGTAGATTCAGCCGAGAAGGTCAAACTGATCAAAGAGCGGCTCAGAGTTGTACAGGATCGGCAAAAGCACTAGGCGAACAGCAGCAGACGACCACTGGAGTTTGCAGTTGGAGATAGAGTATTCCTGAAGATCTCGCCGACCAGAGGCACTATTTGTTTCGGTAGAGACAGGAAGCTCAGTCCGAGATACATCGGTCCCTTTCGACGTGACGGCGCGGATTGGCGAGGTGGCGTATCGACTTGCACTACCTGCTAGCTTGAAGGGAGTACACGACGTCTTTCATGTGTCCCAGCTTCGAAGCTACATTCCAGACCCAAGTCATGTGGTGGACTACTCAGAGCTAGAGGTGGGTCCGAGCTTGACCTACGAGAAGCAGCCGGTGGAGATCCTTGATCGGAGGAAGAAGCAACTGCGAAATCAGACTATACCGCTTGTCCGAGTCATGTGTGTAGAAGCATAAAATTTTCAGTAAATCAAGCCTTATGCGCCCAAAGCCAGAGGAGGATATATGCACCCATTATCCAGTGAAGCTATATTCGTCCAGTATCCTGTGAAGCTATATGCGCCCATCATCCTGTGAATGAGGGCGCATAGCCTGAAACAGGGCTATGCGCCCAAGCCTGACTTAGTCAAAGCCATGATCAGAACGTACACCGAAGCGTACGGCCATGTCAGTCTCCACGAGCAGTCGTGTACGGAAGCATGCGGCTACGTCAACACCACGACCAACCCACGATCTCACAGCTTGTATACATCTACACCCTATGCACCCAAGGAAGGATTATGTATCCATATGAAAACCAGTGTGTGTCCTTCATGTGGCCGCATAGCATCATTCCAGGTCAAGAACGACTATAAAAGGGGTTTCATCCCTCTTCAAAACACAAAATGTAGAGCATTTTCAAGAGCCAGATTGCTGCACTTCTTGCCAGTGAGCCGAGATTAGCAATTTTCTTAAGTTTTTTCCTACTTTTGTAATCGGAGTATCAACGGAGTAAAGGAGCAACTGCCGCTCGATCTCCAACGTCCCATTCCCTAGAATTCTTTTTTGTACTTGGGGATCCTCAGCAGAGGATCTCTCAGACGTACTAAATTTGTGGTGTCTTGCGCCAATAAAGACCAGACAACGTTTCTTCTTTTTTTTGTGTGTGTCCACAAAAATGGCAACTCTGCTGGGGAGTACCTTTTCCTCTGACGAGAAGGTGGCGACGTAATTCGATACCGACAAAGTGGGGAGCACTCAAAAGATGCTGATCGTAAAATTCGATCAGCAGGCGTTCGAAGAGATGCTCTCAAGGGACGGCTCTATTCCCTCAAAATTAGCGAAGCTAAATAAGTCTCGCAAGACTTAGCTTCCGAAGGCTCGCTGCGCATATCCTGCTAGTGTCATAGCGGATATTCAGCTGGAGGACTCTGTCACATGGGCGCATGACTCTGCCACAGAAGTCTCCCAAATGGAGAAGGCTCACACCGTTTCGGGCTCTACTAGTCCAGTGACTTCTTCCCTCCACAACCAACAATAGAGTGTTCAACACTCGAGACCTGGCAGTAGAAAATACTACGATACGAAGAATCGGTGTGTACGACACTCTGGCCAAACCCGGCGAGGCTCACAAACGAAGGAGGCAAAACTGGAAGAAAATAGCACTGCTCTACCAAGCATGCGCCCAAAGCCATGCGTCCAAGGGAGTGTTTGGGCGCATAGCCCCAATCAGAACATTTCTATCTTCAGTAGGCTGGGCATTCAGAGTCATGCGCCCAAGGCTATACGCCCAGGCTCTCTGGATCCATACTATGCGCCCACATCAAGGCGGCTCAAACATGCTGTCAAGAAATATGCGCCCAAGCCCAGTCTCCAAGGCCTATGCGCCCACAGCAAAAAGACAGGCCCCAATGCATGTAGTACGGGGCTTTCTTCAAGGACATCACAGAACTTAGGTGTGGGGGTTGCCCCTGTACATGAACTAAGTCTGGATGTGCCTACTCTCCTTACTAACCTGCATGCAAAGCTCGGCGATGCATGCAACATGGTTTGTAAGGCATAACTCCCTTCCGTTGACTTACGCGACATGATAAATCATAAGCATAAATCAAGGGAGGACATAACAATCCATAGTGCACTCCCGTGCACCAATATTGTTATCATGCGTTGTTGCTCCAAAGTAACAAGAATACCTCAGAGAAAGTCCGTGTTTCGACGGCTCCATTTCTCTGACGATGAGAAGCCACTGTGTGTTTCATCCAACATGGCTTCATGGGGTCCTCTATATGGGAGCCCTAATCAAAAACGATGGACCACAAATCCAACTTTCTCTTTCAGTTCCACGAGGAGGAGAAGGCGAAGTCTACCAACAGAGGGCCAACAGGCTGTCACATCTGAAGGAGTCTATATGGGCACCCGGTCAAAGGTGAGGTCCCATATAGATGACGAAGAATCCCAAGCTGGGGGTAGTATTCCCTCAGGGTCTGAAGCAGATGACTCCCACATTGGAGGTAGCCTTCCAGAGGACGACGATCTCTCCGAGTTCGATGACGACTATCTACCTCCTCTACCTGATGACGAAGGACTTGCGCACTCAAAAAAAGACAATATCAGCACCAGTTGTACTGTTTCCCCTATTCATTCCCGCATGTTATCTACATACATGACGGACGGGGAAAGACCTGAAGAAGCTAGCGACCAGACCAGCAAACGGCTAGAGGGTCTTGAAACAGCATTCGCCAAGATCACCGATATGCTTACCAGTATTATGGCGGTTAAAGCCGCTGGGGCTGTTCCTCTACCTCAACAAAATGTCACGGTTCACGCTAGTCCGACACATAGCAACAACTCTCCTTCCCTATAAAAGGAGTATCATTCCGGTGTGCCTCCACCAAATCTCGTAAATGCTGGGGGTGGTCCTTCGCCAACAATGCCTGACAACCGATCAGCAGTTGTTTCCCATGTCACGACCCGCACCCGCTTTTCGGATACGAGACGTGTCCAAGCTAGCCGACGCCGCAGAGTCGGCGGTAGAACGCTGTCAAGCCCGCAAGAAATAGATGCTAAATAAAAATAATTGCTGCTCATTCACATTTCTAAATTTATTACAATAGTTACAACATTTATAATTAAAGGAATTACAAAGTTTTACAATTAATGAAAATGGTACATCTGCTATCTATTTCTTGGTTTCTGTCTGCAAGTACACCCGTATCTCCCAAGTTAAGTGAAGCCACAACTAACCTGAAAAATGTTGGTTTTCAGTCAGGAATGGAACAAGTACACAAACCGACGGCAATACGAAAATACAATAGAATTAACAAAACATGAAAATAACATATGAGATATGAAAACTGGAAAGTACTGATGACATGGCATGGTGGAGATAAAAAGTAAAAATAAAAGACATCTACCTAGGTGGTGTGAAATATCTGTTTCGACATGTGAACGGCTAGGGGGTAAATCCGGCACCTGCACGTGTCGTGTACAGGTGCTATTGTTCACGAATAGACATCATGGGGATAGTTCTGGGTAGTCCACATGTCTACTATGATATTTCCCCTCCCGACTACTCCGTGTGACGAGCGTGTCAACAAGCAGCAAGATATATGTATAGACATGAAATGAAAAGACTACTATGAATCGGAAAGCAATCAGAAAGTGCACTTGCCTAAGGTCCTTTGCTGGTGAAACCGAAAGTCCCGTTGCGTTTGAATAGTCCACTTAGCCTAGGGTAATGTTCGGGTTGCAAGAAAATAGGAAATGATCGATTAGCTAGGATTAAGGATGATCTAATGATCTAAGAGAGAATTCTAACTTAGTAAAAAGGTAATTATCTAATTTAGAAAAACATGTACATATTTATAGAATATTTCTACATAATAGGTATTGACCCCTTTTAAGGAAATATTTATTTTATAAAGCTAATGAATATAAATCCTCGTTAGTAATTTAGAAATCAAATAAAAGCCCAACCAATAAAGACGATTTTAAAATTAATAACCCATAGAAATTATACAAGCCAAATAATAAGTATATTTAGAAAATATTTATAAACTATTTATAAATTATCATTCTTTCAGAAACATACTAAAAATATTTTGTCAAGATATTTCTAGAAATATTTATAATATTAGAAACTTATATAAAGCTCAAAATTACAAAGCTCAAATGAATAGTCAATATATTTATATAGATAAAGAATTTCTCAATAACTTGCATATAAAATATATACCATAGAATTCGAGTAATAAATATTAAAGATTCATATGATAATCATATATATATATATATATATATATATATATATATATATATATATATATATATATATATATATATATATATTGGAAAAGTTACTTATTATAAGCTTAGAAGTGGTTTTTTTACAATTAATGTAAATATTAGAAATCTATATTGAAATACAAGGCCAAAATTATTTCAAAACATATAAAGGAAACAAAGTACATATAATATATAGTTATTATTTCAAGGCCCAAAGCCCTTCATTGATCAGAGCCCAAAATACTTAGCCCAGTACCAAAAATAAAACAAAGAAAAGAAAAGAAAAGAAAAATAATAACCAATACATATTTGAATGTAAATAAGCCTAACTAACTAAATATCAAGTACAAATTATTACTTAAAATTGCAGCCCTAAGCTGAGCCCAAACCTAATAGTAATTCAGCACATCCTTTCAAACTATACAAACCCATATAATACCCAAAATAACTATTAATAATAATTAATAATAACTAAATATTATTATTAATAATGACATTAATAACGGTCATAAAACTAATGTATGTTACTTATATACATACGTACTTGTAATTATATATACTAGCTGTTCAAAACAAATCAAAACCTACCCATAACAAAATATTTACTTAAATAATCCATCCCATGATCTACCTACCCCCCTCTCTCGATTATTGCACAGCAATAATTCTAATGCTTCTTTCCTTCTCAACCCAAACAATACTATGTCGGGCTGGCCCCGCCGGGAAAACACGCACGCGCGTACGACCCAAGGACGGCCGGAGGCAGGTTTAAGGGCCTCGGCGCTCGAGTAGTCGCCGGGAGCGTTGGCAGTGGGGCGTTGGCACGGAGAAGTCCGCCGCGGGATGACGGGGATATGGGTGTGGTGCAGGCATGGTGGCGGTGGCAGACCATCGAGTTCGTGGCAGTTTTGGGGCTCGGTCGCCGGTGGCGGTGAGGATGTGGCGTCGGTTGAAGGGGTTCGCGGTTGCGATGGTCGTGACGGTAGCAGTGGGGCAGTGCGGCCGAGCGAGGTGAGTGGTGGTGGCTGTTTTGTGACAGCGGTGATCACCGGAAAATCGGTCGGTGACAGGAGATGACTGGTTAGAAAGGGAATGGTGTGTGCGGGGATGCATGGAGCGACGTGGTTTGGTTTTGTGGCGTGCCAAAACAGTCGTAGAAACGGTAACAGGGGTTCTGGGCTCTGGCGACTATGCTTGCCGGGGAACGCTGATGATGGTGATGGAGTCGCGGTGAGGCTATGGGATGATGGTCTAGAAAAAGCTTTTGTAGATGGAAAAAGTTTTCTTTGCCTACGTATTATAACAGAGAAGCCCTATATAATCAGACTATAGATGAATGCAAATCCTAGGGAGATTAGAAGTAATACTTTAGTTCGGTTCCTTTCCTGGATTTGAATATACAATCGATTGAAATTATTTAACTCCAGAATAAACCGAAGTCCTCATATAAATTTGATTGTTTACAAAACTTCCCATTTTCCTTAACCAATAAATAATAACTTGAGCATTTAAAACTACACTAGAGGGATAAGATTGGTTCGAAGATAATCTAATCACAATCTATTAGAGATTGTAATAGTGATGCTTTAAAATGATACTTGAGATATTCAATAATTTGAAATCGTATAGATTCAAATCTAAATCGAATAGTTGATTACTACAATAAGTTAAAATAATATCTAATGATATTTAAAATAGACTTTCTAAAATCAAATATTTCAAATAAATGATAGTGTTAAACCAAATAATTTTATAATTATATTATCATAAATATCAAATTGTAAAATAATACTTGATAATATTAAATCAAATAATTGTATAATATATTTATATGATTACAAAAATATTATTTTCTAAATAATTAGACATTATTTTTGTCATCCAAAAAATATATTTTATAGAAAGATAAAATTTATTTTATACTTAAAAAATATTTAAAAATAAAAATAAAATAGATAATATTGTTTTAAAAATTCGGAAAGAGGGTTTACAAATCTACCCACCTTAGAAAAAATTCGTCCTCGAATTTTCAAAGGTCACGATTAGGTATGAAGAAGAATATAATAAAGAGAACAATATGATCAATGATAACACGAGTTAGATCGTGAATAGATTTGAAGCTAAAAATATCACGTGGCACGATCAAAAAGGGTTAGTCACAATGGTCAAAATATATTTGAAATATGATTAGTTATACAAGAAAAAGTCGTTTATACACGATCGATTATTGGCATGGTCAACAAGTTGAGAAAGATGTTTTGGCATGTTTGAGTCAAGACCTACGTATGGCCGTGAAGGTGGAATCAAGATACACTAAATGGTTATTATGGGTGCACTAATAGGATGGTAAGAGAGAGACTACAAGGCTCATCGAGGAGACATACAGAAAAATAGGATACGAAATCAAGTTGAAATTAAGGTGTATAGTCACATGCCAATAAAAAAATAGAGTCTCTATTGTATTCAAAATTCGTAAGCATACCCCAAGTCACTTTACCGAGAATTTATACCTCGCTAGTGTACAGCTGGCTGCAAAAACTCTTGGTTCCACGACTCAAAGCAAGGATACGGTAACGAATACCTTATCAACTCTATCCAATCTGGACATAACAACTTAAAGACGAAGATAGGATGACCAAGATATAGCTTTGACAACATTCGATAACTTATACTCACTCGAGATTACTTCAACTTAGGGTTCATGCCTCGCCAGTGCGCTGCTGGCTGCAGTGAACCCACAGTCTCCATAAGTCAAATAAGTGGCGACAGTGCGCTGCTGTCTGTCATCATAAGTCATCAAAAGTTTTTCAACTATATCCTTCAAGAATATCAAAGGAGTTTAAAATTATCATACAAATTGATAAAGATAGAAGAAAGGAAAAAAAAAAGTGCAAGCATCTGTTCTTCAAGTATAAGATTCAACTTCTTGAAAAGAAAAATAATTGATTAGGAAGGATGATGATCGAAGTCAAAATAAGTAAAAAGATCTTTTAATCCTTATTTCATGGGTATTCAATACACTACCAAAATACATGGATTTACCGACGGCCTTATCCGTCGGTAGTCCGTCGCCAAAAGTAAATACCGACGGATTACCGACGGATATTTTGGTAAAACAGCCGTCGGGAATAACCTCGTCGCTAAAACATATCCGTCGCTACTCCGTCGCTCAGCGACGACTTAGCGACGGAATACCGTCGGCGCATTTAAATATATATAGCGACGGATTACCGACTAGCTTTCGTCAAAACATGTATCAGGATATAGGGTTAGCGACGGAAAACTCCGTTGCTAAAGAGTCGGCAAAACCTTATCAGTAATTTTCTGATACGTAATATCCGTCGCTAATCCGTCGTAAATTTGTCGGTAAAAGCGTATCAGAGATTTTCCCATACGGCAGGTCGTCGTTATGACGTCGCTAATCCGCCGAGGTGTACGACGGATTAGCGTCGTATTAGTGACAAAACATCCGTCGCTAACTGCAAAATTTATGGACATCAAACAGAACCAGGTCGACGGACATTCCGTCGCTAAACCGTCGCTCAATGTAAAATTCTCCAGGTAGCGACGGATAATACGTCGCCAATCCGTCGATACATTAAATTCCTACAGTTAGCGACGGATAGTCCGTCGGGACTTTGTCGCCAGTCCGCCGTAAGTTAGTCGTCAATCCGTCGCGAAAGCTAAAATTTATGGACATCAAACAGCACCAGGTCGACGGATCGTCCGTCGCCAATCCGTCGCTTTATTGAAATGCTCCAGGTAGCGACGGTTTTTACGTCGCCACTCCGTCGCTAACCTCAGTTTCTCCAGTTAGCGACGGACTATCCGTCGTTGAGTGGTCGCCAGTCCGTCGCTAACTTCTAATTTTTGAAAAAAAAATACTGCAAACAGACTCTTTCCTGTTTATACAACACATCCAACACAATATCAAACATACAAAATATCCATATACAACACCATATATCCATATCCAACACGAATATCCAACGTATCCAATATCCAACACCATATATCCATATGCAAAATATCCATATCCGACACCAATATCCAACGTATCCAATATCCAACAAAATATTACCAACACAATATATCCAATATCCAACATTAAATTATCCAAACATAAAAAAAATATCCGAACATACAATGTATCCAAATGTCTACAAAACCAACAACATAAACAAAATCAAACCCCATCCGTCGGATCGTTTCGTGCTCGTGCCGCCGCATCCGCTTTGCGTATGTACTCCTCCACCGTGTGTGCCGGCACTTGGGACAAGACATGGTCTGGAAGCGCGCGTAGCTGCTCTGGCGACAACATGTCAAGGAGCGTCAAGATGGTGTTATCCGATACGATACGGGCGTCCGGAGAGCGGTTAAACGAAAGCCGTCCGGAGGAAGAAGGACCAGGTCGATCCGAAGCACCGACAGCAGCAGTAGACGGACCGGGAGCACCACCAGATGAACCGGGAGCACCAGCAGACGGACCGGGAGCAGACGGACCGGGAGCAGACGGACCGGGAGCAGACGGATAGCGCCCCAACACTATCGCCCCCAAATCTGATACCACGGAGGTTAGAGTCGCAAGCTGCGCCCTCACATCGTCAACCGGGGGCGCTGGGGGAGGCGGAGGCGGTGGATATCTCGGGGGCGGCTGCAACGAGGGCGCCATGGAACCTAAGCCGTAGACGCGCCCTTTCCTAACGCCGCCGACGGATTCTACGAACACGTCGTCGTAGCGAACGGCCATAGAAGAGTGCGTCTGGGTGGGCGTTGTTTCGCCGACATTCTCGGAAGGGGGCTCGATCTCAAGCCGACTAAGTGCCTCACGATACGCAGCCTATCCAATGAATGTGTTTATACTATAAGTTTTCCTAAGTTATAATCTAAATCCTATGTTTCCTTAAGTTATAGTCTGAATCCTAAGTTTATCTAATTAACTTAACAATAATTATATTTCTAACATAAATCTCATAAACGTAAGTACTTACATCAGTCTCCTCGGCCCTCGCATCGACGAAGCTCCCGTCCTTCCGCCTCTTGTGCGTATGCACGAATACATCGTGAGCGGTGACCGTCTCCGCCTCTTTCCCCTGCTTCACCGCCCGTTGGGCCTGCATACGTAGAATTTAATTAACTTCGTATATTAACAGTACGAAATTAAATAATAGAATGAATTTGAATTTGCGCTATCTCACCAAATCTGCACGCGTCGATGCATGGGGCCTTGATCCCCCCGTATGCAGACCCGCGGCCTGTCGATTAGCCTTAGCTTTCTCCGATTTCAGCTTGAACTGCGGAGTATCCATCTTCTCCAACATCTGCTCATAGTACTCCGCCCGGATCCAGTCCTTCCTCGTATGCGTCGTACGAAGGTCGTACACCGCATCCCGTATCTTCTTTCCGGCGGCGGCTTTGTAGGTCCT
The DNA here is from genome assembly GCA_029216955.1 of Iris pallida. Taxonomy (NCBI): domain Eukaryota; kingdom Viridiplantae; phylum Streptophyta; class Magnoliopsida; order Asparagales; family Iridaceae; genus Iris; species Iris pallida. The sequence continues at coordinate 13,901,104 of JANAVB010030219.1, forward strand.
GCGGATCGCCTCCTCGCGATGGGGGAGCCACCAGAACGTCCTCTGACATACAAATTCAAATATCACGTAATAAAAAATTTAATGATTTAAAGAATAATTAATAATTCACCGACAGATTTATACCCTCATCTCGTCGAGCCAGACGTATTTCATGTCCTGAGGCACCTCAGAAAAATTAAGGTAGGGGCCATGGTAGTTATCCCGGATAATGCACCCTAGAATCCGGGCAGCATCCTATGGGAAAAACCTATAAAGAAGCAACGACTGGATTATTAACTTGAATAAATGAAACAAATTTAATAAATTAACTTAAATTTACTTACGATTCACCAGCGGGCCATAGCTCTCGTCGGAACTCGCCCACCAGCCTCTCTGGTGGCGTCGGGGGATCCGCGGGTCCGCGTATGTACTCCCCGGTAACAGGATGAAACTGAATCCGGGGTACTCCGAGGCCCACCCTGCAGTAACTGCTGGGCCCCCTGCTGCATCTGCTGCTACATCCGCTGGTACATCCGGTGGCGGAACGGATCCGCTAGCGGATGGAGTCACAGACCTCGACGACGATGTCGGTGGCACCGAGGAAGAATGACGGCGGGAAGAGCCTGTGTCCGGGCTCTCCAAGTCGGGATCGGAGGTCACATCCGGGGAATGCGGCTGGCGACCACGACCGACCACCACGCCCACGCCCACGACCACCACCACCACCGCCGCCGCCACCGCCACCGCCACGACCACGGCCAGCACCACCAGTACGGGTGCTCACAACCATGCCCTGTAAATAGAACACATAAACAAAATACCGACAACATAGATTTATAAATGAATATAAAACTAAACATATCCATACCAGCAGCAGGGCGATGAGTGCCGCCCAGACGAGTAGGCCTAGGAGTGCCATCTGTAAAAAGAAACTCATACAATAATACGCAAATATCCCAAACTGAAATAAATATTACAATCAGAAGTGAAGTACGAATAAAAGCTAGATACACAAAATCTGATAAAATCACGCACCAATACAATAAAGTACAATTTTTGTAACTTTTGATGAAAGGGCATCTTGTGTTCCACTAGACTTGTAATTGTAAATCCAAATGTAATAGGGTAATTTAGGATTCGAGACTAGATATTGGGTGCTTCAAGATACAACTGAAATATAGCGATATTTAATCATCGTCATCGTCCTCTTCCTCGGCCTCGGCCTCATCATCATCATCATCCTCATCCTCATCGTCGAATTCATCTGTATCCTCATCCTCATCCTCATAAAGTTCTTCTTCTTCTTCTTCTTCTTCTTCTTCAGTCTCAATACTTGGGACAAGACGTCTCTTTCTCCCCTGGTTGACATCTAAGTCTTGTATATCAACCTCTTCCTCCCCTCTATTTTCATCAGCAAGAGGTATATCAACCTCTAATTCAACATCCATGTCACAAGACTGTTGTCCCAAGTATTGGGGCTTTTCGATCTGGTCCTCTTGGTATGCTGGGTCTCCAACGTTGAATGTATTTCTAGATTTAATCTTACATACTGCCCACCAGTCAAAGCGATCTCTACGACGCCTTGGGTAGCTTGTATAGTAGACTTGAACAGCCTGACTTGCTATCGCAAACGTGTCGGACCCTCTATACCTCCTGCGATGATTTATATCGACGAATCCAAATTGTTTATCGATTCTTCAACCGATATTTGGTGTCGTATCGAACCACTCACATTTGAACATAACAATATGCATATCAAATGGGGCACTATATTGTAATTCTACAATATCCCGAAGCACTCCATAATAGTCAAAGTCCGGCTCGTCGTCATAGATTGTGCCTCTTATGCAAACACCAGAATCCTTCGTACTGAAGCCGTCATTGAGAAATTCGGCATTTATAGGATGTTGAGTTGTCTTAAACTTGAAGCCATTAACGACATAGCCGGGCCAAGTCTTTGCATGCTTCTTCGGTCCCAATGACAAATAACGAATGCTCTCATTTGTGAGTGTACTTGGTTCAGCTAATAAAACCTGTAAACTTTAAATGTTTTAGTTGCATATATATATTTAAATGGTAGCCGCATAACATATTATCTCAGTTACTTACGTAATCTCGAAACCATGACGGAAAAGTAAAATCAATCTCTCTTTGAAGTCCCTCATCGGTAATATCGGGTGTCCTTATTTTGACTTCATCTCTAAATACACTGTTAGAGAGAATAAAAATTAGTGTAGTCACTTACCTCACCAAATTAGAGATTATAACGAGGTGTAGTCACTTACTTCTCCAAATCTCTCACTTCTTGTATGTCACAATTTAACAAGACATATCGGTGAGCGGCATCATACTCATCGTCACTCAACCACCGTTTCTTACTAGCCCCAATAGGCTTGCCCCTTAAATTGAATATACCTCCTTCCTCAACGTCTTCGTCATTCCTTTGAGGTCTATTTCGATTTGTCTCAACATGAGTATCGAAATAAATGGAGCAAAAGTTTGACACCTCCTCGATAAGATATGCTTCGCATATCGAAGCCTCTATATGAGCCTTGTTGCCAACTTTCTTCTTTAGATGATGTAGATACCTAGAGAGACAAATTATCTTGAGAATTAACAATGAATTGTAAAATCCACTTAAATTATATCGATTTTTATTTACCTTTCAAAGGGGTACATCCATCGATAATGAACAGATGTACCGACACGGGCTTCGTATGCTAGATGAATCGGTAGATGCTCCATACTGTCGAAGAAACCCGGTGGAAATATTTTTTCTAACTTGCAAATTGTTAAGACAATCTTCTTCTCAAGTTGTATCATATGTTGCACCGTGAGCTTAGTTGAACAGATATCCCTGAAGAATGTAGACAGCTCGGCCAACGGAACCCATACAGCAGAAGGCAACAACTCTCTCAACGCATTGGGCAGTAATCTTTCCATAAACACGTGGCAGTCGTGACTCTTCATTCCTGTTAGCTTGTGTTCATTGAGATCAACGCATCTAGACAAATTCGACACATAGCCGTCGGGAAATCTTAAAGTAGATATCCACTTGCAGATTATTAATCTATCTTCCTTGCTCAATGTGTATGGCGCTATCGGCTTAGTTACTTGTCCACCAGCTCCCCTTTGTATCAAGTTTAGATTATGACGTTTGCATATCTCGGCCATGTCTTGTCTTGCTTTTGGATTGTCCTTCGTCTTTCCTTTAATATCCATAACGGTATTGAAGACATTATCGAACACATTCTTTTCGATATGCATGACATCAAGATTATGTCTAATAAGATTATCTTTCCAATAAGGCAAGTCCCAGAAGATACTCCGTTTGGTCCAGTTATGGCTTTGTCCGAACCCCTCGACACGATTGTTCGATGGATCTTCTATTGCGGTGGGCAATTCTTTTACATCTTCCCAAATATCGTATCCCGACAATCTGGCAGGAGGTTCAGAAAATTCTTGTTTTCCATATCTGAACGCGTCCTTGTTCTTTCGCCAAGGATGTCTCGTTGGCAGAAATTGACGGTGACAGTCAAAGAAAGAAGTTTTTCCTCCATGTCTAAGGCGGAACGCCTTACTATTTTCCATACATATCGGACAAGACATATTGCCGTGCGTACTCCATCCCGACAGCATACCGTATGCTGGAAAATCATTGATTGTCCACATGAGTGAAGCTCTCATCTGAAAGTTTTATTTTCTGGAAATATCATAGGTCGTGACGCCGATCTCCCACAACTGTTTCAGCTCATCCACCAACGGCTGTAAATATATATCGATGTTCTTTGTTAGATTTTTGGGACCGGGTATGATAGCTGTCAAGAACATATAAGGAGTCTTCATACACATCCATGGTGGCAGATTGTAAGGGGTAAGAATGACCGGCCAGCATGAGTATTGAGATCCCGACTGTCCGAAAGGGGCGAAGCCATCAGAACATAGCACCAGGCGTACATTTCTAGGCTCTGCAGCAAAATCTGGATGACACAAATCAAAATATTTCCACGCCTCCCCATCCGAAGGATGTGACAATTCTCCTTTGTCCTTTATGCGATCTTCACTGTGCCATGTCATGTGTTCTGCTGTATTCAGAGACATATACATCCTCTGTAAGCGCTTCGTGATCGACAAGTAATGCATATACTTGTAAGGACGTCATTTTCTAGTTGACTTTCCTTTTTCCTGTACTGTCTTGTAACGATCCGCATTACAGAACCAACAACTTTCTAATACGCAATTCTCTTTGTAATACAACATGCATCCGTTGCGACAGCAATCTATCTTCTCGTACCCCAGTCCCAGTTGTCGGACCATCATCTTTGACTTGTAGAAGTTTCTTGGAAGCTCTTTTGATTCCTTCGGTAACACCTCATTAGTTAATTGTGTGATCCGATCATAGCAAGCTTGTGGCAAGTTAAAATCAGACTTTATGTTCAACAACTGCATCGTCACTGACAGTGCGGAATGAGTCTCACAACCAGGATATAGAGGAGTATCTGCGTCCTTAAACATATAATAGAACTCCTTTGCCTCGGGATTAGGATCCTCCGGATCAAAATTAGGCCCTGCCGCAGCATACACCATATCTCGTACAAGGTTCTGCATGTCTCCATAATCCACAGAGCATCCGTCGTCTTCGAGGACATCCGTTGCAGCATTATCATCAAAAGCATAAGTACCAGCTTCTGCAGCCTGTCTTTCTGAATATAATTTACCTTGCGATGACCACAGGCCGTAATCACGTACGAAACCCTTACGGGTCAAATGATCTCTCACAGTCATCACTTCTTCGAAACGTCTATTGTGACAATTAACACATGGACACTTGATTTTGTTATCGTCCATGTACTGAGTTTTGCTCATGGCATACTTAAGAAATACTTTCACACCTGCCTGAAAATCGTCACTCACACCAATTCTGCTCTCGTGTTGTCGTTTGTACATCCATGTACGATCAACAAAGTAACGATTCATGCTCGATTTGATGTGAATATCTGTATCGTAAGACAAACTAAACATAAGAATTAATAGCCCGATACCGATACTCATATCGTAAGAAAAACTAAACTTGTGGATAACACGCTAGGCCTACGACGAGGCTACTTAGTATCACAATCTAATATAATTAGTATATAATCATGTAACTGGTGGATCCGCTAGCTAGTAAGCCGGATGTACTTAATATCAGAGAGTATCAGATTAGTATCAGTATATAGGTTAGGTAGACCGTATCAAACGTATATCGGAATAGTAGGCCGAATAGGAGGCCGAGATAGTCGAATGAGAAGAAGGGAAGAAAGGAGAAGCAGATGGGTCCAGAGCCATGGTGGAGGAGGAGAAGTAACATGAGAGCAGTTTCCGCCGTAACATCTCCTGGCTCTGCTGGCAACTGAAGTCCAGATGCTACAAAGGACGATCCTTCGCTGAAATCGACTACAACACCCATCAGTTCAAGTTCATTCCTATATGAGTATATTCCAATGCCATAGAGGAAGGTCAACAAACTGATGGCTTCTATGGCATTGGAATCTACTCATATAGGAATGAACTTGAACTGATGGGTGTTATAGTCGATTTCAGCGAAGGATCGTCCTTTGTAGCATCTGGACTTCAGTTGCCAGCAGAGCCAGGAGATGTTACGGCGGAAACTGCTCTCATGTTACTTCTCCTCCTCCACCATGGCTCTGGACCCATCTGCTCCTCCCTTCTTCCCTTCTTCTCATTCGACTATCTCGGCCTCCTATTCGGCCTACTATTCCGATACCGATACTTTGAACCTTGATCTTAACCCAAACCTATATACTGATCGATACTAATCCGCTACGCCCGATACTAAGTATATACGGTCGATACTGATAGCGATAGTCCGATACCGATAGCGATAGTCCGATACCGATAGTTCGATCGATACCGATAGTTCGATACCGATAGCGATAGTCCGATACCGATAGCGATAGTTCGATACCGATAGCGATAGTCCGATACAGATACACATGGACCTACATATCTATATATCACTAGTAGCCATACTCCTCTACATACTACTCTACACTAGGATCTAGTAACCATATACTACTCTACACACTAGCTACGTAGTCATACTCTAAAATAAGGTAAACTAATTTACCCACACATTAAAACCAACCCAATCAAATCTTAGGCAAACTATTCATATGATATCAATCGAAATACAAATAGGTCAACTAGGCTAGTTCTAGGTCAAATTAGGAGTCCAAGTCAACTCTGTCAAAACTAACCTTAATTAGGCTAAACTTCTACCTTAGCTAATCAAATATATATACTAGACTTCACGACGTGTGTCTGTGTATATATATATATATTATTAATAAATTACTTAAAATTATGCATATATATATATATATATATATATATATATATATATATATATATATATATATATATATATATGTCTGTGTGTGTGTATCCGTGTGTCTGTGTCCGTGTGTGTCCGTGTGTGTGTGTGTGTGTGTCTGTGTGTCCGTGTGTCCGTGTGTGTGTGTGTCTGTGTGTGTGTGTCCGTGTGTGTGTGTGTGTCCGTGTGTGTGTGTGTGTGTGTGTGTCCGTGTGTGTGTGTGTGTCTGTGGGAGAGGAGGAGGACTCCTGCGCGGGGGACTCCAGAGTCCCTCCTACGCCCCCCCTGCCCCGACCCCCCCAACCCTTGCCCGACCCCCCCCCAACCCCTGCCCGACCCCCTCTTCCATCCCCTGCCCCCCCTGCCCTGACCCCCCCCCAACCCCTGCCCGACCCCCTCTCCGACCCCCCTGGCCCCCCTGCCCCGACCCCCCCAACCCCTGCCCGATCCCCTCTCCCACCCCCCTGTCCCCCCTGCCCCGACCCCCCAACCCCTGCCCGACCCTCCCCCAACCCTGCCCGACCCCCTCTCCCACCCCCTGCCCAGACCACCCCCCCACCCCTGCCCGACCCCCTCCCCGACCCCCCCTGTCCCCTCTCCCACCCCACCCTTGCCCCGACTACCCCACCCCCTACCCGAACCCCCCCTGTCCAGACCACCCCCCCACCCCTGCCCGACCCCCTCCCCGACCCCCCTGCCCCCGACCACCCCACTCCACCCTTGCCCCGACCACCCATCCCGTACCCGAAACCCCCCTGCCCCACACCCTCTCCGACCACTACGACAGCCCCCCAACCCTCCAAATCGTAAAAGAGAGAGAGAGAGAGAGAGGGAGATAGAGAGAGAGAGAGGGGGGAAGAGAGAGCATACCTTAGAGAGAGAGAGGGAGATCGCCGGTCGGAGAGAGGGAGATCGTCGGAGAGAGGGAGAGGGAAGAGAGAGTGTTTTGGGGGGGAATGAAAATTTCCCCCCCGTCGGTTCAATTTAAGTTAGGGTACAAAAATTAGCGACGGAAGTAGCGACGGATTATTCCGTCGCTAAGTCGTTAGTAAATCTCGTGCCAATATTTTAGGCTTTTGCCGCCAAAATATGCGACGTTCTAGCGACGGATATAAAACCGTCGCTACTTGGCCGACGACCTATCGACGGCGTAGCGACGGATATGGACATAAAAAAATAAAAAAAATTGTCCACTGCTTTCCGTCGGTATTCCGTCACAAATCCGTCGGTGATCCGACGGTAATAGCAACGGAAAATTTCCGTCGCTAAATGGCCGTCGCTAAAATACTGTAATTTGGTAGTGATACTCAACGATTGAGAGGAAAACTTTTGAACCTAAAAACTTAACTCGAGATTAGTAGACAAATGAGGGAGAAGTTATTTTGAAAATAATTTCTTAGGTCCAAGGAAAGAATATAGGTGATACGGACTTATGATATGGTGATATTTTAGAAAAGACATAAAATAAAGTTGTACAAATGATCATTATAAGGAAGGAAATGACCGAAGGCAAAAGGAATATAATCTTAAATTTATATTGCCCTAATATTCAAGTTCGAGGGAAAAAATATGTATAAAACACTATGTCTACCTGTTATGAATATATTTATACACAAGTATATGTATAGCCTAAATAAATTCCAAAAATTTCAAAAATCAATCTAAGAGAAGATTATCTATTTTTGAGTAAAATATAAATTTAAATAACAATACACATATTATATTCAATATATAATTTATAAAAAAATTATTCACAAGACCAAACAGTATGTACACACATCCATATGTCTACATGGACGTCGTTGGTCGCACTACATGACTACCATGGCTTGGGTTGGGTTCGGGCTAGTTTGGAACATCCGGGTCTTCTAAAAGTCAATAATAATAATAATAATAATTAATTATTCCTAGGGTTATGTCGTGATTTGGCTTGGTTTTCCTAGCTAGTGCACGTCTATGACTCGACCTCTTCTACTATGGGTAGAATACTAGTCAAAGTACTCGACCACACTCTCAGTGCCAAAATTTTTGGTTATCCTGCACTCCGTAACTTAAACGTGACTAAGGCCTTCTATAATAAATATTTATAAAATTCTAAAAATCACATTTTAATTCAAATAAAAGGAATAATTGCTACTTTCAAAATTTTGGGAAGATGTTACGAATCTACCCTCCTTAGGAATTCTGTCAATTCAAATACGATAGTGTATCCTGAAAGTCATCTAGTGAGACCTATGTAGCAATCTTAACTACCCAAATGTTAATTTAAATTAGGGACTCCTAGTCCTAACCATTCTCTTAAAATTGATTTACTCCTAGTTATGAATGAGCATTTCCTAGTCGCAGGCTCACAATAGCACGACTAACTTAAGTACTACCACGAGTTCGCAATCTTTTGCAACACTACAAGAAAAATGGCTTTTCTTGACGGTTTATTTATTGACGGTCGTGGAAAACCGTCATTAAAATGGGTAACCTTGACGGTTTTAGACATACGTCAAGGAAACACACGTTTTGTGTTAATTTAGCAAATTTATACCATAATAGTTGACGGTTTTAGTGAAACCGTCAAGAAATACAAATCTATTTATTGACGTTTTGATAATAACCGTCAACTAAAGTCTGTGCGGGAAAATTCCCGCGGCTATTTCAGCTGCCATTATCATAATTTCTTTTAAAAATATTAATTTGTTGACGGTTTCGCACCAAATAGAGCAGATCTGAAAAAACCCTTCGCACATAACAAAACCCCCCCTCCACTTCGAAAACCCTCTCTCCCCAGCCGACCTCTTCCTCGAGAAATCTCTCCCTCCGGCCTCTTCCTCGAGAAATCGCTCCCTCCGACCTCTTCCTCCACTTCGAAAAGCCTCCCTCCGCCCTCTTCCTCCATGAGAAATCAACCTCCATCCCTCCGGCCTCTTCCCTCTCCCTCCAAACAGTAAAACCCACTCCTCGGCGACCTTCACGACGTCCAACGTGACGTCCCCTCTCCTCGACGGCCTATACGACGTCCTACGCGACGTCCCCTCTCCTCGGCGGCCTACACGACGTCCCCTCTCCATCGAGAAAACCCTCTCCTCGGCGGCCTACCCAACGTCCTACGCAACGTCCCCTCTCCCTCGAGAAAACCCTCTCTTCGACGGCCTACACGACGTCCCCGACGTTTTCACCATGCGGCAACTTCGATCTTCACCATGCGGTATAATATCTTTCATTTCTTCTCTCTACAATTCAATTTTTGTGTCAACTTAGGGTTTTTTTGTGTCAGCCAACTTAGGGTTTTTCGATCATCCTAATTTAATCAGTAGGTTCTGCAAATCCAACACGTGATTGACCCACAAACACACTTAGAAATTTAACAAGGTGTTTATGTGGGTTCAATGGGTGTTTTCGATTGATTGGGAGTTGGGTTTTCGAATGGTAACAGATTGGTTTCAGTTCCAGTTTCGAATGGACTAGGGGTTGATGATGTCATCAATCTCAACAGAATGATGCCCTCTTCAAGCCTAGAATTGTGGTACGACATGTATGGTGGTGTGTTTGTGGTGTATATTATTCCTGACCATGAAAATATCTGCTTGGTAGGTAGCTGAATCTTGATTTTTCTACACTATTTTCTTTTTTCTTTTCCTTTTTCTTTTCTCTTTCTTTGGTGTCAATGCTCTCCAAATCCAGATTCAGAACACTGCAGGCAATCCCTTGTGTAGCCAGTACACCTCATACAAATAGGAAGGTGCATGAGTTATTGGCCATAAAAAATTGTCTTTGGTTGTAGTCTATGTTGCACGGATGCGGATACGACACAACACAGCGAAACGGACACGACACCTATTTTGGTGTGTCCTAGTGTATTTTGGAGTGTCTGAGGAGAGTCCGATACATGACCGACAGGACACGGCCACACTTTTAGAGTGAACGTGCTTCCTTTGTTGTAAGGAATCCGGATCAAGTTCAAATCTTCTTCTTCATATAAACAATTAAATAAGAGTAGAAGGTATGAAAATCCTCGTAAGGTTCTCAATGATATTTCCTCACACCTCCCATGGAATTTGTAGACTCCACAAACGGCAAATCACTTCCGTGTCCCACTTATTATCCTAAATCTGCATGAATTGCGCACGACAGTGCTTATTTAATATGGACACAAAGTGCCACTTCTACATCTGGATTCTGAAAAATCCTAACAGTGTATAAAAATAAGTCTTCGGAGCAATTAAAAATTGATTGTATATCATATAGGTTATAAAGTGAAAATATAGGTTAATATCAAGATTCCATTGTAGTTCTGTTGGTTAGGATACTCGCCTCTCACCAGAGAGACCAGGGTTCAAGTTTCGGCAGCGGAATATTTACATTAACCCTTCTTTTCATTTATTTCCTGCCCTATAAAATGCAAACACCTAGCCCACTTTTCCAATTTGATCGATAAATTTCATTTGGATAGACCACCTACAAAAGCTATATCATCATTCATCATGTACACGTGAAATCATTTGCCCGTGTCCCATAATATATTTTCGTATCTCACATGTGCAGTTGAGGACAAGATTAAGGGAAAAATCATGTGAAGTTGGAGACAACGCCAATTGAGGACAAGATGAGAAAAAAAATGTTTTAGCTGGTTTGGAAAAGTGCAATACAAGCCAATAGGTACACTAGTAAGGAGGAGCGATAAGATGGTAGTTATATAACCACCAGGACTAGAGGTCCTATTATATTCCTTCCAGTTTTTAACAAGGTTTACATGTTGTTTGTTAGTTGATGATAAACTGAAATGTTAAATTTATATTACTGGTGATAGACTAGGACTGAATGCTCTAAATGAACTTATGACTGAGAACTTTATTAACTGATTCACTGAATGCTCTAAATGAACAAACTAATTTTCCTTTGTATGAAACCATATGTTATGATATGACTGAGTTTGTTTTCCTATAAAGCTGAGTTTTAACTTTGTTGATGACCTGAGATTTGAATATATAACTGAACAGTGTTGGCTGAGTTTCCTGTTTTGAATTTGTTCACCCATTAAATTCTTTATTCGTATTTTAACTTTCCCATTATATTGTTAGTTTATAAATTTGGGAGAATATAGCTTATTATAGATTTGAATATGTAATATATGTGACTAATGTTATCTATATATCTGGAAACTAAACATGCAACTTGCAGTGGATAGTACATGTATGCGGTCGTCAGTGACTAATGTTATCTATATATAATGATCCTTATGTAAATATGTCTATAAAAAAAAGGTACAGAAGCATGGACTGTTGATGGCCGATGTAATTATTATAAGCGCTTTAAATCAGTATATGTTCTAGTTTCCTTTTTAACTTTCCATGAATACCAGAAGTAACCTGTCTGTTTATTGTCAATCTGCCTGGTAATGTTCTTCAAAAAATCCGCGATGAATTGTATCATTTCATTGCGCTGGCAGTGATAGTTGTTTATTTCATTATTCATGCCGATTTATTTCTCATCTAGATTGGAAATATCTTTGATATCTTAGCTCATTTTTAATCTTTGTAGTAAATCTGATGGCATGGCGGAAATGATCATTCACTTACTAAAAATGATCGATATATTGCGTTTATCTGTTGTCTCTGTAGCTTCTTAAACTAACCTTTATATTTCGGTGGCCGTCTCGTTTTACGTTTTCTTTGATGTCACTGTTTGGTGTATTTCACAGTTACATTGTTAAGAACGTTACTGAACTCACATTATATGATGTTTCTGAATGTCTATGGTTGTGGTTGATGCTTGCAGTCTTCTAAACCTTCTTGAAGTCTTCTAAACCTTCTTGATTCTCACATCCTGTCCTTTGTAAGTTCGTCGGTATCACTTCATGATAAACATAATATATTCTTTGTGGCCATTTTTAGTTAACTGCACTTGGCAGTCAAGTTTTGTAGCCACATTTGTGTAATATATGTGACTATATATAGACCAGTTAGCTATCTTAATTTACTGAAGAAGAAGAATAGTTGTAGCCGGAAGCATCATGATGATTACGAATTTTGCAGTGTTTATGTTCTTTTGCAGTGTTTACACTGTTACTAAGGGTCTTGGATCTCATTGTTTACAGTATTTATGTTATTTTTAAGTTATCAATCAAATAACTTCATATCAAAGCCTTGGTTACTTTATCAAATAGTGAGTCCAGTTATACTCCTTATAGACACTCATCCTTCTCACTCACATTCTTATTGCAGGAAAGGAAGAACAACAGAGCTTGAGGACGAGATTACGGTCATCGAATGCTGAAGCCCAGGTAGACTTTTACAATATTTTATATTGCATTTGTTCCTTGTATCCTCTATTTTACTCCAAAACTTTTGTAGTTGCACTTTGCATATTGCTAAGTAGAGTTCGTCATCATTACTTTCTGAGACAAGGTGAACCATGTCTAAATTATGGCTAACATGTTATATTGACCTTTGTAGGTATTTTTTTTCTAATCTAGCCCAAAATGGATAAATCATGGATGTCGAAGGATAGAATGTGTAGTGAATATGAGAAAGGAGTGGAAGAGTTTCTTGAGTTTGCAAAACTCCATTCAAATAATCCTAATTCTATTCGATGTCCATGCGAAAGATGTGGAAATTTGATATTCCAAAATCCAGGGGACGTCAGAAAACACTTGTTTAGTAGGGGTATCGATCGAAGTTATACAATATGGGTTTGTCATGGTGAGGAACACCCTATCAGAGGATCGACAAGCTTTGCATCAAGGTCTGAACAAGCACCTAACTATAAAGGTGGCTCCTTTGAAGATGCTGCAGATGCTGTAGAAATGGTCAATGCGGCATATGAACATGTTTCTGGTGACCCCAAGTCATTTAAATCTCTACTTGAAGATGCCGAAAAGCCTCTTTATCCTGGTTGTTCAAAGTATACAAAGCTATCGGGATTGATGAGATTATATAACATTAAAGGAAGATATGGGTGGTCTGACAATAGCTTTTCTGAGTTGTTGAAATGTCTTCATGATATGTTACCAACACAAAATGAAATACCTTCATCAATGTACGAGGCTAAGAAGATAATGACTGCTCTGGGTTTGGAATATGAGAAGATTCATGCATGCCCCAATGATTGCATACTTTATAGAAAAGAGTATAGCGATTTATCTGAATGTCCCACTTGTGGAATATCAAGATGGAAGAAGGAAAATGATGGTTCTCATCAAATTCCGATTAAAAAAATACCTGCCAAAGTTCTATGGTATTTTCCTCCCATTCCCCGGTTTAAACGGATGTTTCAATCTACTTCATGGACAAGATTTTGAGCATCTCTTAAGAGAGGGGAAATGGTGGACTGTTTTAAGAATATGATTAGAGTGGACTGTTATATGCATTTGGTGTGTGTGTGTGTATGTCTGTGTTCCTTACTCCACAGTGAATGTGAAATGAGTTTATGGTATTTGTGAGTGTGGAGATGAGTTCATGTCCATTAGGAAACAACATTTATATAAGGACTGCTATATATAAGTACGTTTGTGTGATATAGGGCTATAGCTCAATCTTATACCAATTACACTTGACATTATATCAGTTGTGTAGAGGAAGGGGTTGGAGTTTAGTGTATCAGTATATGTAATAAAGAGGGGACTCGGATAATGGAGCATAGCTGTAGCAGTTAACAATTGGGACTGTTGTTATCAGTTGGGGACTGCTCCCTACTTTCTGTTAGAATAACAGTTAACCTTGGAGTGCAGGCAGGTCAATGGATGGGGTTTATGCCCCTGCAGGCAGGGGGGGAACTGCCAGTTGCAGTAAGGAGCAGGCCTTGATGGGTCTGCAGTAGGAGGGCAGTGCCTTGACCAATATTGCAGCAGAGTGAGCTTCAGTGGCAGGGGCTTGACCCCCTTAGTCTGAGCTTAGGAAGTGATGTACGGCATGTGTGAGTGAGTGTATGGGAAGAAGTAGTGTCTCGAGTGTTTGTAGTAGAGGGTTGGCTAGTGTCAGGAGTGTCATGTGTTTCTCTGTGTGTTAATAGAGAGTGAGTATCATGGTTTAAAGTATCGGCCGATACCGATCCGATACGGCCGATACCGATACGGTTTGGCATGTCCCGATCCGATACCGACCGATACCCGATACTGGCCGATACCGACAATGAGGGTCTCTTTTCCGGACAATTCGGCAAAGAAAAATTAAACGAAAAAGACAAATCAACAAGGGTTTAAAGCATAATAAGGTTGTAAAAGCATGTAAAAGAAGAAAATCAATCTATTGTATGTAAGCCAATCGGTAAGGTGACTAATATTTTATTTAGTTTCAAAACTACTAAGAAATAACACTGAAAATACTTAAAATTATGCCTAAATGTATAAAATATATGTTTTTAAATGTAAATAATTTATTAATAATTGTCTGTTTTCTGATACCAAAAAATCCGATACTCCGATCCGATACAGCCGATACTACCGATATTGCCGATACCAATACTCATAGGAATAGTCCGATACCGATACTGTGAACCTTGGTTGGTATAGCCCTGTGGCATGACAAGTAATGGGGTTTTAATAGCAAGAGTCTTTGATTTGTTGAATATAACTGGGTTTATTTGGTATGCTTGAAACCTGAGTTCACATGTTAACTGAGAAATGGAGTCTTTGATTTGTTGAATATAACTGGGTTCTTAATGAATGTCTAAAACCTGAGATTGGTGTTGGGATTGCTTAATATGTTAAGAGTGCTAAACTGAGTGCTTAACTGAACCATTTCTGAGTTTTAATGTTCATTAAATTTACTTGATTGCTAAATGTAAATTGATATGGTAACATGCAACCATGCCTGAGACTCATATGTATACTTGGGTTTTCTGATGTAGAGTTCTGATACTCACATGTTTTTCTTGATTTCAAAAACTAACATGATACTTTTGCTTGATTTCTGTTACCTATGTATATTAGTTGTGCTTTTCCAGAATTGGGAGTTTTATACATTGCATTTGTTTGTGATATCATAGGTTTCTAATGGACTGAGTATTGACAGATATGACCCCAACCTGAGAATGGGTTCCATTTTATAAATCTGAGATTGTATCCTATGTTAACTAGTATATGGGGGTATTATGAACTGCAAATCTGGGAATATGGATTTAGTCTGGGTTTGAAATTGCTAAATAATTTGAGTTTTCAGTAAGAACTGAATGTTATAACTCAACTGGGTTTAACCTTAGTTGTTTTCTATGCTGTGATATCTGAGATGGTTGGGGGTTGTTGTTGATGTTAATTGGGAATTGAATGTTAAACTGAACTGTCTCTCTATTTCTGTATTTTTTCCCCAACTGATTTCCTGCACATTTAAACTACTGCAACATTTGAGTCCTCCCTAGATTGTTCTGTCCATTCAAAATTTGATTGAATTTCAGTTGTGTTGCTGACTTATAATGTTATGTTCACCTTGTTTGCAGATTAACCTAAAGGAAATGCTGCTCTGGGTTCAGATATATTTTGGTTAATCTACTCCTGTAAATATGTTTTGGATATGTATATATGGTGTACGAACGTGTTTGTGGTTGGACGTTTGGATGTACTTGTTGGATGTACTTGTTGCATGCTGCTCTGGGTTCAGAGATATTTTGGTTAATTTACTCCTATAAATGTTTAGGATATTTATGGTGTACGAACGTGTTTGTGGTTGGATGTACTTGTTGGATGTTTGGATGTACGAACAACGTATTTTTTAATATAAAAATTGTGTATTATAGTTGTGTGATGCTTGTGATATTATATATTGATTCTGGAATTGGATTCTGTGTAATTATGTGTATTTGGT
This sequence comes from Iris pallida, assembly GCA_029216955.1. Lineage (NCBI taxonomy): Eukaryota > Viridiplantae > Streptophyta > Magnoliopsida > Asparagales > Iridaceae > Iris > Iris pallida. The sequence goes on from JANAVB010030219.1 coordinate 13,917,247, forward strand.
AATTGGATTTCTGGAATATATTATGTTTATCTTGACGGTTGTAAAACGGCAAATTTTTTTATTCCTTGACGGTTTTTAACTTGACGGTTGCAAAAACGTCAAAAAATAATTCATTTCGTGACGGTTTGCAAACACCAAAAAATAATTTCTTGACGGTTTTTCCCCGTCAAGAAAGACTTTTCTTGACGGTTATTAGCCGTCATCTAGGCCCCCGTCAAGAAAAGTCGACACTTTTCTTGACGGTTTTTTGTTTGTTTTATTGACGGTTTAAAACCGTCAAGATAACGCATGTTTCTTGACGGTTTAAAACCGTCAAGGATACAAACAAAAAACCGTCAAGAAAAGTGTCGACTTTTCTTGACGGGGGCCTAGATGACGGATCCAAAACCGTCAAGAAAAGTCTTTCTTGACGGGGAAAAACCGTCAAGAAAAGCCATTTTTCTTGTAGTGCAAAAACTGACCTACATGGGCCACCACAAAAACTTGTCACGACCCGCACCCATTTTTCGGATACGAGACGTGTCCAAGAAAGCCTACGCCGCAGAGTCGGCGGTAGAACGCTGTCAAGCCCGCAAGAAATAGATGCTAAATAAAAATAATTGCTGCTCATTCACATTTCTAAATTTATTACAACAGTTACAACATTTATAATTAAAGGAATTACAAAGTTTTACAATTAATGAAAATGGTACATCTGCTATCTATTTTTTAGTTTCTGTCTGCAAGTACACCCGTATCTCCCAAGCTAAGTGAAGCCACAACTAACCTGAAAAATGTTGGTTTCCATTCAGGAATGGAACAAGTTCACAAACCGATGGCAATGCGAAAACACAATAGAATTAATAAAACATGAAAATAACAAATGAGATATGAAAACTGGAAAATACTGATGACATGGCCCGGTGGAGATAAAAAGGAAAAATAAAAGACATCTACCTAGGTGGTGTGAAATATCTGTTTCGACATGTGAACGGCTAGAGGGTAAATCCGGCACCTGCACGTGTCGTGTACCGGTGCTATTGTTCACGAATAGACATCATGGGGATAGTTCTGGGTAGTCCACATGTCTACTAAGATATTTTTTCTTCCGACTTCTCCGTGTGACGAGCGTGTCAACAAGCAGCAAGATATATGTATAGACATGAAATGAAAAGACTACTATGAATCGAAAAGCAATCAGAAAGTGCACTTGCCTGAGGTCCTTTGCTGGTGAAATCGACAGTTCCGTTGCGTTTGAATAGTCCACTTAGCCTAGGGTAATGTTCGGGTTGCAAGAAAATAGGAAATGATCGATTAGCTAGGATTAAGGATGATCTAATGATCTAAGAGATATTTCTAACTTAGTAAAAAGGTAATTATCTAATTTAGAAAAACATGTACATATTTATAGAATATTTATACATAATAGGTATTGACCCCTTTTAAGGAAATATTTATTTTATAAAGCTAATGAATATAAATCCTCGTTAGTAATTTAGAAATCAAATAAAAGCCCAACCAATAAAGACGATTTTAAAATTAATAACCCATAGAAATTATACAAGCCAAATAATATGTATATTTAGAAAATATTTACAAACTATTTATAAATTATCATTCTTTCAGAAACATACTAAAAATATTTTGTCAAGATATTTCTAGAAATATTTATAATATTAGAAACTTATATAAAGCTCAAAATTACAAAGCTCAAATGAATAGTCAATATATTTATATAGATAAAGAATTTCTCAATAACTTGCATATAAAATATATACCATAGAATTCGAGAGTAATAAATATTAAAGATTCATATGATAATCACATATATATATATATATATATATATATATATATATATATATATATATATATATATATATATATTGCAATTCATATATATATTAAGGAAATATTTGTTTTTTTTTTGCATTCATATATATATATATATATATATATATATATATATATATATATATATATATATATATATATATATATATATATATATATATTTTTTTTTTTTTTGCATTCATATATATATATATATATATATATATATATATATATATATATATATATATATATATATATATATATATATATATATATATATATATTGGAAAAGTTACTTATTATAAGCTTAGAAGTGGTTTTTTTTGCAATTAATGTAAATATTAGAAATCTATATTGAAATACAAGGCCAAAATTATTTCAAAACATATAAAGGAAACAAAGTACATATAATATATAGTTATTATTTCAAGGCCCAAAGCCCTTCATTGATCAGAGCCCAAAATACTTAGCCCAGTACCAAAAATAAAACAAAGAAAAGAAAAGAAAAGAAAAATAATAACCAATACATATTTGAATGTAAATAAGCCTAACTAACTAAATATCAAGTACAAATTATTACTTAAAATTGTAGCCCTAAGCTGAACCCAAACCTAATAGTAATTCAGCACATCCTTTCAAACTATACAAACCCATATAATACCCAAAATAGCTATTAATAATAATTAATAATAACCAAATATTATTATTAATAATGACATTAATAACGGTCATAAAACTAATGTATGTTACTTATATACATACGTACTTGTAATTATATATACTAGCTGTTCAAAACAAATCAAAACCCACCCATAACAAAATATTTACTTAAATAATCCATCCCATGATCTACCTACCCCCCTCTCTCGATTATTGCACAGCAATAATTCTAATGCTTCTTTCCTTCTCAACCCAAACAATACTATGTCTAAAAGCAACCAGCATTTACTTCTTCCATTGACAGGGAAGAATTGATAATGAAAGAAAAGAAAGTGTGGGAGAGAGAAGACTTACAAAATCTCAACTCTGCCAACAGTTAAACGAGCAGAAGGCTCGTGTGCTTCTTCTTTGGCTGTGTAGCGGGGGCATGAAGGGGGTCTTTGGTCCAACTGAGTGCTGGTGGCGTTTGTGTTCGAGCGGCTCGAGGGCTGGCCGCTGAGGGGTGCGAGCACCGTCCAGAGGAGGGACGGGAGGCCGGTGCTGCCGACCACGAGGTCGGTCTGGCCTCGCCGGGAAAACACGCATGCGCGTACGACCCAAGGACGGCCGGAGGCAGGTTCAAGAGCCTCGGCGCTCGAGTAGTCGCCGGGAGCGTTGGCAGTGGGGTGCTGGCACGGAGAAGTCCGCCGCAGGATGACGGGGATATGGGTGTGGTGCAGGCATGGTGGCGGTGGCAGACCGTCGAGTTCGTGGCAGTTTTGGGGCTCGGTCGCCGGTGGCGGTGAGGATGTGGCGTCGGTTGAAGGGGTTCGCAGTTGCGATGGTTGTGACGGTAGCAGTGGGGCGGTGCGGCCGAGCGAGGTGAGTGGTGGTGGCTGTTTTGTGACAGCGGTGATCACCGGAAAATCGGTCGGTGACAGGAGATGACTGGTTGGAAAGGGAATGGTGTGTGCGGGGATGCATGGCGCGACATGGTTCGGTTTTGTGGCGTGCCAGTCAGAGAAACGGTAACAGGGGTTCTGGGCTCTGGCGACTATGCTAGCCGGGGAACGCTGATGATGGTAATGGAGTCGCGGTGAGGCTGTGGGATGATGGTCTAGGAAAAGCTTTTGTAGATGGAAAAAGTTTTCTTTGCCTACGTATTATAACAGAGAATCCCTATATAATCAGACTATAGATGAATGCAAATCCTAGGGAGATTAGAAGTAATATTTTAGTTCGGTTCCTTTCCTGGATTTGAATATACAATCGATTGAAATGATTTAACTCCAGAATAAACCGAAGTCCTCATATAAATTTGATTGTTTACAAAACTTCCCATTTTCCTTAACCAATATTAATATTTTCATAATAATAACTTGAGCATTTAAAACTACACTAGAGGGATAAGATTGGTTCGAAGATAATCTAATCACAATCTATTAGAGATTGTAATAGTGATGCTTTAAAACGATACTTGAGATATTCAATAATTTGAAATCATATAGATTCAAATCTAAATCGAATAGTTGATTACTACAATAAGTTAAAATAATATCTAATGATATTTAAAATAGACTTTCTAAAATCAAATATTTCAAATAAATGATAGTGTTAAACCAAATAATTTTATAATTATATTATCATAAATATCAAATTGTAAAATAATACTTGATAATATTAAATCAAATAATTGTATAATATATTTATATGATTACAAAAATATTATTTTCTAAATAATTAGACATTATTTTTGTCATCCAAAAAATATATTTTATAGAAAGATAAAATTTATTTTATACTTGAAAAATATTTTAAAATAAAAATAAAATAGATAATGTTTTAAAAATTCGGAAAGAGGGTTTACATTCCAATACCTGCTCAATCAACAGGATGCAATTGATTCCTTGGCCGCTCGCCTCGACACCATCTCACACAAAGTCGAGCTGCAGAAGATGGGGATATCTCAACCTTATTCCTCTGAGTGGGAGAATGCTACTTGCCCTCCTACCTACAAGCTACTGACGCTGAATTCATTTGACAGGTTAACTTCTCCTCGTCAACACATGACGTACTTCAACACGCAGACTCTACACTTTCCCAGAGACGATTCGTTCTTGTCGAAGCTATATATTAGCACCTTGCAGGGGGTAGCCTTCGAATGGTTCTGCAGTCTGCCTGACGGATGTATCAATTCATTCAAAGACTTGAAGAGGTTGTTCCTCAACATGTTTTACGAGAGTGGCATGCATGTTAGTATGTCTGCTCTCATAGAGACCAAGCAAAGAAGGATTGAGTCTGTCATCGCCTTCATCGAACGCTTCAGGCGGCTAGCACTGAAGATGCCCTTCGGCATACCAGACTCAGAACTTATGGATACCCGTCGACGTAACTTCCTTCCTACGGTAAAGTTTTGTCTGGGCATATATAAGTATGATACATGGCCCGCTTTCATTGGGACCGCTGATGCTGCTGAAAACGATGTTCCTAAATTGGAGCTACTGGGGTTGAAAATACCCAAATCCGAAGACAAGGGCAAGCATCCTCAAACTATCCCTATCCGCGGGGGTAAAGGGAAAGAAGTCCTGAAGGTCGACACTTCCAAAGGAGCTTCCAATTCTCAGGGCGCCACCGACAAGCCTAAGGAGACCTTCTCCTTTGATGAAGACAATGTCATTACTATCTTCCACACACTGACGAAGGGTAATAAGCTGATATTGCCTCCACCACGACGTCCTGCAGAGGCAAGCCAGCTCAAAATTCCCAAGTACTGTCTCTATCATCAGTACATGCATCACTCCACCAAGGACTGCATCGTCCTGAAGAAGAAGATACAACAGCTTATCGACAGCCAAGTGATCAATCTCGAAGCTGAAGACAAGGTCGTATCTTCTAACATGATCTCTCTTCAGTTTGGTAACTTTTCTCCTACAGAAGTCCCGGACGGCGTGGTCCCAATTTCCAAAGCAATAATGGAAGTCGTCAACCTACCACCAGCTCGCAACTCAACCCTGGTGCCACTCACGACCGAACGTGGTGAGATCATGTGGGTCCATCCGAACCTTGTGCAAGAAGTAACGCAGGGGGTGGTACCTCCTAAAGCAAAAAGGGGCAAGAAATACAAGTCATGCCATATGGTATCCTCTCCCATCTACGAGGTTCTATCTGGCGAGACACGATCGGGGAAGACTTATCTTCGGACTTACGACCCCGCACAAGAAGGAGCAGTAGCCTCTTAACCTTCTGCTGCCCCCACAAGTTTAGAAGTCGGCCGGTCTAAGCCTTCAAATTCGGACAAAGCCAGGCAGAAAGAGACACGGTTTGATAAGTCTCTGAAGGTGCCAACTCCCGAAGGAATGGATCATCCCTACAACTTTGACATACTGGCGCAACTAGCCAATACGCCAGCCAGGTTGTCTCTGTTCGATCTGCTGCGACTCTCCAAAGAAACGCGGAAGGCCTTAAGCAAAGCTTTACTACATGTCGACTCTTACCTGCTGAAGTCAAAGCCCCCGCTGAAGACCCTGTCTCCTGTCCTTACTGCCACAGTACGATGGAAGTGGTGCCTAACATCACCTTCTTACAGGAGGACATGCTACTCAAAAATAATCGTCATGATAAACCCCTGTACTATACAGGGTATATCGGGGTGATCAAGGTGGATCGCATGCACATCGATCCAGGATACCTCCTCAGCATCATTCCTAGAAGTTTACTTCAAATTCTGGGTATCCTTCTGCACAAGCTATCTGCAACCAACACAACTATCATGGCTTTCAATTCTGGTCGAAGCCATCCGCTGGACAAGATCCGTCTCAAATGCCAGATCGGTGATCTTCGAACGGAGGTTTCCTGCTATGTGATTGATGCCAACGTATCCTACAACGTCTTGTTAGGACGTCCATGGATACACGAGAACATGATCGTCCCTTCCATACTTCATCAGTACTTCAAGTACGTCAATAGCGACGGTGTCGTGAAGACGGAGTTTGCTGATATCGATCCTTTCAAGGGTATCGACGCTTACTATGGGGATTCGACACTTTACTAATCTAATACCCCAAGGATGACGGCAACGAAGCTGAAGCAAGTCCATCCTCCAATGATAGTCCCCTGATTATCCGAGTCAAAGGACGTACTACTCCAAAAAGTACTCCGAAGCCTCTCACAATCTGGATGAGAAAGAAGAACCCTGACAAGGTCAAACCATTGACCATCACTCTCAGGAAAACACCCCGAGAGGGACTTACTGATGCTCGTCCTCCCAAACCTGAAGAATTACCCTACGTGGTGAATTCGGCCAAGACTGTGGCTCATATTCTAGCTGATGATCCTCTCAATGAGTATATCAATACTCATAATAATGTACCTTCAGCGGATGATGTTATCCCTGAAGAAGAACTTACATATTTTCTTAGCAAAGTTTTATCTTTGAATTACTCCGATGTCTACAATCTGTAAACCACTACATAGATACGATATATGCTCTAGAGAACGGCATATGACCATACCTCTGCATGCCGGTCACGATGCCTCACTTGCGAGAAAAAGTTTACCCAGAAGATATCCACTACTTCTTCGTTCCAGCCAGAAAGAAGGTTGAAGAACTAATCATCTTCGGTCGTATAATTGGCGAGAGAAAGTTCGTTCCAGACTCTACTTCTCCCAAGCACAACACAGAGGCTGACTATGACTCTGAAAAAATACAACTTTTTTGATACAGTTGGCAGGCCAAGAATATCGTCCAGAACATGGGATATGACATCAAAAGCGACCAAGGGCTAAATTACGGCCGGGGACGACAATTGCCGATACGTCACTTTGCTCCTCCCGGCAAACCTGAGAACTACTACCAACGAAACGGTGTTGGTTTGGGCTATGTCACTCCTCTGACAACTCCCAAAAGATCAGATGATAAAGCAGATCGTTGTTCTCATTCCTCTGACTCCTCCCTCTTGGACTCAGACTCCAGCATTGGCGACATATTCAAGACAACTCTGTCTGTCAACATGGTTTCCATGGACCAAATTGCAGATGATGACCAATTAATCGAGCTTGAACAATAGGATCAAAAGATAGATACTAGACAGGAGCTGCGCTTTAAACAACGTGAACCACCTACCGAAGACGAAGTCATCCAAGTCAATCTAGGAGATGAAGCATCTTTTTAAACCAATCTTCATCAGCAAAAGTCTATTTGACGAAGAACGCCAATCTCTTATACAGCTTATAAGAGAATACATCGACGTCTTCGCATGGAGCTATGAAGACATGCCAGGCTTGGACCCAAAAGTCGCCATGCATCGCCTGAATATCTCGTCTAAAGCCAAGCCGGTAAAGCAGCAACAACGACAATTTCGTCCAGACATCATAGAAGCCATCGAGAATGAAGTCAAGAAGCTCATTGCCAGTGGATTCATTCGCGAAGAACAACACCCAGACTGGGTTGCCAACATCGTCCCAGTCATAAAAAAGAACGATAAAGTTCAAATTTGTATCGATTACCATGATTTGAACTCTGCATGCCCGAAGGACGAGTTTTCTCTACCGATCATCGATGTCATGACCGACAATACTTGTGGCTTCGAGCGGATGTCCTATATGGATGGGTTCTCAGGCTACAACTATCAAGATGTTCTCTGACGATAAAAAGTACACATCTTTTCGAACACAATTGGGGGTATATTGCTATACGGTGATACCCTTCGGATTGAAGAATGCATGGGCGACATACCAGCGAGCCATGAATACAATTTTTTGTGATTATTTACGCAAAATAGTGGAATGCTACGTAGACGATATCGCAGTTAAAAGTCGTCTCAAGGGCAACCACCTCCAAGACTTGAGAACGGTATTCGAACTAATGCGCGCATACCAACTCAAGATAAATCCAACCAAGTCTTTTCTGGGAGTCTCCAGCGGCAAGTTCCTTGGTTTCGTTGTCACTTCAAAGGGTATACATCTGGACCTAGAGAAAGTGAAGGCTATCCTCGATATGCATCCTCCAAGAAACCTCAAAGAGCTACGTGGACTACAAGGAAGGCTAGCCTACATCAGACGATTCATTTCGAACCTCTCTGGAAGGTGTCAACCATTCACTTAGTTCATGAAGAAAGGCGTATCTTTCGTCTGGACTGAACAATGTCAACGCGCATTCGACGACATCAAGGCATATCTCACAAGCCCTCCAGTATTGGTAGCTCCAATAATGGGGAAGCCCTTCCTACTATATGTTTGTGCTATGGACCATTCTCTTGGCGCCCTCCTAGCTCAGAAGAATGAAGGCGGCCATGAACAGAAAATCTACTACCTCAGCCGCACAATGGTGGGTGCCAAACATAGATACACACCAGTGTACAAGGAATGCCTTATACTAGTATTTGCCATCCAGAAGACACGCCACTACGTGTCCGGGCAGACTATCCACATCATATCTAAAGTCAACTATCTCAGAATACTCATGACTAAACCGGGCTCTCTCAATTCCCGTTTAGCTACATGGGCAATGCTGTTGACTCCATACGATATGATCTTCGTTCCTCAGAAGCTAGTAAAAGGCCAAGTATTAGCTGATTTCCTAGCAGCTTATCTGGTGCCAGAATCGTCCAAACTCTACGACGAAATCCCCGACGAGGTAGTGGAGTCTAATACTGCAACTGAAGAAATCCCCATTTGGCGAATGTTCTTTGACGGCACATCAAGAACAGGACCCAAACGAAATATCGTGGCTGGAGTAGGTGTCGTGCTCGTGTTACTTTATCATCTGGTTATACATCGTGCATATTCTTTCGTGGAACCATGCACCAACAACGTGGCTGAATATAATGCTCTATTAATCGGCCTATAACTGGCAAAGCAACTGGATGTTGACTATCTAGAAGCTTACGACGATTCCTAGCTAATAGTCAGTCAGGTCCGAGGGGATTATGAAGTTCGCGCGAAGATCTCATCCCCTACCACAGAGCAACAATTGAGTTGGCGTCTACTTTTGTTGGATTCTTCATCGAGCACGTACCTCGACTACAGAATATAGAAGCAGATGCTCTAGCCGGTCTCGTTGCTTCCTTGACCATTTCTACCAATACCCAACAGTCGATCATAGTGTCTGGTCGAGAACTATTCTGTGTGAAAGATGCCTTGCATATTCACCACAGTTACGCAGCGAAAACAAACGCCAATGTCAAAGACTGGACATTTCCCTTCATAGACTACTCTGTCTATGGAATCCTCCCCGAGGACCCGAAGGAAGCAATATCCATCCAAAGGCGATCCCTCGGATTTTACTACGATACAGCTACCAAGATGTTGTACCGACGCTCTTACGACGGGCTACTGTTACGATGCATATCAGACACAGAAGCCAAACATGCACTCCGGGAAGCGTACGATGGAGTTTGTGGTGCACATCAACCAGGACCCAAATTACAAGATTGTCTCAAAAGAATAAATTATTACTGGCCCACAATGATAGCAGATGATGTTGAATATGCAAAAAAGTGTAAAGCTTGTCAGTTCTGCATCGATTTCATTCATCAACATTCGGAGTTTCTACATCCGACGGCAGCATCTTGGCCGTTTGAAGCCTGGGGCATGGACGTCATAGGACCAATTAGCCTGCCATCCTCTAAAGGACGTCGGTTCATCCTAGCTATAATCGATTACTTCTCCAAATGGGAAGAACCTATACCGCTCATCCAAGTGAAGGCATCGAACGTGATTAGTTTCATCAAACATCACGTCATCTACCGCTTCGGCTTACCTCGCAGGATCATCCATGATAATGGTCCACAGTTTGCAAGCCATACATTCTATCGGTTCTGCGATAGGAATCGAATCCAGAACGTAGTCTCTTCTGCCTACAATCCAGCGGCTAACAGGCTAGCAGAAGCCTTCAACAAAACTATCATAAAACTTCTCAAGAAGTTCATGTCTTCAAACAAGCGCTATTGGAATGAGAAGCTTGGTAAATGTCTATGGGCATATCGCACAACGGTCCAGACTCCAACAGGCAGTACGCCATTCTCTCTAGTTTATGGGAACGAAGTAGTTCTTCCCCTAGAAATCCAGATTCCTTCACTTCGAGTAGCCTTAGCTAGCGAGTTGACTACCGAAGAAAGCTACCGTCTGCAACCCCAGGAGCTCGAAGCGCTAGACGAGAAATGCTTGTTAGCTCAGCAGCACATTGAGCTATACCAAGCACGTCTTTCCAGAGCCTTCAACAAAAGGGTAAAGGAAAGAATCTTCCAAGTTGGTGATCTAGTCTTAGCAGTGAGAAGACCAATGGTCATGACGCACAAAATAAAAGAAAAATTCCAACCAAAATGGGAAGGTCCTTTCGTCATAGAATCGGTGTATTCTAATGGTGCGTACCGACTAATCAAGCTTGATGGTGACTTGCTCATGATGCCTATCAACGACAAGTTCCCGAAGAAATACTATGTGTAATATTTTATTTTGTTCACATGTGTTCAGTCATGTAAATATACAGTACTATGTTTATATAATTCAAAAGAAAACTATCTAACTATTATTTGTATTTCAAGAGTCTTGAATACGCCCTGGATAATATGTCCTCTAAATATTTCTCCAGTGGAATCATTCCCGTTTTTGACTCTGTCCAAACTCGGTTTGACGAAACAAGTCACGTCCCCATTACCTCTGAATTGTTTTCTGATAATTATTTCCCCAGTGGAATGATTAAATTTTTGCCACGTCCATATAACCTCTGAGCAAAGCATTCATGAAGGATAATCACGTCCCTATTACCTATGAATTATCCACTTATCCCTAATGCTATATATCTTTCCACGTCCATATTACCTCTGGTCAGATATAGAACAATCTTCTGCTATTACGTCCATATTACCTCTACTAGCAGCTTCATTCAACTTATTATCTATATTCGAATAACTTGAATATAAAATAGATGATAGGTCCACATCAAAAATTCTCCAACGGAATACCCACCAGAAATACCCTTACACAAATATTGTATTAGGACCTCTAATATAAGCACCACAGATACCACAAGTAAAGAAGGGAGTGAATGCATTCTGTTTATTCAAAATTAGTTACATTCACAGGACTACATCTCATGAGCAAACCAAAAAGTTCTTCATCTCTTCATCTGGATGAGAAATAAAGGATTACATTGATGACCAAAGGAAGCGAAACATAAACTACAGCTAAAGACATACAGAAATACCGAGACAAAATACGGACATTTATGGGAACCCACAAATCCTAGTTGTGGCGAGGCATATACCATTCCCTCAACCATTTCGCATATGAAGGATCTATTTGATCAAGGTCCTCGGCCGGACCAGGAAGGTCAGAACTCCCAGTGCTACTACCCTCGGACTTGTGCTCCTCCTTTACAGCAGCTTCAATCTTGGGAGTAACTCCCCGATGGGTGCCGGCTCTTCTTTTTCCTCAATTTTTGGTATCACCTCCTCCTTAACAAACGATGACTCTTGTTTGATGGAAGGAGGCGACATATTCTCTTTTACGACGATCTCAGCCTTTGGCATGGATGCTGCAAGAGTCAAGGACAGAAAGAAAGTCAAACTTAGAAATTCGAAAGAAAAACTAAGTTCTGAAAGGCTTTCATGCGCCCAAAAGGGCTATGCGCCCAAGGGGCTAGCGCCCAAAGAGATATGCGTCCAAAGAAAATGGGTGCATAATATACGAACAATACATAGGCGTATAACATATTATAGCACGTAGGCACATAACATGGCAACATGTGGGCGCATAGCTCACCATAGTATTGGCGCATGACTTCTGTGAGCGCATAATGATGCTCACAGAAGTATGTTGCCTTAGGCGTAAGCGCCCAGGTAGAGGAAAAGTCCGAGCGTCACAAATTAACACTCGAAACTTTGTTTTTTGAAGCATGCCCTCACCCATAATCGGGTCCTGGACTACCGAAGACGTTGCCGTCGGAGGATAGCCACTCGACGCAGCCCCCCTTGCCCTTCGCGAATCTCTTCGCGACCTTGGGAGACATGGTTCTCAAAGAAAGAATATGAAAAGTTTTCTGAAAAAATCTAAGTAAAGGGAATAATGAGCTCTCTCTCTCTCTCCTTCAAGGCCTATTTATAGGCACAGGCCGCTCCATATGCGCCCACTAAGTTCTATGCGCCTATGCGCCCATTGTGAAGTATGCGCCCATAGTGGCCTATGCGCCCATGTGAAGAACCAGCTCATTATACACTATGTAGCTGCCACTTGTTGACGTGGACAACGTACGAAGGATGGACCTTTTCAAATTCCACCCCGATGAATCTGTCAGTTCAGACTTCAAGGAAGATCTCAACAGTCGAATCTCCCTAACAGGCTGGCCAAATACTATGCCCCCAAGGAGAGAAGCCGTGCTATGCGCCCATTACATCACAAGAAGATAGTCTATGCTTCTTTCAAAGTATTTCAAACTTGTTCAAGTATCGAAAACTTTGAAGGGGGTCTTGTAGAAGCATGAAAGTTTTAGCCAATCAAGCCTTATGCGCCCAAAGCCAGAGGAGGATATATGTGCCCATTACCCTGTGAAGCTATATGCGCCCAGCATTCTGTGAAGCAATATGCGCCCATCATCCTGTGAAGGAGGGCGCATAGCCTGAAACAGGGCTTTGCGCCCAAGCCTGACTTAGTTAAAGCCATGATCAGAATGTGCACCAAAGCGTACGACCACGTCAGTCTCCATGAGCAGTCGTGCACCGAAGCATGCGGCTACGTCAACACCATGACCAACCCACGATCTCACAGCTTGTATGCGCCTACACCCTATGCGCCCAAGGCAGGGTTATGCGCCCACATGAAAACCAGTATGTGTCCTTCATGTGGGCGCATAGCATCATTGCAGGTCAAGAACGACTATAAAAGGGGGGTTTCATCCCTCTTCAAAATACAGAACGAAGAGCATTTTCAAGAGCCAGATTGCTGCACTTATTGCCAGTGAGCCGAGAGTTAGCAATTTTCTTAGGTTTTCTTCCACTTTTTTAATCAAAGTGTCAACGAAGAAAAGGAGCAACTGTCGCTCGATCTCCATCGTTCCATTCCCCAGAATTCTTTTTTGTACTCGAGGATCCTCAGTGCAGGATCTCTCAGGCGTACTCGATTTGTGGTGCCTTGCGCCAATAAAGAAAAGACATCATTTTTTCTTCTTTCTTTGTGTGTCCACAATGTGGAGACACCACTCTCCGGAAGAGTCCACATGGGAGCGCGAGGACGAGATGCGGGAGCGATATCCTAATTTGTTTGTTTGATTGTACTTTTGTTTTTGAGAATTTTAAATTCAATAAATGGCTTGTATTTGAATATTCGTTGTAATTCTGCTTTGAAATTTTATTTGGTTGTCCTTCGAATTTCGAGGGCAAAATTTTCTAGGGAGGAAGATTTATAACCCCGTTTCCAATTTTATAAATTTTGAATGATTAAATATTTGATTAATTGTATCTAGTAATTATTTTGGAAATCATTTCAAGTTGTGAATTTTTTTATTTAACTAAAAGCTAATGAAGCTTTTTGGTTTGCTATAAAAACTAATTAAATTAAATTAGAATTTTTTTATGATAACTTTTGTAGTTAGATTTTGAAGTGATAGCCTTGGGCTCATTGCTGGGCTCTTGAGATTGTGGGCTAAAGTTGGGCCAGCTTTTGAAATCCGTATTAATCGGCTGTTTGAGACTCAAGAATGAAGACATCATTTTTCCCGCCCAAATTTTGTTCTAACCAAATTTCTTTAACTGCCTATTTAAACGCTCGAATTGCCATCCTTCATTTTCTATCCAACTCTGGAGAATCAATTTCCCATCACTCCTCTTCTCTTGATCTCCTTCTCCTTCAAGCTAGGGATTCTCGAAACCCTAATAATTCTTTAAAAGAAAGCAGCTATGGCGTCGCAACACCCCATCGACGGCTGAGTCAGCACGGAGTTATACTGCAAGGTGTTCACCATTCCAATCACGGCGAGGTAATTCTTCCGGTGGCCATTTCCTTCAGATTGGCGGCTCGTGAACAACCTTCGACTATTCGTTCTCATTTCTCCTTCCGATGAAGTCGGCAGCAAGATCGGTGAGTATCGATCGAACATCGATTTGAACCTGTACAAATTTTTAGAATTTTTGAAGGAAATTGTTCGATCTCTTCTCTTAGTAATCGTCGGCAGTTGGTGGGGCAATTGGACTGATCTACAAGGAAGGAAGGTTCTTCGAAGAGGAAGAATTGATCGGTAAGTTACTGATTGATTTAATCATTATATTTCTTCCTTCTGATTCTTGAGATCCTGAACCGAATTCGTCGACAGATCGATGAGATCATGGCGTCACTCGATTGATCTACGAATTTGATTTTAGGTGAGTTACCTCAGATTTTTGCCTCCTTATTGAAATTTTGTTTGAATTCATTGTTTGTGTAGAGATTGTTTTTTAATCGATGAGATCTTTTAAAGCTTTCACTAATACTTGTTTAGAGCTTGATCCTTGTAATCTTGGGGTCAATTCTAGTATTTTTGAATTCGGGAAGAACATAGGAGGTATAGCTTTGTCGTTCTGTTCCCTGAACACCACTTGTTTGTTGTAATGCCCCAACTGGGACGTAGGGGGTATTCCAGACACGTGGGGTTCGTATCTGTATCGCGAGCGTGTCCCAGTTTCGGTGGGACTCGTCGACTTTAGGTAATACTCCTTCTCTATCTCAGTTTTGCGGTTAATCGTTGAAGATTATAGCTTTGGTCGGTTTTGTTGATCGAATACAGGATGTGGTGTCGTGTTCGCGTGCGTATGTATCGTCGTGTTCGTGTCAGATTTTTGTTGCTCCCTGGTGTCAATTCGTGGTGGGGGTGTTTCCAGTTTTGCAAGATTTTTGAATTGGTTGTAATCTTATATTTTTGCTGTATAACTCCTTACTGCACTTGAAGGAATACATGACTGTTATTTTCAAACATGTTAGGGTGGGGCTTGGGTTCATTTTCTGTGTGTGATTTAATTACAGTGATCACTCTGAGCACTTGCATCTTCTTTTATGATCACTTGTTAAGCAAGCCATAAAGTATGGTAGGAACAGCTAAGTTTCCAGAGAAGGTTTGGCTGTGTTTTCTTTTAGTCTGCTGCCAACTTGATTTGAGCTAAGGTTGGACCTGGGTTGGTAAATCAGTTAACATTTTTGTTAAATAAGTTTTGAGGGAAGTTCTCAGGGGTTTGGTAATAGTTAAAACAAGGTAAGCCTTGGAGATGTTACTATGGTAATTAATACCTTATTTACAAGTCAAGTTTATTCTGAGATGATTGGCACAGTTATAGGTTAAAAATAAGATCATGGGTACTGGTTCAAGCCAACTCTTTGTATTAGCATCTATAGTTAGCTTATATATATCTAAATCTATACTCTACTATATATATGAATAGGTGAGTGAATGTTGGATAGATTCATATTTATTATCCTTTAACTATAATACAACTAGTATTATATAAACACTTATGTTTGGTCTTGAATAGAAGTTAAGCTGTTCAAACTAAAACTTATTTACAGATTAACCAAATTGTATAAATAAACAGAAGGATATCTAGTTTTACTACCTACCCTTGATCACCCTGAGCAAGGCAAGTATACTCCTCAAATTTTGCTCATTTACTTCATGTCTTGTGCCTCTATTTCATGTTTGTACTTTTCCGTTGGATACGATATTACACGGTCTTGTCTTGTGTCTTATTCCATGAGTTTTTTTGTGTTTGGGCGGAGAAATACTACAGATGTGTGATCACACCCGAGTTACGATTTATGTTAATAGCTTAGGCCTCGCATTGTGCATGCGGGCCCTAAGCCGTACCTTCATGCTTGTGCCATGTTCCATGTTTTACACAAGCCAATCACACACTCTAATGTATTTCGATATTGCACATGTCAGGTTCCTTGTACATTTCACGTTCAGGCTTCATTTAATGTTTCTTGTATTTACTTTTCAGCATTCATGTTCTTATTTCCCGTACTTTATATTTCATGTTCTCCTGTACTCATTTCCATATCATGATGTTCTTGTTCATTTCCTTGGATATACTTAGCTCCGCTCCTGACTGGATATGTTGCAGGTGAGATAGAGTCTATTTATGATACTTACTACTGGCAGGAGCCTGGAATTACCTTGGAGCTGGATGGTGTTGCTCTGGATCTAGAGGCTGAAGAGGCCCAGTATATTTCCTTTAGTATTTCATATCTTCATTGTATTAGAGACATCAGATACCTTTATATTGCTGGATAAATGTAATAATCCATAGTTGTACTTTGATTCTGGGATTCAATATTATAGATGTTGTGGTTTATATTCATTCATATCTGGACATGTAGTTTTCCTAGAGATTGGTACAGCTTACTTCATCGTGTCTAACGACGAAGGCTGGGCGTGTCCGAATCGTATCCGATTATTCGGGAGCGGGTCATGACAATGGAGTAGACATCGAAGATGTGTGCTAATCTGCTAAAGCCAAGCCCGCCCGTATCGGTAGATTTCGCCATTGTGTCCCAGCTGGCCTAGTGGGGTTTATCTTTGCCGTCGAGGTGTCCCCAAAAGAAGTTAGCGAAGAGAGATTCTAACACGGATAAAACCTTCTTAGGGGGAGCAGACGGCCAAAGTATAAATGGGGATGGAGGATAAGACATGCTTGATCAGAATCAACTTGGCGCTCGAGGAAGGGGTCGTGTTGTGCCATCCCTCGATTTTCTTTCTGATCTTATTTACTAGTCCTTCGAAGATGCCCGAATTAGATTTACCATAAACAATCGGGCACCTCAGATAGGAGAACGGCAGGTAATCCATGGAGAATGAGGTCAGGTTGGCGAGAGTCTCCGAGTGGTTCCTGTCGGCTTTGTGATGGGTGTAGATTATGCTTTTGTCAGTGTTGACTCGTTGTCTCGAGCACCTGGTGTATTTCTCCAGAGTTTTGCTGACTACCTCTGTCGACGCGATGTCACCGGATTATAAGATGAGGATGTCATCGGCGTAGGCCAGATGAGTGATAAGGGGGTAGACAATGGTGGTATAGAAGTGGAAAAATCTGGGGATATTAGGCACGCTATTCAGGTTTCTACTGAGTGCTTCGGCTGCGATGATGAAGATGGTGGAAGATAGAGGGTCTCCCTGTCTAACCCCCCAGCTAGATTTGAAGAAGCCGTCGGCTTGCCCATTGATGACAGCGGAGAACCAAGAGTTGCTTATGGATCTGGAGATGACATCAATCCAAGTTTCAGAGAAACCGAAGGGCCTGAACACCCAAATCATGAATTGTCAGTCTAGACGGTCGTAGGCTTTCTCCATGTCGAGTTTGATGGCGATGTCTCCCCCCTGGACAGGAATTTCATGCAAGTAATCATTTCTTGGGCGAGTAGGATGTTGTCGGTGATATTTTGCACAGGGACAAAACCGTTCTGCTCCTCGAAGATTATCTTGGGAAGGAGAGTGGACATGCGGGTCGCGATGATCATGGAGATAATTTTGTTGGTGAAGGTGCATAAGCTGATCGGTCTGAAGTACTCTAAAGGACTTCGTGTTGTCTTTTTTTGGGATAAGGATAAGATTTGCATGAGAGATGGATTTGGGCTCCCTCTGTGCATGGAAGAAAGCAACAACGGCCTTATGTAAGTCCGATTCGATGATGTCCCAACAAGATTGGAAGAAAACACCGAAAAAGCCATCAGGCCCGAGGGCGCTGTGCTCGTCAAGTGCCCAGACTGTAGACTTGACTTCCTCCACGGAGGGAGGGTAAAGAGCTGAACGTTCTCACGTTCGCTAATCAATTAGGGGATCTTAGCCAGGAGATCCTCATCCTTGACGACGACTTCTTTGGAGAATAATCTGGTGTAGAAGTTGGCGGCCGCCACGTGGATGCTTTGCTGGTCTTTGAGTAAGACGCCTTTATCGTCGAAGATTTGGTGCAGATTAAGTTGATGCCATATATATATATATATATATATATATATATATATATATATATATATATATATATATATATATAGAAGTTGGCGGCCGACACGTGGATGCTTTGCTGGTCTTTGAGTAAGACGCCGTTATCGTCGGAGATTTGGTGCAGATGAAGTTGATGCCATATATATATATATATATATATATATATATATATATATATATATATATATATATATATATATATATTTATATATATATTCTATTGATATATATATATATATATATATATATATATATATATATATATATATATATATATATATATATATATATATATCAATAGAATTTTATTTATATAATTTTTTATTAAATAGAATTTGTAAATATATGTTGCCCTAGTGGATTGTATTTTTAGACTATTTCATAAACACTACTTGTATTTGTCTAAAAATGGATGTATACATATATATATATGTAAAAATGTGTGTGTGTGTGTGTGTGTGTGTGTGTGTGTGTGTGTGTGTGTGTGTGTGTGTGTGTCTATATATATATATATATATACTCCCATGTTCCTTGATCCTTTTAATCCACAAAAAATCTACATTATTCTAAAATGTTATCATATTTCCAAGATACCCATTTTAGCAAAATAAAATTATATTATATACAACATTTATTTATACAAATACTTATTATTCTATTATAAAAAATATAAAATATATGATAAATATATACCTACATGGACGCCTCTGGATGCACTACCTATCTACATGGGCTTGGGTTTGGGTCACGTTAGGTTTGCGCTAGTTAGCACAATCGGGTCTCCTATAAAGTCAAAATTCTTAATAAATACTAACTAACCATTTATAGGGTTCAAGTCACAATTTTGACTTATTTTCCTAGTAAGGATACACATATGGCTCGGCCTTCCCTACCATGGCTAAAATACTAGTCAAAGCATACACTACACTAACCGGGACAAAATTCCTTGTCGATATGCATCTCAAAACTTAACCCTGACTAAGGCCATATATAGTATTAGGCTATTATAAATATAATCATATATATTCAAAATTATATTTAAACCTAATTGGTTGTATAACACCCAAAATAATTTCATAATAATTCTACTAATTCATGGTAACCTAACATGGCTCTGCCATGCGGGGTTGGCTAGGATAGGGTCCAAATATATTTTTTAGTTAAATCGAACCCAAAAAGTCAACTAATGACTCTCTTGTGCCATTCACAAATAAATAATACGTAGAAACTCGATTGAGTGGCACACCCTTGGCATTTGTCTCGTAGGCTCAAAATGGGTCAAAATCATATATTGGTTCAAATGGTTTTGATCATGTCGAGTTCCGAACTCACGTTGGAAGTATGGTCTAGAATTACGGTAAATGGTTAAATAGTGTAAATTGATCGAAAGTTGTGCGAAGTTAAAAAAATGTTAGGGGACAAGCTTGGATGGGATATAATATATCAAATTAAAGGTGGACTTGTCTACTTCAAAACACATAAAGGACATTTCGAAAGATTGGCATTTCTTTTGCTCTAAAAATCAAAACTACGAAAAACTACATCTATAATCATAATTAAAAATAAAATATAATTTAATGAGTATAAAATGATATAAAATAAAAAATATAATTTCCAAAAATCAGGGTGCTTGCAGTTTATATTGATTATCAAAATCAGGTGTGACTATGACCAATGGGCCAACAATCTTCCTCTTTTTGATAATTGACAAATTTTGAGTTTATACCAAATAATATCAAAAAAATAACTTAAAATTTTTATACCTTCTCATTGCGATTTCTCGGTGTGTGTATTTGGTTTATAACTCTTCCCCTTTGTCATTTGTACAAAATGGATATTCCCCGCAAATAGTGATCATAAGCAACAAACAGAGAATCCATAAAAATACTAAGAAATATAGTAATGACATGACCAACAAATAGAAGTAGAACTGGAATAAATAGTAGTAGCATAAAAATGAAAAAAATCCACTAAGATAATATGGAAGTATGAAAGAGATTTAACTATAACTAATACAAAATAGTGCATAATCAAAGTCTAATACTACAAGATCATTATCATCAGTATCGGTCTCACAGAGCCAAAAGTCTAAACATCTCTTCATCTAGCATTGTCATCAGTGTCTATAGACCAGTTCAGATCAACGTAAGATGCAGTATGATCAAAATATCTTCGAGCCTGACGGTCATCAAATTTGGGTCCATAAAAATCTGGATGACGTAGCAAATGAGTGGAACCAAAAGGATGATGAGTCATAGTCCACTGAATATCAGTAATACCATTTTGTAGAGTATGGAACTGGTAAGTGATACGGTAGCACTACAATAAAAAACCCTTTTAATGACGGCTAAAAAGCGTCATTAATGACGAACCATGACGTATTTTTTTCAAAGCAACCGTTAGGAAAACGGGTGTTATAAATGTTTTTTAAAAGCGTTATAAAAAACCGCCATGAATAGTTTCTATAAAAGTGTTATGAATAGTTGATATATAGTGCACAATTCAGGACATTTTGAAAGCGTTATGAATAGATAATTTGTATAAGCTCAATGCAGCACATTTATAACACTTTATACTATTCAAATTAGCATATTTATAATGCTCTATACTGCACATTATATATTATATTCCAAAAATATAACATTATATATCACCATCTTTATTTCATTTCTCAAAATAGAGTACATATCAACATCTTCAACATTCTCAAAATAGAATATCCAAATATATGTATACATTTACAACTACCAAAATTGTCTACATCAAAACTTGGCCACATCAAAACTGTCCACAGAACATGTAGCAAAACCCTGAAAAAGATAAAAACAAGGTTCTCAACTGAGGCTCTCAACTGCTTCGATTCTTCTTCAACTGATTTGAACCTAAAGCTAAGAAAAACAAAATCAAAGGCTTAGGATTTGAACAATAAAGATACATATGCAAAAAGCTAACAAACTGTAACAGAAAGCATCATGCTTGCCTGCATTTGTTCAGGCTTACTGATGACAAAAAATGCATCAGCCTCTATCTTTTCAATGGCCTCATTTTACTTCTTTGGAGAAGAGTTGATCACTATCACCTTCAACCCAAAAGCTTTGCCAAGCTTAACTGCTCCATGCCCAAGTCCACCAAGACCAACAAAATTTGGTAGCAGAAATCGCTACTGAAAGAGGTAAATAAAAGTATTTTCATGGGACAGTGATAAACCCAAGAAACATGATATATTAATATAATCGACTCTGTTCACACAAGTAATACAAGCAATCTGAAGATACAAAATAAAATAAAATAAACGACATATGAAAATAGCGAAGGAATTGCTAGTATATTACAAAAAACATCGTCTTTATATATATCACCGCTGTAGCCACACTCCATATTAATTAGATAAATAAATGTTTCATTCGCCTGGGGATACATCTTGCGTCCATGTTTTAAACCTGTTCTTTTATGGAATAAAATTTCTTTTCTTTCTGAAAGCTTATATGGATTTATAATAGACTGGCCATCATGGTATAAAGTACATGCGATAGAGAGAAAATACTCATATGTGCATGGGACACTAGCATAGCCTTCAATTCAAGGATATAATAGCATGAAACTAAAAAGGCCCAAGAACCAAGAATAAGGTCTAATATTCATATTAAGATGCAAATTTTGTTCTAGATAACAAAAGAAAACTAATAAGAAAAGATATAGAGTATCTAGTGTACCTTCTGACATTTTAACAATTTATTTTCTGATTTAGCTTTTGCACGAGACTGCCACCTCCTCAAGATTCCATAATATTGCTTTACGTTGACATAAACAAGCTCTTCAACTGCATCTGTTGGTAATGACACCCCAGGATGAAGCATTCCTATCATATGTGGATGCATCTAAAATGAGTTGTATTGACATATCCAAAAGAAGGTGCATTAATTTTAAAAAAAATAGTTCATCCATAAATGTAAGAAAACTTAGCTGTGTCGTCTCACTATTTTGATAACAGATTCAATTATTATCATGTTCTTGGTGTGTAAATGCATAAAAAAATCTTTTCTATGATATAAACACCTGTATTGCAATTTCCCATTAAGGACAGTTCACCCTATTGATCCCTACATGCGAAGCATGTTGAAATTCAGTTCGCTGTTGCAGTTTGTTATAATGTTTCTGAAACATACTAAGAGAGCATTGAGTGCAGGAATTCCATGTATCAAGTTGAAATTTAGCCAAACATGTATACGAGAATAATGCATGTTTCAAGGAAGAATAGGTGATGGGGAGTGGAGTTATAAATACTTGAGGGGGGCTCCTTTCTGGGGTCGTACCTTGGCGGCTTCTTGGGGGCCCGGTCGAGGGCCCAGATGATCTAGTGGGCGTCGATGGTGGTGGACAACTCCCCGTGGCTATGGCACATCCTCTTGTCCTTCCCAGATCCATCGGCAGCGGTGCCCGAGCCTTCGAGTACGAGGCTGTGGGACTCCTTTACCGCATCGCGGAGACGGCCGGGGTAGATCTCGACGGCGCGATCGTAGCAGCACAGGGCGTCCTCGAGCCACCCCTTCTTGTAGTGCTCGTTTCCCAGTTTCGTGACCTCCTGGGGGTCGCTGACGAGGGCGCTCGTCCTCGAGCCGCCCTTTCTACTATCCACCACCGACCCCACGAAAGTTCTGAGGGAGGCCCTGGCGAGGGCGTTCGTCTTCTACTATCCGCTTGCCGGTCGGCTAAAGAAAAGGCCCACAGACAGGAAGCTCATGGTCGAGTGCACCAGCGAGGGCGTCCTCTTCGTCAAGGCTGACATCGACGTCCATCTCGACCAGCTCGGGGACGAGGATCAGCTGCACCCCCCGTTCCCGTGCCTCGAAGAGCTGCTCCACGATGTGGAGCGATCCGAAGGGGTGCTCGGCTGCCCGCTACTTCTCGTTCAGGTGACCCGACTGAGCTGCGGTGGACTCGTCGTTGCCACTGCGAGTATGATGTCGTGCCCGACACGAGGGGCACCATCGTCCCCCTCGAGGCATGGTCCACCGGTCCTTCTTCTTCGGCCCCGACGAGCTCTCCGTGCTGAGGAAGCACGTCCTGGCCCGCCTCTTCGAAAATAAAGTCGAGGCTAGGGTTAGGGTTTGTGGGAGGGGGCGTTGGGGCTAAGGTTAGGGTTTGTAGGAGGTTGAAAGAAGGAGGAAGAAGAAGATTAGAGTTTAGGAAAATTTTAGGGTTCAGGGAGATGGAAATGAGCAAGAAACTGAAAGGGCTTTGGAAAATTTTAGGGTTCAGGGAGAGGAGGGAGGAGGGGGAGGAGGGAAGCTCTGAAAAAGAACGGGTGTGAAGGATTTTGTTGGAAGTTTATTAATTACAAGTTTGCCACTTCTCTAAACTATTAATAACACTTTGTTTTATAAACGTTATAAAAAGCCCAGAATTAGTCCAAACCATCATAGAAAAAGGTATTTCGAACTTTGATAACGCTTAGGTATCAGGCGTCATCAATACGTCTTATCGAGCGTTATTAATAAGCCCTTTTGTTGTAGTGTAGTCAGTATCTATCTGACACATACGCTCTTTCTGATAACTCTCTATTTGCCATCTCTTTGTGGTGGTTTGGACGAGAGCTTCGAAGGTTGCAAACGAGAATGTAAGAAGGAACTCCTGAACAAGAATCTCTCAATTATACTTTGTTTTTGACCTGGGTTGTGATAATGGAGGATTGATTCTTTACTCCATTGACGATGAGGGAGAACTGCTTGGCCTAGCTTTACTGGCTAAGGGGGAGCAGCAATAACTCTCTCTAGAATGCTCAGGAACTCTTGAAGAAATAAAAGAAACTGAGGATTTGAATGGAGGAGAGCCTCCTATTTATAGCTGAGGGAAAGATTAATACACGCGCCTAGAAGCAAATAGGGGCGTAGATCTTCGTCTGCCACATGGAACTCCTAAACAGGAGTCAGTTGCAACCACACACGCACTTCACTAGTATGGGGTATGGCTGATTGCCATGTAGCAGATGGTTAGGATTTTGTTGTTGGAGAAGATCTCGATTTGCTCCAAACCCGTTCTTCGGTATGACTAGGTCTTCGACACGTGGCACGTACCTAGTTCTACTACAGCTAACAAGACACCCGTGCTTAGGAATTTACTATCCTAGTTGGCGTGTGTTTATATTGGGAGAGAATTATATGCACAGGGGTAGAAGCACACGTGCTTGGGGGAAGACTCAGGGTGGCATATGCCTAAGTTTGATCCGGCAGCACGCACCAAAATTTAATTAGGCGATACGTGTCTGTCTACATTGTTTGAACTTCGACTTCTGTGTTTATTCTTTGTACGAGAATTGAAGCATCGAGTCGAAGTCTCAAGAGGATTTTAAACACATTAAATGCAGCCTTGGGGAGAGCAACATAGAGGTGTAGGTGAGAATGTACGGGATTTGGTGTGCCTGTATAAGTTAGGTGTGAGTAGAAGGAGGGGCGCACCTTTAGCGAGGTGTGAGTAGCATAAGTAATCATGACGATTTGGTCTTCGTGCCTTTGGTCATTTTTTGCATAGAGATCGAGGAGTTCAGCCTAAGGCTTGAGGGCGTAGGTAACATGAAGCCTAGGTGAGGCATGATCAACATGAGGATTTGATGAGGCGCGAATAACTTAATGCCTAGGTGATACATAATCAGCATGCTGCTTTGATGAGGAGTGGGCAGCTCAACGCCTAGGAAAGGCGCGGGTAATCTTGCAGCCACTTTGGTTTTTAGGGTAAGTGATCCATGCTTCTACAAGACCCCCTTCAATGTTTTCTAACTTTTTGAATGAAGTTAGAAATACTTTGAACAGAAGTAGGGCGCGTGTATTAGATGAGTCAACAAGATCTTCTTCTGGATGAGAACAATTAGTTCAGTTAAATCCTAAGTAGGCAACTGTTTGTTTAGCCTTCTCATCAAAGTATCCATCGTTTGAGGCCTATAAATAGGCGTTGAGATGAATCCCTAGAAAACCAATTAGCACGAGAGTCGAAGCATTAGATTCATAGCCATTAATGTCAGGTTCGTTCCATTAAGTCTAGGCATAAGCTTATAAATAGGGGCTTTTGGAGGGAGGTTTTTAATTCATTCTTTTCTTTTCCTCTCATTTCATGATGGACGTCAAGGCTCTCTAGACTCCTTTCTTCATCGGAGAGAAGAGCAAACTTAAGGAAAGCCGCCCGAAGCTCTCACCGACGTGCCGCCCGAAGTTCTCGTCGGGACGCCATTCAACGTCGGGATGATGCACTCTGTAGTTGAAGGTAAGCGCTCTACTATAAAAAATGAAGGAAATCTTTGTTCTTGGAAGTCCACAATATGCAAATGCATATGACTTGGCTTCCTGGAGAACCAGCCTGTTGGGGCGTCCACCATGGTGATACGTGCTCAGATTTCCGTCGTACGTCAAAGCGTGTAAACACCGTCCAGGCATTTATCACTGCACTTTATACACAGACTTTTGTCTTACGTCATAGCGCGTGTGCACGCGCTAAAATACCGCGCACGGGTTTCTGACGTGCGAGCTGTCCAACAGACGTGCTGATGCTTTCACGAATATAATGTACACCAAAACTTCTGTCATACGCCGTTGCACATGTGCGTTGTTCCAAAGGACGTACTTTGACGCGTTCACCTCCTGTCGAGCACACATTGTGACTTTCAACGTATGACTTTTTTCTTTTCCAAGTCTTTTCTAAGACTGATTCTTTTGCCTATCTTTGTGCAGATTGTATACCAACTCACGTCGACTCAGATGGAGCATGGAAGGACATCATAAGTCAGTTAATTCGAAGAGACGACTGCTCTGATACGAGATTTGGTTACAAGATCAAGCGAAGTAATCCCTATTCACACAACATATTAGCTATCTTCACTCCCGAGATGAGACGTACTGCCCACCGATATAATATTAGATCTATAGGGTTAGGATTGATTGTCCAATTTGAACCCCTCTTCACAGCAACTCATTTGCATGTCCGAGGCGACCATCCTGCTTATCTTAAAAAATTAATACAGGCCTAGCACGGGAGATTGGTCACATCACTGCCCTCTTTACCTTGGAGATTTGTGACCTTACTTCCCTCTGTAGGGGCATTTGTCACATCACTGCCCTCTACAAGGGAAGAGAAGTGGGCCAGAGTCTTCAGTAGAGATTTTCCATCATATGTAATCATGAATATCAATGAAAAAATCTAAATATGTAGTAGATTTCCATCATACGTAATCATGAATATCAATAAAAAATCTAATCTCCTTTTGCTGGTTTATATGAGTTCTTTGTGATTATGGACTTTTGTAAAGGAATTTTGTGGACTCGTCGTCTTTAACACATTTTAACTGCAGATGTCAAGTGAAAATAATAGGCATCGTGGGGTGATTACTCGAAGGGTGAGAATGTTTGTTCAGAGGTAATTTGGACATGACAAATATAAGATTTTAGATAGGTAACTTACTCAGAGGTTAAAAAATGGTAAGGAACGTAAGAACAACTCAGAGGTAATATGGACATGTTTGTTTATCTAAGAATCCTTTTATGGACTTATTAACACAAAATGTGTCTAGGATTAGATGCGGGTGACAAGTTAGAATGACGATTTTATCAACAGAGGTGATATGGACGTGTCGATAAAAAAGTCGAGAGGTAAGTGTTGGCCCATTGGTCATGGTGAAACCTGATTTTAATACTTGATCAAACTCTATCTCGATATAAATGCAAGTCAACTCAGGTATTTACCTACGATGTTTTGGACACTGCTCAACAATGGATATTTACTATGTTCAAGACCGAAGCTGTTCTGAAGCCGTTTGCCACTCCAAGTGTACTTCTTGTTAAGCAATGTAATTTTTCATTTTATTGAGTCTAGGAATACATTGTACACCGAGTCGTACTGGCAAATCGGCTATCCGAAAATGTTTTTTAAAACCATCCTATTCTTTTACAAATGACCTATGTTTTTGAAAAACATTCTTTTTACAAAAAAGTTTCTGAAGGACTTTTCAAAAGCCAAAAATTGATTTTCTCCAAAATGAACTGGCAGAACCCCAGCAGAACTCGGCCCGAGTTCGGCCAGAGTTCGGCCATTTGGAACGTTAGTGAACGTTGGATTTTGAACTTGGTCATCCTTCAGTTGCGGTTTGTTACAAAGAGTTCTGACCGAATTCTGCCCGAATTCTATCAGAGTTCTGTCTTTGGAAAAACTATAAATAGAGAAATATTTCAATCATTTCAAATCACCAATTCACTTTTAATCTCTTCTCTTCCTGAGCTTATATTCTTCCAAAGAGTTCTTAAACGCTTTCATATTCAAATTCCAAGCCAATTACAATCATCTAGTCGATTTGCCAGTGCGGTACGGTCTAGAAGTTTTATAGCGATTGTAATCAGAGGCTTGATAGAAGATACAACTCTTCACAATTAAAGTTGGTCGAGTTCTTCGTATCAAAGCTCGCGTCTATAGAAGTTGTAAGGACTTCGTATGAAAACTTGTAGGATTTTCCAATAGTGGATTCAACTGGAAGCTAGAGTTCTTCCGACTGGACTAGTCCTCACAAAATGAAAGCCAATATAAATATCGGTGTTTGCATTTGCCTTCTGATCACTTTTAGTTTTTGTCATTTACTTTTGTGATTATTATTATATCTGTGAACTAACTGCTAACAAGTTTTTAATTAGCAATATTTCGCTGTCTACTCTATTCACCCCTCATCTAGAGTATTCTGCTTTACGATTTCGTTCCTACAATTGGTATCAGAGCGGGTTATACAGGTAAAGCAAGGTAAAATTGCAGTTATATTCAATTTTTATATAGATCACAGCATTACACATGGCAACTGTGAAATTCACAAGTGAAGGCCAAGCCACAAACAGACCTCCACTGTTTAACGGCACAAACTACACTTATTAGAAAACACGTATGAGTTTCTTTCTGAAATCTCTTGATTTTGACTTATGGCTTGTAGTTAATTATGGCTATAAAAAGCCACCTCGTATTAATGTTGATGGTATTTTAGCTGAAAAACCCCATGACAAATATACAGTGGAAGAAAAGAAAAAGGCCAGTCTTGACGCACGTGCTATTAACGCTTTATTTTGTGCCTTAGACAAAACTGAGTTCAACAGCGTGTCTACTTGCACAACATCAAACGAAGTATGGAAACTTCTCGAATTAACCCACGAAGAAACAACACAAGTCAAGGAGTCAAAGATCAGCAGACTTACTCAAGAGTATGAGGCGTTCAAAATGAAGCCAAGTGAATCAGTTACTCAGATGTTTATAAGATTCTTGGATCTTGTAAATCCTCTGTCTTCACTAGACAAGGACTACAGTAACCATGAGAAGATTCTCAAACTTCTACGAGCCCTTACAAAGAACTGGATTCCAAAGGCTACAATAATCATTGAAGGGAACGACCTCTCAACAATGTCTCTAGAAATACTCATGGGTAAGCTACCCACTCACGAGTTAGAACTTCAAGACTTTGAAGATGCTACACCAAAGAAAAAGTCAGGGAAGACGATCGCTCTCAAGGCTCAACATAGAAGAACCATCGAAGATGATTCCGACGACAGCGACTCCGACTCTGAAGATCAAGCTCTTCTGGTAAGAAAATTCAAGAAGTTCATGATATTTAACAGGAGAACAAAAGACAGCAACAACGACAACAACGAGGAAGATCCTATTTGCTACGGATGCAAGAAGAAAGGACACGTAAAGAAAGACTGTCCAACAACATCATCATCAAAGAAAAACAGCAAATATGACAAAAGCTACCTGAAGAAATTGACATCAAGAAAGTACGCCAACACAAGCATATGGCATGAAAGTGAAGCCAGCGATTCAGAAGATGAACAATCAGACGACGCTGCAAATGTGTGCTTGATGGCTTTCGATCAGGTAATAACTAATCCTCTATTTGACCCTTATGATGATTTCACCTTTGAGCAACTAGGAGAGGCTTTCAGTGAACTGTTAGATGATTACAGAAAACTTCGTAGCAAATATGAAACCTCTAAGAAGGTACTCAAAGAGTACAAAGGTGAAATATGAAGACTTACCGACCTACTAGATCTTGTTAGAGATAGTGACTCTTCAAATGAGTCTGGTGAGCTTTCTTCTAATAAATTGTTGTTACACGAGACTGTTAAGCTATCCGAAGAAAAAGACCAAACTATTATCCAGTTAAAGGAAGACCTATCTAAGGAGAGAAAGAATCTCCAGTGTGCACAGGTCAGATTAGAATCACTCACATCTGACTATACTAGATTATATGACACTTCCAAAAAGTTGGAAATTAGTTTAGGAAAACGGCCTGAAGTTGCTGCTTCCTATTCTAACACGTGTCAATTACCGAATTATCGGAACACGTCCAACACTGTCAGACCAAACCATACCAAGACTATGCCCAAGAAGACTAATAGGTATGCATTCTTCTATACTAGAAAACCAAAACCTACCAATCATGCACCTCATACTACTTTCAACACTCAACATGCTAAATATCATTATTGTGGCCTCATTGGTCATATATCTTCTGTATGTAGAATCAGAAAGTTAGTAGATTTAAATATTTATGCACAGATATCGAAAACTAACCAGTCAGGATCCTACAAGAAAAGGGTACCAAAAGTTTCATCTGTAAATTATTTTGTAGGTGGGATGCCCTTCACATGCTAGGAGCAAATGGATCCTCGACAGCGGTTGCTCACGGCACATGACCGATGACGCTTTATTATTTACAACACTGTCGAAGAGGAATAAAGAATGATACGTCTCCTTCGGTAATAATTTCAGAGGGTACATAATCGGTATCGGTGACATTGGTAAGGCTCCCTATCCAGTGATTAAAGATGTTTGTCTTGTTACCGAGTTAAAACATAATCTGCTCAGCATAAGCCATTTAGCTGATCACGGTTATGGTATTAACTTTGTAAAAGATAAATGTACTATAATTGATAGTTCAACTGGTAGCACTATATTTGATGGTATTAGGGAAGACAATATATATGTATTATATTTGTTGGAAGATGCTAACACAGCAGGTAGATGTTTGATGGCCAAAAGCATTGAGAGTCAACTATGGTATATGAGACTCGGTCATGCAAACATGGATACAATTTCAAGATTATCTACGAAGAAGTTGGTACGCGGCCTACCGGATATCTCTTTCAAGAATGATACGATATGTAGTGAATGTAAAAAGAACAAAGCTACCAAATCCGTATTCAAATCCAAGAACACTGTAAGTACCACTAGACCTTTAAAATTGTTACATATGGACTTATTTGGATCCAGCAAAATTGCTAGTCTAGGCGGTAAGTTATATGCATTTATCATTATAGATGACTTCTCTACATATACATGGGTTTATTTTCTTGCACGCAAGAATGATGCATTATCAGAGTTCGTCACCTTTTGCAAGAAAGTACAGAATGAAAAAGGGTTCATGATTACTCGCATTCGTAGTGATCATGACGACGAATTTGAGAATGCAGAATTCAAGCAATTTTGTGACACACACGGTTGTTTGCATGAATTCTCTTGCCCTAGGACTCCGCAACAAAATGGAGTTGTGGAACGTAAGAACAGAACTCTATCTGAAATGGCTAAAGTTATGTTAAATCAGTTTAGTCTACCTAGATACTTATGGGTTGAAGCTGTAAATACAGCATGCTATATTCTCAATAGGGTTCTGATTCGACCTATATCGAAGAAGACTCCCTATGAATTATGGTTTGATAGAACACCAAATGTGTCTTATTTTAAAATCTTTGGTTGTAAATGCTTTATTCTTAATACTAAAGATAATTTGAGTAAATTTGATAAAAAGGCCGATGAAGGTATATTTTTAGGTTATGCAGCAAAGAGCAAAAGATATAGAGTCTTCAACAAAAGAACCATGATCATTGAAGAATCTATCAACGTCAAGTTTGATGAGCTAAATCAACACTTAGATGATGATGACAATGAAGACATAATCGCACCAAGTACAGCTACTGCAAAACCTTCGCACGAAGATGTAGAACCATCACATCAGGCATCAGATGAACCTCCAAGCAAAGAAGTCGAAACTAGCAATCTTGAGACTACACCAAAAGAGATGAGATTCTTGGCTAGTCATCCAAAGGACTTAGTAATTGGTGAGATTACAAGGGTGTAAGAACTCGTTCCTCTAATAAAGATATAGCTTCTTGTGTTGCTTTTGTCTCGCAGTTTGATCCTAAAAATATTGATGAAGCATGTAGTAATAATTTTTGGTTAGATGCTATGCAAGAGGAATTAAACCAATTCGAACGGAATCAAGTTTGGGAACTTGTTCCCAAGCCTATTGATCATCCGGTCATTGGCACCCGATGGGTATTCCGAAATAAACTAAACGAGAATGGTTTAGTGACTCGTAATAAGACTCGACTCGTAGCTCAAGGATACAATCAGGAAGAAGGTATCGACTACGATGAGACTTATCCCCCAGTTGCGAGATTAGAATCTATTCGCAGGTTATGTGCATTTGCATGTTTTCATAATTTTAAGTTATTTCAAATAGATGTCAAAAATTCATTTTTAAATGGTTTTATAAAAGAAGAGGTTTATGTAGCTCAACCACCCGGTTTTACTGATTTCAAATTTCCTGAATATATTTTCAAGTTGAAGAAAGCTTTATACGGTTTGAAACAAGCCCCTCGTGTTTGGTACGATCGTCTAAGCACTTTTCTACTTGATAACAGTTTTTCAAAGGGCAAGGTTGACACTACTTTGTTTATAAAATCTTCGAATAATAATATTCTTTTGATTCAAGTCATTGTAGATGATATTATCTTTGGATCTACTGCTGAATCTCTTTGTCAAGATTTTCAAAGTGTATGCAGAATGAGTTTGCGATGAGCATGATGGGAGAGCTGAAGTTCTTTTTCGGACTGCAAATCAAACAAACCAACAATGGGACGTTCATAAATCAAGCAAAGTACATAAAAGATCTATTAAAGAAGTTGACATGGAAGCAGCAAAGCCACTTAGCACTCCAATGGTGACTTCAACCAAGCTTGATATTGATGAACAAGGCAAACCCGTCAACATACGTAAGTATCGAGGTATGATCGGTAGCTTACTGTATTTAATTGCTAGTAGACCAGACATAATATTTAGTGTTTGCTTATGTGCACGCTTTCAAGCTAATCCTAAGGAATCATATTTGTGCGCAGTTAAGCGTATATTTCAATACCTTAAAGGCACTTCTTTTGTCGGCTTATGGTATCCCAAAACTACGTCGTTTGACCTAACCAGTTATTCCGATGCTGATTTTTTCGGATGCAAAATAGAAAGAAAAAGCACTAGCGGCACATGTCATTTCCTAGGAAAAGCTCTAGTCTCTTGGTTTAGTAAAAAGTAAAATTCTGTTGCATTATCAACAACTGAGGCTGAGTATATCGCCGCAGGACGTTGTTGTGAACAAATTTTGTGGATGAAACAAACTTTAGAAGACTATAGATTGTATTTTACACACATACCCATTTTCTGTGACAACACTAGTTCTATTAATTTGACTAAGAATCCAGTATGTCATTCTCGTACTAAACATATCGAGATTCGACATCACTTTCTTAGAGATCATCAACAAAATGGAGATATAGACCTTGTATACATAGACACACAGAATCAATTAGCTGACATACTCACAAAACCTCTAGTGGAAGATCGTTTCAATTATTTACGTCAAGAATTAGGCATTTTAGATGTCAATAATATTAATTAATCTTGTTTTATTAATTAATTTATTCGATACTCATAAACTATTTTTGAGACAAGCCTAAAAAGAGTCTGTCTGTCACCACGACTACGGTCGAAGCGAAGCAGTACCTAAGCGTTCCCCGGTGAACCTCTGTAAGTTGGGACAGTACTCCGACAGCAAATCTAAGACAGATGCTGAGTAAAGAATATTAATTTGTAAAATAATATTAATTATATTATTTTTAGTTTTAAAATTACTAAATTCTGAATTAAACATTTGAAACGAACTAATAAAAAAGATGTGGCCCTATTTCTATTATTTTTGATATATATATATATATATATATATATATATATATATATATATATATATATATATAGCCAGGCAACCCTTGGCGAATTCGGCCCAAATTCGGTCCGAATTCGACCAGAGTTCGGCTGGGTATATAAATGTACCAGCCAGAACCCGAGGCCCCCATCTTCTTTATTCTTCCAAACCACATCCAACAATAGCTGCCGCACCTCCAAACCCTAGATTTTCTCCATCCTTGTTCTTCCAATCTGAGTGGAGTTTTTCGTCCAAACTTTGGATTCGTGCGGAGAACTTCGTCCTCTACAACATATCCAATTCTTGGATGTTATAATCCCTTCTCTCCTCCACTTTTTAATACTTAGGGTTTCTAAAAATTTTTGGGAAAGAATGCCTAAGTTCAATCCCTTCAAGAGGAAGAAGACCAATGCCAGTGAAGAGGCATCGTCTTCAGATCTGCATACGGATTGCCTTTTTCTTCGGTCCAATCGGACGATGGTGCGTCGGACGAGTTTTACTTTAAAACTTCCGATCAAGCCTTATTGTGGTACGCCAATTTCATCATGCATACTATTTGCACCGGATCGCTGATTAAATGGATTGTCTTTTCGGATCACCGCGCTTACTTTGAGGCATAAGGGTTACAACATTTTGTTACCTTACACTTCCTCATTGCCACTAATGCCATTATATTATTCTATTGTAATTTTGCGTTAGACATTTTTACAGCAAGAACACGTGTCGGAGGAATTGATATCGAATTCACTGATAAAATATTAGCAGAAATCCTTGGTATCCCAAACGAAGGTGCCCCGCTCAATGACATCACTGATTTTGATTTCCCCGATGGCACAATACTCGTTAGTTTCAAGAATGAGCTTTTTGCGCCCGCACGCGCTCGTCCTGGAAAGTTCAAGGCTAATAACTTGAACTTGTTTAACTACGAATTACATCGCATCATCTATTCCACCTAATTTCCGAAATCCACTTCTAAAGATGATGTCACTTCACTTGAGCTCTCTGCTCTTTATCATATTCCTAAGGGGATTCCATTTTCTGCCCCTAAGACTATTATCCAGATGATGGGTAGATGTCGCGGGAGAGACCGCAACCTATCTTATGCGATGCTTATTCCTCGCATCTTTCAGAGATTTGATATTGACCTTTCTACTTGTGCTGTCGACCCCGAGCCCAAGTTTCTTAAACTCTCTCGTCGTAGCATTGCCACTGTTCCTCTACCTACTGTACCTACTCCCACAGCACCTGTTCCTCCTTACTCTTGCCCTATGATATTTGAGTGTATTCATCAGCACTTATCAGATCTGCAGTCTTTTTATGTTGAGACTTCTAGGGAACACGAGTTCCGTGATGTGACTCGGTTCCAGGCGATTGCCAACTCCTTCGCCGATCTGAGTTTTACGCAGACGGGTCATTCTGCTAGCTCTCTACCTCGAGACCCTTCTGTTTCTGGCTACCTCATTGACGACGAGGCGGTCCACTCTCTGTTCCAGCCATGGAACGCCTATGATTGGTATCGTACCACTGGTGCCACTCCTCACACTTCTGGCGCTGGTACTTCTAGAGCTGGTCCTTCTGGACATGCTGGAGCTGCAGCTGATGACGTTGATGATGGGGATGATGATGATTTTTGAGATGTTAGATATTGAGACTGTTACTTTTGTCTTATGTTAGATATTGAGACTGTTACTCTCTGTTTCTGGCTACCTCATTGACGACGAGGCGGTCCACTCTCTGTTTCAGTACTTTTTAGTTATTATCATCACTTTTTCTATTATGTGACTATTCATAGACATAGTTTTTGATTATGCCTCAATTTTGGCATCTTAGTCTATTATTCAGCACTTTATTTATTTCAGTTTTATTCTCGCACTTTATTCAAAACTGCCTGTGACAAATACATGCCTGTGTTGTTCTATAGTCTATCTGTTTCTCTTACTATATTTACTGTTTATACCATGCCTGTAATGATTATTTATTTTTATTGTATTTCTTCACTGTTTGTTACTTATGCATTGATTGCGGGGAAGCTTTCTCTTTTGTAATTATTTTGCTAAGTGACAACGGGGGAGAAATAAGATCTAACATTTTCGTGAATACAGGTTATGAACAATTTCTTTTGATTATTTTTTGACTTGATCCAAGCTTAGATGTTATATCGGCAAGGTTTGTCAATTATCAAAATGGGGGAGATTGTTGGCCCATTGGTCATGGTCAAACCTGATTTTAATACTTGATCAAACTCTGTCTCGATATAAATACAAGTCAACTCAGATATTTACCTACGACGTTTTGGACACTGCTCAACAATGGATATTTACTATGTTTAAGACAAAAGTTGTTCTGAAGCCGTTTGCCACTCCAAGTGTACTTCCTGTTAAGAAATATAATTTTTTATTTTATTGAGTTTAGGAAAATATTGTACACCGAGTCGTATTGGCAAATAGGCTATCCGAAAACATTTTTCAAAACCATCCTATTCTTTTACAAATGACCTACGTTTTTGAAAAACATTCTTTTTACAAAAAGCTTCTGAAGGATTTTTCAAAAGCCAAAAATTAATTTTCTCCAAAATGAACTGGCAGAACCCCAGCAGAACTCGGCCCGAGTTTGGCCATTTGGAACGTTAGTAAACGTTAGATTTTGAACTTTGTCATCCTTCAGTTGCGGTTTGTTACAAAGAGTTCTGTCCGAATTCTGCTCGAATTCTGTCAAAGTTCTGTCTTTGAATAAACTATAAATAGAGAAGTATTTCGATCATTTCAAATCACCAATTCACTTTCAATCTCTTCTCTTCCTGAGCTTACATTCTTCCAAAGAGTTCTTAAAAGCTTTCATTTTCAAATCCCAAGCCAATTACAATCCTCTAGTCGATTTGCCAGTGCGGTACGGTCTAGAAGTTTCAGAGCGATTGTAATCAGAGGCTTGATAGAAGATACAACTCTTCACAATTGAAGTTGGTCGAGTTCTTCGTATCAAAGCTCACGTCTGTAGAAGTTGCAAGGACTTCGTATGAAAACTTGTGGGATTTTCCAATAGTGGATTCAACTGGAAGCTAGAGTTCTTCCAACTGGACTAGTCCTCACAAGAGGGAAACCAGTATAAATCTCGGTGTTTGCATTTGCCTTCTGATCACTTTTAATTTCTGTCATTTACTTTTGTGATTATTATTATATCTGTGATCTAATGCTAACAAGTTTTTAATTAACAATATTCCGCTGCCTACTCTATTCACCCCCCTCTAGAGTATTCAGCTTTACGATTTCATTCCTACAGTAAGAATGTATACTCAGAGGTAGTATGGACATGGTAGACATTCACATATAGATATTGTGAGCACCCTAAATTTCGGGTTGAATTTTTTTCATTTTATTTTATTTTCCTGATTATTTGGTTTTGATAAATATTTTATTTTATTTATTTATCTGTAAGTGTACTCTTTCATGCCATTGATATTTGGAGTATCAGGGATGTTCAACTCTGGAAATCTTCTTCATGAGTTTTGGAGTGGACAGGATTACCTTCATGACGGTATATAGTGTCCCATCCAAACTTGTTCCCTTGTGCTCTTTCTGCTTCGCTGACCTTTGGGTCGGTTTAGACCATTTAATTGTTATTTATTTTCCCACTCTTTTTCATGATCATTTTCAGCGCGTTACCATGACATTTAAATTGGGAGCGCAAGACCAGTCAGTTTCTTGAAACCAACTCCTCATTGATGATCTACTTGAGTCGCTCTTCACCCTTGACCTTCGTGTCCCACTCAGACACGTCATTTTGTGCTCCATTTGCTTCGCACAACTTTCCCGACACGTGACCCGATTTTATTTCACCTCACGGTGTCACATTTATTTTCCAACTTGATTTGTGGGTCCCCTATCGACCAAAACCTGTCAGCCCCAACTTTGGACATGGCCCACTTTGAGTCTACTATCCGTCCGTCACTTGTGTCCCATTTATTGGAATCCCCATGTGCTACTTATTTGCCCATGATCATCAACGCCTATTTTAAATTCATTTATTGCTCGATGTCCGATTTTCGTCCAATCCGGCTCCACCAAGTCCAGTCCAGCTCCATGTTATTCTCCATCTTGACACCCTCATATTTTATTGCCCAAAAATATCGAGTACCCTTCTACCTATTTTTTTTCTATATTTAATAGGAATTTCTATTGAATTAAAATCCATTGGGATGACCAACTTTTCCCTATTTAATCCTAGCCCTTGAATTCCTAATTAAATCATCACCCTTCATTTTTCCAATCACCCACACTTCTTCTCACAGCACCCCCTAGCCGGCCCTAATTTCTAGGTGGAACACTTCTCACTCATTTCTCTCTCTCCCTCAATTATTACACATCTCCTTCTCTCTCTCTTCCTTTCTATTTACTACACTTCAAAACTCCACAACACACAGCACATCACCACAGCTCCCATGCAACCAAACCGAGCACCTCCTCTACTTGACCCTCCCCAGGTCGGCCTCCGTCGTGCCGCCGGCCGTCGGCCACCACCAGTTCTCCTTCTCGACTTCCTCCTCCATCTCCTCGATCTCTTCCTCCTCCTCTCCTTCTCAACCGAGCCACCACTTCACCACGAACCGTCGGCCTCAACAGCAGCCTCCGCCCTCGTCGAGGTGCGACGCCCCCATCTCCTCGTCGAGGTCGTGGCGCCCCGCCGTCGCCTGGCCGGGCCGGCCACCGCAGCAGCGTGCAACGGCCTCGGCAGCGAGCAGCGCGAGCAAGCAGCGCGCCCTTTGCGCGCGCGCGCGTGCGTTGTCGCGACGTCATCGACCACGCGCCGACGTGGCCGTAGCCTCCCCCTAGGCTGGGCGCCCCTCCGGCGACCCCCCGGGTCCATCGCCTCGCTCCCCGGCGTGACGTATAGGCGATTCGTGCGTTTTGAACGACGTCCCGTCGTGACGCGCGCGAAATGAAGTTCGTTTTGGCGCCCCGTCGCAGCAACTTCGTGCACGATTTCCCAGAGATCCGACCGTTGGATCGGCGATTTCTTCGCTCCATAACAATCTCGGTATATCCACCTTCATCCCTGTCAATTTTCATCCGTTAATTTTATCGTTTGATACATGAAAACCGGCCACCAAGTTGACCGTTTAAATTGTATTAAATTTGGACAGTTTCGCGGGACCAACTTTGTCAGCTTGTATCTCCTCCACCGCAGCTCCGTTTGGCGTGCTACTTGTTCCGGTGCAAAGCTGGTATAACCCTCTTACTATCCCTCCAGTTTCTTTTCATTGTGAGCTTGTTTGATTGGTTGAATTCGACGCCAAAGTTGGCCGTCCGAATTCATAATTTCCAACTTGTAAAATTCTATTTTTGAACACGGGACTCCAGATTTCATTTCTGACACCACCATTAGACTTGTGGCGTCGTTCTGGCATGTTTTCATATAAAATTTGTTAGATTTGGAGAACGTGGGCCCGGACACGTATTTCGGTGTAAAGCGGGTCCCACTTTCTGGGTCAACGGGACTTTTTGACGCCGGCTCATCGGAATCCAATTCTGGATATACCGTTGAGTTCGTATCGTCATTCTGGACTCGTTGACTTATAATTTTCTAGGTTTTGGTGGACATTAGATCAGACACACATTTCGGTGCAAGTCGGATACCAATATCCGGTCAACGGGTCATTTTGAGATCGGCTCATCGGAATCCAATTTCGGAGATACCGTTGAGTTCGTATCATCATTCTGGACTCGTTGACAGGTAGTTTGCTAAGTTTTGAGAACTTTGGCTCCGGCACGTATTTTCGTGTAAATTGGAATTCCAAGTTCTGGTCAACGGGCCAAATTGAGATCGGGTCAACGGAATCCAATTCTGGAGATACCGTTGGGTTCGTATCGACATGCTGGTTGCGTGGACATATAATTTGTTATATTTTATAGACTTGTTTTCTTACACATTTTTCGGTGCAAAACGGCTCCGACACGGACACCGTTTTGACCCGAAATTACCTTTTTGCCCTTGTGTCCAAATTGGACCGTTGGGTAGGCTACCCTAGCTAATTTGACCATTCTGGACACGTTGGCGATGTTCATTTCATCGTCTGACAATGTTTGTTGATAATTTCTCTGAGTTTAACCTTTTCATAATTAGTTAATAATTAATTCACATAATGTTCGTATTTCGTGATTAGTACAATAAAACTGAGATCAGTCAATTCCAGTGATCTCATATCGCTGAAATTGACAAGTTGGATACGTGGATCACTATAATAAGATTATCAACCTTACCGATAATCTTCTTATCTCGATTTGCGTGCCGCAAGTTTCGACGTACAAATAACGAAGTACACTTTATATTAGATTAGATTTACCCCGTTTGACCAGAGTTGACCAGTTGACCCAAAGTCAACTATAAGTCAACGCTTGACCTAGTTTGACTAAATTATTGACCGGAGTTGACCTAGAGTTAATTTGACTTAGAAGAACCTAGAATAATGTAGATTGATTATAGAGATTCATTTATTACAACTTGAACACATTGTAACCTGTGTTGCTTTAAATAGGACTCTGTGGCTTCAGTGGGACCCCCTATACTTATCAGCTGTTCAGGTTATCGAGGCGAGTACATTCTCTGATCATTTCATATCCTGCTTAGAATTATTACCTGCAGTAGATTACTTTACTTGTACTGTCACGTTGGTCACACGGATTGGTACTATATGGATCTCTACATGCGATGTTATCTCCCTCGGGAGCATCGGGTACATTGTGCTTGTGCGTTTCACTTACATCGTGTACTCCTGTGCTTTCATTTACATGTGCACTTCGGTAAACTTTGTACTCTCAGGTTCACGGAGCCCCCATGTATACTATCACGTGCACCCTATATGGGCCCCCATGTGATATCTTGTACAATAACATAACCTGTATAGATCCTTGTGTATTGATTAGGGTACGGGGGAGTAGAATTGGGCATGTGAATAATACACCAGTAGTTTCTTATCAGAATCTCATCCTTAGTGTCTTATCAGAATCTCCTATGCCATTTACATGTCCATATTGTACTCTGACTCACTAGTCACTGCTAGTTCTCTATGTATAGTAGATATTTACATTACAGTTCTCTTTCTGTTTACATACCGCATTTCTTCAGTACTCGTATCTTACTTTACTGCATGTTTTTACTTTCTAACCTGCTATGATCTGTTGAGATGTACTGTGCTCGCTCCAGTCCTGACTGGACCTGTTGATAAATTTTACAGATAGCCTGGAGGTGCCTGCTAGCCTAGAGGAGACACATTAGAGGTTGTTAGGTAGTTATTTCATTTTGTCTAGAGTTGTATTTACTTTGTGGATTACTGTATCTTTATTTGAGTTTTGAGATGTACTTCTGGGTTCATGTATCTTAGACACTTAGACTTCTATCTCCTGTATTTATTTTGGATTTCATGTTTTATCTATCCTTATCATGCTCTACCCTAGATGTGATTGAGACTGTATCTGCTATGTCACCCCCATTCGGGGAGTATATATACCGCTTGGCATTATAATGTTAGATGTTGTGACCTAGGACAGCATTCTACCGCCGACACTGCGGCGTAGGCTGGGCGTCGTTACGTTCTCGTGCCCTAACTCTAGGGTGCGGGTCATGACAGATATGATAGGGACAAATATGGGAATAAAGGTTACACTTAGAGATGCTTTCACTCCCATCTTTGCTCAAACATAGTATCTCTTGAGAAACTTACCGTTGGTAGGCATCATGAGCAAGTCTCCGATGGATTTTGCTAGACGGTATGTGCTGTTACAATAGATTCCACAACAAATGGTCCTTCCTATTTAGGTTAAAACTTTTTGACTGTCTAGTGGGTCATGATCATTGGTCTTCTGACTGATAAGACAAGATCATCGACCCAGAATGACCTTTCTTTGACCTTCTTGTTTAAAGCTCCCGAGATTCGTGCTTGGTGTAGCTCAATACGTTGTTGAGCTAGGACGTATTTCTCGTCGAATGCTTCCAACTCTTGTAGTTGTAGGCGGTAGTTATCTTTAGTAGTCATATGGATATTAAAAGCCCTTCGTAGAGATGGAGTTCTAAAGGAAGCACAACTTCGCTTCCATATACCAGGGAGAATGACGTACTACCGGTTGGTGTCCGGACCGTGGTTCGGTAAGCCCAAATGAATTCACCGAGCTTCTTATTCCAGTCACATTTGTAAGAAGACACGACTTTCTTAAGGAGTTTTATCGTTTTATTAAAAGCCTCGGCCAATCCATTTGCTGCTGGGTTGTTTGCGATTGAGGCTATACTCTGAATCCAATTTTGGTCACAAAATTGACGGAAGGTGCTACTGACAAATTATGGGCCATTGTCATGGATGATCCTTCGAGGCAACCCGAACCGGTAGATGACATGATGTTTAAGAAACTTAATTACGTCCGA
The DNA here is from genome assembly GCA_029216955.1 of Iris pallida. Classification (NCBI taxonomy): domain Eukaryota; kingdom Viridiplantae; phylum Streptophyta; class Magnoliopsida; order Asparagales; family Iridaceae; genus Iris; species Iris pallida. The sequence continues at coordinate 13,959,108 of JANAVB010030219.1, forward strand.
GATTTTTTACATCAACTAGCGGTATTTCTTTCGCCTACTTGGAAAAAATAGTCGGTTATAGCCAAAATGAACTAGTGACCTTTTGATGACGACGGGGTAATCATGCCGATGATATCCCTCCTCTATGCTTCAAAAGGCTAGGATACAATTATCGTGTGCAAGAATTTCGATGGCTGGTGAATGAAGTCTGCATGGATTTGGCACATTCGACATTTCTTAGCATATGAAAACACGTCTGCTATCATCGTGGGCCAATAATACCCTATTTATCTAAGCTGATCCTAAAGTTTGGGACCTGGTTGGTAGGCTTCGCAAGTACCATCGTGAGCTTCATGAAGTGCTTCATTGGCTTTTGTACCCAATAACATCGGAGTAATAGTCCGTCAAAGGAACGACGATACAATGTTTTAGTTTGAACGTCGCAATAGAACCGAATAGAGCGCCTTCTGACGGAAGCCGCTTCCTTCACATTGTCTGGTAAGATTTCGTAGATTACAAAATCTATAAAGGGAGACTGCTAATCTGGAACATCCACATTCGCATCCGTAGAATGGTAGGCTTGCATGCATAAGTTATTCTTAGGGCATACCAGCTCTTGACCAATCACCGTGATTATCTGCTGAGTTCTGACGGGTGCTGCTAATGTGGCTGCAAGACCAGCTAGGGCATCGGCTTCCAGATTTCATAATCTTAGAACGTATTCTATAAAGAACCTCGTAAAGGTAGGGATTATTAAAATTGTTGCTTCATGATACGGGATTAGGTTTTCATGCCAAACTTCATATTGTCCTTTAACTTGGTTAACTGTCAACTGGGAATCACCGTAAGCTTTCAGGAAGTCGACCCCCAGTTCTTTAGATAGCTGGAGCCCTATAATGAGAGCATTATTCTCGACCACATTATGACATGGTTTCGAGAATGAATACGCTCGCTGGATGACCAAGTCTTCATGAGAGATTAATACTACCCCCACTCCTGCCATGATATCACCTTTGGGCCCTGTCCTTGAAGCACCATCAAAGAATAGTTGCCACACTGATTCTTCTGTTGTGATGTAGGCTTACATTACTTCATCTGGGATGTCCTCATAAAGTTTTAAGGTTTCAGCTACCGGATGAGCGATCAGGAATTTAGCTAATGCTTAGACTTTGACCGCTTTTTATGGGACAAATACCATATCATATGGTGACAGTAGTATTACCCAAGTGGCAAGGCGTGAATCTAGCACTCCTATTTTGGTCATGAGGACCATAAGGGGATTGACCCGAGAGATAACGTGAATCGTCTGCCCACTACGTAATGACAGGTTTTTAGGACAAGACATTCTTTCTCAACATGGGTATATCTATGTTCGGCCCCAACCAATTGTCGACTGGGATAATAGATAGCTTGCTCGTGGCCTGCATTACTATTCTGAGCCAACAAAGCGCCGAGAGAATAATTAATGGATCGGATGTAAAGTAGAAAGGGTTTTCCCATGCCTGGTGCCACTAAAACTAGAGGATTTGTGAGATATCCCTTAATGTCTTTGAAGGCTTGTTGGCACTCTTCAGTCCAAACATAAGATACTTTTTTCTTTATCAGTCCAGTAGAGAGCTTACAGTGACCCGAAAGGTTAGAGATGAACCTTCGGATGTATGCTAAGCGCCCTTGAAGACTGCAAAGTTCATGAAGGTTCTTCGGCGGTTGCATCTCAATGATATCTTTTGTCTTCTCGGGATCGACGTAGATTCTTTGAAGTGATGATAAAACCCAAGAACTTGTTGCTGGATACCCCCAGAAAGGACTTGGTCGGGTTCATCTACAATTGATGTGCCCTCATTAGGTCGAAGACGATCCTTAAGTCATAGAGGTGATCACTACGAAAATGAACTTTGGCAACGATGTCATCAACGTAGCATTCGACTTTCTTACGCAAGTGTTTGCAGAATATGGTGCTCATAGCTTGCTGGTATGTAGCACCTGCATTCTTTAGGCAAAAGGGCATCACCGTGTAGCATAATACCCCGATTGGAGTTTGAAACGACGTATGTCTTTCGTCATCTGGGAACATCTTAAGTTTGTTATAGCCTGAGTAACCATCCATGAAGGACATACGCTCGAACCTACAGGTGTTGTCAACCATCACATTCATTGATAGGTAACAAGAATTCATGTTTTGGATAAGCGGTATTCAGATCACAGAAATCTATACAGACTCGGATCTTTTCGTTCTTCTTGATGATGGAGACAATATTGGCTACCTAATTCGGGTGTTTTTCTTCACGGATGAAACCCCTTGCTATCAGTTTATTCACCTCAGCTTCAATAGCATTCATGACATCCGGGCGAAATTATCGTTACTGTTGCTTCACTGGCTTAACATTTGGTAAAATATTTAATTTATGCATGACGATGTTTGGATCCAAACCTGGCATATCTTCATAGATCCACACGAAGATGTCTATATATTCCCTTACAAGCTCAATGAGAGATTCATGGTCTTTTCCTCTTAAGCTTTTGCTAATAAAGATCGGCATGGAAGAAGAGTCATTTCCTAGATTGATTTATACGACCTCGTCTTTGGTGGGAGGTTCGTGTTGTTCGAATCATTTTTCCTATTGAGAATCAAGTTGTTGAGCCTAAGGTTCGACTTTGAAGGGCTCAAAGAATTGAGCATCTTCATCGATTTGGTCTATGGACGTTATATTCACAGAAAATGTATTTCGAAATACCTCTCCGACGTTGACGACGGAGTCACAGGAAGAGCCCAAGGAATATGAGTAAATTTCTTCCTTGGATTGTAAAATTTTAGGAGACTTGGATGGGACATACCCCAGACCACAGCAGGTCTTATAGTAATCTTGGTCAGACTCTCCCTTGGGGACATTAATCTTAATTGGAAAGTGTCGACCTTTTTCGTAGTTAAGACCCATATTGCTATTCAAATTATACCCCATCTTCTGAATGATACGTCGATCCTGAGGAGTTTTGTGGTGTGTCTGCACCGTGCCGGTTTCATAATCTGACTCACGAGAGATGTAGGTCCGAGATCCTTCTACTCGACCGAAGGTAATGTACTTCTCTCCCTTTTTTTGGCTGGTACTATAAATACGCATCACGTATCGGAAGCACTTGGCTAACATAGTAGGCAGATGCGATTTATGTCTGTAGCGACAACCTCAAAATTTGCTCAAAGGTATATACGACAAAAAAAGTAATCCTAAGGCATTCCTTTATTGATAAAATAGGATAAATCGTTCTCCGAAACTACATTGTCAAATACAGGAAACGAGGTACAAAAATGTCCTTCAGATTACCACTCCCAGTATCTATTGTCGGAGGGAGTGAAGAGGGATGAGGCAGACTGCACAACTTCACTATGAGGGGCTTAGCTGAGAAATTTTTCCTTGCTGGCGGCTATCCTTTCAGCTGGACTACTAACAGAGTTGGAACCTTCGTTGGAGGCTTCGACGTTAGTGCTGTAGGGTGTTCTTTTAATCTTACTTTGATAGGTCCGTCGGAGGAGGTCCGAGCTTTTGCCTCATCATCAACGTCCTCACTTGAGTTCTTTTGATGATTCTTCCAGAATATACGAGATTTCATGTATAAACTTCAACTCTTTTGAAGGGATCAATGTCTGCGAACACAGTTTTTACTACACTGTCGCTATTAACATACTTGAAGCACTAGTGTAGGGTAGACGAAAAGATCACATGCTCATGTATCCATGGCCTCCCCAGTAAAATATTATAGAAAGCGTCCGCATCAATGACGTAGCAGGTTGCCTCCGTCTTCAGATCGCCAATTTAGATTTTCAGGCAAAATTTCCCCTCTGGACAGTTTTTGCCTTTATTAAAACCACTAATCATGGTTTGGGTTGGAGACAACCAATGCATCAGAATCCCCATGGTATGTAGTAAGCGATGGGGAATGACGCTCAGGACGATCTAGGGTCAATGTGCATGCGATCGACCTTGATATCAACGACATATCCTATACAATACAAGGATCTGGCATTCCTATTATTTTTCACTAGCATGTCCTGCTGCAAAAATGTGATATTCGACATGGTCTCCATCATGTTGTGACATTGAGGACACACAGAGGGGTCTTCTTTCGACTGTTGTATTTATCCTAAATAAGACTCGGCGTGCTGTAACGCCATGCTCAGAGCCTCTCGAGTCTTCTTGGGGAGACGAAGAAACTCGAATAATAACAGTCTAGTTGGAGTGTTGGCCAGTTGTGCCAAGATGTCAAAATTGTAGGGCCTAGCCAGCACCATTGCTGTTTCTTTTCTAAGAGGTTTGTCAAAATGCCCTTTTTTTTATTTCTGCTTATCCGTTGCTGGTGGTTGGGATAGGCCAGGTTCGGATGAGCTGGGATTTGCAGACGTCGAGGCCGACAATACCTCTTTTCCATGGGTCTGGTCGTAGCTACGTGAGTAGTCCAGACTAGTCCTGGTTGCTTTTGCCCTTTCTTAATTGGGCACGGAGGAGACTGTATTGCATGATTTGACCTTTTTTTCTCTGACCTTGGCGGCAGAATGAACGATAGGTCAGGTTAGGTCGTCGGTGAGGTCAGGGTGCACCCATATGACCTCTCTTCGAGGTGTTTTGACCGGTACTAGCCCAGATGTTTGAGCATCCGGGAGGCTAATGACCTCAATAGTTGTTTTTTGGATCGGGACAAACCCATCTTGCGCCTCTGTGGACAAAAAAAATACTGAATTGAAGGGTCACCATGTTGGCAGAGACCACATTTTCTTCAAAGTCCAGTAAAAAAACATTGGCATCGACCAGTCTCTTTATATGGTTCTTCAGGATGTGGCAATCTCGTACCGCGTGGTGGACATATCGATGATAATAATAATATTTAGGATCATCCACCTTGTCTACCTCATCAGGACGCTTGGAAGGGGGAAGTTGGAGCTTTTCACCCTCGAGAAATACACTGCGTAACGGCAACGCATCCTCGTCCTTGAAAGAATAGTTCTCCTTTTGTATCGGGGGTCTATCGGGCTTCTGATTAGGAGTTGTACCCCGACTTATGCTCGCGGTCATGACCTGCTTTGCTTTGGACTCTCGATCATTGCTGTTGGAAGCCCCGACAGATCTTTTGCCTTTTTCATTAGAAAAGCTCATTCCCAACAAATGAGCATCCTTGGCTTTCTTTTCGGCATCATCGGCATTAATGAAGAACGCAGCCCAGTCTGTGTGACTGGAGGAACCAGTCCAAAGTTTAGTCATGGGCAACAAGCCTTTCCGACAAGTGTCCTTCGTGAAGTAGCTTGTAGGCAACTCTAGAGGGGGTGAATAGAGTTTGTGTCTGTAATGACCAATTAAAAATAACTCTATGCTAAGTCCAGAAAACAACTACTAAGAGAATATATAATCAAAGAGTAATAATGTGGAAAGTAAAAGTGTTTAGAAGAACAAATGCAAACATAGCGATATATCCTGGTATTCCTTGTGGAGGACTAGTCCAGGCTCGAGAACTCTTGCTCGGAGTTGAAATCCACTATTTATGAAATAGGGTACACGTGTGCCTTTTGTTCGAAGAGCACGCCAACTTCTTACAGACACGAGCCTTTTATCCAAAGCACTCGAATACTTCAACTTCGCAGATACGAAACTTGGAATTTTTCAAGTGACTTCTTTTCAACTCTTGCATAGAACTTCTAGTTGAATCGCACTGAGCACCTTGGGGCTTAGGAAGTTTTGTGGATAGGGGATTTGGAAGAGTAAGGCTTAGAGCATATAAGGCTTAAAAGATTAAAAGCTTGAGAGTGAGAGATGGTTTGAAATGAGAAGAATCAAGCTCTATTTATACTAGGCAGGGAAAGAAGAGTTCGGCCAGAGTTCTGTCCCAAAATATTCATAAATTCGAACGTTGGACAGCTCGCAACAAGGTGGCCCTAAAAATTAGGTTGCTGATTTTAAGAAAGCCGAGTTCGGCCCAAGTTTAGTCTTAGACCGAGTTCGGTCTGCCTCAGACCAGAAGCCTTATATGGGTGAGGGTGGTTTGGTTTGGTTCAGGAATTGGTTTGTTTGTATGGGGGAGCTTGGAAAAATATGCGTAGGGGTTGAGATGACACAGCGCGACTCAACGTACATATTTTCTTAGACTCAATAAATCGAAAATTACAGACTGAGAACAAATTACATTTGCAATGCAACTGCTTGTAGACGACGTCTGTCTTGAACTTGATGTGTCGTATTGAATCATATCAGATATCAGGTGATGTTCTGTCTTGAACTTGATGTGTCGTATTGGATCATATCAGATATCATTTTTTAATTATCTAAATCAGGTTGACTGTGATCCAGATTGGGTCAACAATCTTCTTCATTTTGATAATTGACAAAATGATATTTGTATGTCTCAATATTCATACCTGGACACATGCTGAAGGATAGAAGATCTTTTGCAAATATGAAGTGGCTCCCATACAAATGAATATTTTCGTCCTAGTACATAAGATTTATCCAAGCACAGCAGATAGATACAATGCATATAAAATATCACATCTTAATACAATATCACATAAAATATCACATGGTTTGCTATTTTTCTTCCCGTGCATAGCTCCCCCTTAAAGGGATATAGAAATAAACAAAGTGAAAGATCAAACACACAACATAACCATAACCATACTTAACAGTGAAACTAGTAGTTTGATAATCCAGCAGGTGAAACTTGCAATCTTTTAAACATACATAAACAACATAGTGCATAAAATGAAATTAAAGAGCAGAAACATAACTAGAGTGCGTAAGCAACATCATAAAGTAGTAAACTATAGCCATTATGGAGCAGGAGGACGGGATGGACCGGTAGAACCGGATGGATCACTGGCAGAGCGACGAGGGTTGACAAAAGTAGCATCAGGATCCAGATACCTCATGGCCCAAGGGTCATCAATCCGGTGGCCTTCGCGAGAAGGGTTCCGACCCGTAGAAAAAGGCATAGTTATCACGACCCGCACCCGGTGTAGGGGTACGAGTGCGTAACAGCGCCCAACCTACGCTGCAGAATTGGCGGTAGAACGTCTGTACTAGGTCATTATCAAACAACTCACACAATTATATAATGTACCTATCATGGATCGCAACTCCGAATGGAGGACAAGTAAAGATATAGTAAAACTCAATCACAGTCTAAGCACGATAAGATAAAATAGAAGTCTAGATAACTAATAAGACTAAACAAACAACAACTAAATAAACTACTAACTAATAATATCTGAAACAATCTCAAATACAAAGTCAATATCTCTACTTATTACAATTCAAGTTCAAACATGAAAATCTAGAACAAGTCCTATAACTAGTCATCTGGTCGCTCCTGAAAGTCAGGGCTCAGTGTGGCTAATCCCTCCTCAGGTCCACAGCAAGTAGGGCATGTATCACTAGGACAAACATCTGAAAAATATATCCAGTCAGGATGGAACGAGCACAACTCATCTAGCAATTCCAAGTAAATGACAAAGATTATAAAGCAGTTATAGATAGTTATATTGATGAAAAATTGAAGTTTAAGACAGGTAATGAAGTAGAGCAACAGTTTAAAGAACACGAAAAGTAATACAGCGAATCAGGAGAGCATAAAAATGAAGACTGTAAAAGTAAAACTAACTAAACTAGAGCAATGTGATATGAAGTCCAGACAGTATAATATAGTTAAGTGTGATCCCAGTGTGAGTCCAGTAAGTAATTCTAGTCAGTGATTCGAGTTAGTGATTCGAGTAGGTGATTTGAGTTAGTGATTCGAGTATTGGTGATTAGAGTAGGTGATTCAAGTTAGTGATTCAAGTATTGGTAATTCGAGTTAGTGATTCGAGTATTGGTGATTCGAGTAGGTGATTCGAGTAGTAGATGTTAGACGAGTCAAATACACGATTTACGAGTAAGTAAATCCAGAATACCAATACATGTTGTGATAGATAATCAAATAGAACTAACTAGAAATGAATCACAATAATCATCAAATAAATGAAAGAACTATCAAAGAATGTACTTGTCTGATACCCTGAGCGACTGATGTATACAGATGTCCGAACTGGTGTCATAATGTACTATTTAGAGCAATACAGGTTATAATGTGTTCAATATGTAATAATTAAAGTTTATGATGTAGTCTACATGCCACTAGGTCAAAGTCAACCAAAGTCAACTCTAGTCAACTCTTAGACTATTAGGTCAATGGCTAATCTAGGGTTTTAGGGTTTTGGTCAAGTCTATTAGGTGTTGGCAAGGGTACTAGCCAAACTAACCTTAATCTAAATCATAATCCAACCAAAGCCATAGTCTATATCACACATAGACCCTCATCTATATACCATATATATGTATATCCCTCCATATGAATTCTCAAACAAGCACAAACACTAAGGTACCTCATATTCCTATATGCTATGATCTGTACCTAGAACTATCACATATCCATATATACCTATACCTACTTGTCAATACATATACCCATATATATATATATATATATATATATATATATATATATATATAAAATATAAACATGACAGCAAACTGAGTCATATATATAATGTAAACATGAGAGTCATATATGTGTGCAACACATGGCAGTAAACTAAATCAAAACAATTGGGGGGGTAGGACATGCAACTGTGCTATGCTGCTATGGTTGAGTAAATGCCAGGATTCTGTATTTGGATTATGCAGAGTATGACATGCAAGTGAAAGGGCAGTGGTATGCAATAGGCAATGCAATGTTCAGTTGGAAAAATACAATTGACTAATTAGATTCAGGGCACCTACCAGTTCTGATACCCTCATCTACTAACCCACTAATACTTTAAAGGAAATATGCATATAAGGGTATGGACACAGAAGGATGTAAATGGGATGATACATTAGGCTACTCTCTACTGGATACACTATATCTCTATACAAGTATAGATGCACAATATGACTCTGGACTAAACCTTACTAAATATGCACTATTCATACACTCTCTATGGACTTATCATTGATAATCTTACTTGCTACCAGTAGTTGGGACAGAGCATCTATAGTTGTGGATTGAACTCTTGTTTGACAAAGACTGCACACTCAAAGAGGTAGGACATGGACATAACACAAGCTCGACTAGACTATGAAATAATGGACAGATGAATATAGGCAATATGCATACAAGGTCTGAATCAAAATACATATATTGAACCATCACATGTATATAGGTCTGACAACAAGCAAGATATTACTAATGTAGTGGAAAGACTCACAAAATGTTACAATAAGAGAAGGAAACTGGACTATATATAAAAGACTGCACTGAGGCTAGGAGCAGAACATTAAAGGGGCACATATAGACTGAACAAGGATTATATAAGTAGGCTGATACATGGAGTATGAATCAAATGATGGGGGTATGAACTTAATAATGTGACCGTACATATAACTATGTCTGAACATCAAGTTGAGTATCTGAACTACAATAGACTGAATTATTAAGATACCAAGGGACAAAACTACCTATCCTCTCAAATTATCCGATGATATGTCTACCATATAATTGATCACACATGGTATATATATATATATATATATATATATATATATATATATATATATATATATATATATATATATAGCCATTACACTAACACTATCCTCTCTCAAAACTGATACCAACATGAGGTCTGATACAACTCTGATACATAGCCCCAAGCCCCACCACAACTCTAAACTAATACGAACTTCCTAATGGCCTAAACATTAGTGTCAAAAGCAAGTGTCAATGTGTATGGAAGATAGGCAAGTGAAATAGAAGTGTGTCGAGCATCAGAACATGGTGTTCGAGTGAAGTGTCATGGCAATATGAAGGTGAACATGTGTCAAATAATATCAACGATGTGCAATGTGACATGGGTGTTCGAGTGTGTAAGGATGAGTGAATGTGTGAATGAGGGTCCATGCAAAGGCAAGTGCAGCAGACATGTGAACATGTGTCCAAGTGTCATACAGCAAGATGTTTATGTGACTGTGTGTAATGTCGAGTAACTGTGTCAAATAGGTGTCCAGGTAAGTGCAAACATAGAGTATATTCGAGTGTCAATGAAGGTGAATACAGCAAGGTGTCAAGTGATATGTGTACAGTGATTCAAACATGTGCTAGTGTATTAAAGAGTAAATGAGTGTCATGAGTGTCAAAATGATATGTGTAGATGTGTTTGAGTGTGTCAATGAAGATAAAAATAGCAAGGTGTCGAATATGTGTGCACAGAGCAAGTGTAAGTGTGTCCATGAAGTGTAAGGGTGTCACATGGTGTCCAAGAGTGTCAAAGAGGTGTCAAAGTTATTGGCCCATTGGTCATGGTCAAAACTAATTTTAATAACTAATCAAACTCTGTCTCGATAAATGTAGCAATTCAGATATTTACTCAAGACGTTTTGGACACTGCTCAAGACCGAAGTTTTGTTTGCCACTCAAGACGGTATTTTCTTATGTAATATAATTTTTATTTTTATTGTGTCTAGGAATACATTGTAAACCAAGTCGTACTGGCAAATAGGCTATCCAAAATCGTTTTTCAAAACTGACCTATCATTTTTAAAATGATCTATATTTTTGAAAAATATTTGCTATTTACAAAAAGCTTCTGAAGGAGTTTCAAAAAGTCAAAAATATTTTTCATTAAATAAACCTGACCAAACCCTGACAGAACTCGGCCAGAGTTCGGCCAAGGTAAACGTTATGTAAACGTTGGATTTTGAAATTGGTCTTCCTTCAGTTGCGATTTGTTACAAAGAGTTCTGTCCGAATTCTGTCCGAATTCTTCCAGAGTTCTGTCTTTGAAAAACCTATAAATAGAGAGGAATTCTGATCTTTTAAAATCACTCATTCACTTTCATCTTCTCTCTTCTAAAGCTTACATTTCTTCTAAAGAGTTTTCAAAAAGCTTCTATTTTCAAATCCCAAGCCAGTTACATTTCTCTAGTCAATTTGTCGGTACGGTACAGTCTAGAAGATTTCAGAGAAATTATAATTGGAGACTTGATTGAAGAAAGACTCTTCACAACTAAAGTTGGTCGAGTTCTTCATATCAAAGCACATGTTTGTAGAAGTTACAAGGACTTCGTATGAAAACTTGCGAGATTTTTCAATAGTGGATTCAACTGGAAGCTAGAGTTCTTCCGACTGGACTAGTCCTCACAAGAGGAAAACCAGTATAAATCTTTGTGTTTGCGTTTGCCTTCTGATCACTCTTTTCTTTACAGTTATTACTTTGTGATTATTATTATTTCTGTGATCTAACTGCTAACAAGTTTTAATTAGCAATATTCCGCTGCCTACTCTATTCACCTCCCTCTAGAGTATTCTGCTTTACGACTTTGTTCCTATAATTGGTATCATAGCAGGTTATACAGGTAAAGCAAGGTAAAACTGTAGTTATTTTTGATTATTTTATAGATTATAATATTACACATTACAACTATGAAATTTACAAGTGAAGGCCAAGCCACAAACAGACCTCCACTGTTTGACGGCACAAACTACACTTATTGGAAAACACGGATGAGTTTCTTCCTAAAATCTCTTGATTTTGACTTATGGTCTACAGTTATTGATGGCTACAAAAAGCTTCCTCGTATTACTATTGATGGAGTTTTAGTTGATAAACCTCACGATAAATATACTAAGGATGAAAAGAAAAATGCCGGTCTTGACACACGTGCTATTAACGCTTTATTTTGTGCTTTAGACAGAACTGAATTCAATAGGGTGTCGACTTGCACAACATAAAATGATGTGTGGAAACTTCTCGAAGTAACCCACGAAGGAACAACACATGTCAAGGAGTCAAAGATCAGCAGACTTACTCAAGAGTTTGAGGCGTTCAAAATGAAGCCAAGTGAATCTGTCATTCAGATGTTTACGAGATTCTTGGATATTGTAAATCCTTTGTCTTTATTAGGCAAGAAATACAGTAACCATGAGAAGATTTGCAAACTTCTACGAGCTCTCACAAAGAACTGGATTCCAAAGGCTACATCAATCATTGAAGGAAACGACCTCTCAACAATGTCTCTGGAAACACTCATGGGAAAGCAACTCACTCACGAGTTAGAACTTCAAGACTTTGAAGATGCTACACCAAAGAAGAAGTTAGAAAAGTCGATCGCTCTCAAGGCTCAACATAGAAGAACTGTCGAAGATGATTCTGACAACAACGACTCTGACTATGAAGATCAAGCTCTTCTGGTAAGAAAATTCAAGAAGTTCATGAGATTCAACAGAAGAACAAAAGATAGCAACAACAACAACAACAACGAGGAAGATCCTATTTGCTACGGATGTAAGAAGAAAGGACATATGAAGAAAGATTGTCCAACAGCATCATCATCAACAAAAAAAAACAGCAAATATGACAAAGGTTACCTAAAGAGATCTACATCATGGAAGTATGCCAATACAAGCATATGGCATAAAAGCGAAGCCAGCGATTCAGAAGACGAACAATCAGATGACGCTACAAATGTATGCTTGATGGCTTGCGATCAGGTAACCACTAATCCTCTGTTTAATCCTTATGATGATTTCACCTTTGAGCAATTAGGAGAGACTTTCAGTGACTGTTAAATGACTACAGGAAACTGTGTAGTAAATATAAAACCTCTAAGAAGGTACTTAAATAGTACAAAGGTGAGATAGGAAGACTTACCGACCAATTAGCTGATGTTAAAAATAATGACTCTTCTATTGATTCTGGTGAGCTTTCATCTATTAAGCTGTTGTTACACGAGACAATCAAGTTATCCGAAGAAAAAGACCAAACTATCATCCAGCTAAAGGAAGACTTATCTAAGAAGAGAAAGAGTCTCCAGTGTGCACAAGTTAGAATGGAAACACTTATATCTGACTATACTAGATTATATGACACCTCCAAAAAGTTGGAAATTAGTTTAGGAAAACGGCCTGAAGTTGTTGCTTCCTATTCTAACACGTGTCAATTACCGAATCATCGGAACACACCCAAACCAAACACTGTCAGACCAAACCATACCAAACCTATGCCCAAGAAGACTAATAGGCATGCATTTTTCTATACTAGAAAACCAAAACCTACCAATCATGCACCTCACACAACTTTCAACACTCAACATGCAAAATATCATTATTGTGGCCTCATTGGTCATATATCCTCTACATGTAGAATCAAAAAGTTAGTAGATTTAAATGTTTATGCATGTACTACAAGAAAATTAATTTTTTCCAACATTTTATAAACGTCGGGAAAAGGTAAAAAATGTTGGCATATGTATTCCCAACGTTTTTTCAACATTTCCTACAAATGTCGTCGTTGCCTTAGTTGGGAATTTACAACGTTTTAGATAAACGTTGGCATATGTATTCCCAACGTTTGCCGCAACGTTTAATAAATGTCGACAATTCTGCAATAATGGGTGAAATTTTCCAACGCTTTACAAAAACGTCAAAAATTGGACTACTTTCCCAATCTTTTGCAAAAATGTTGGAATTTGCTTTCCCAACCTTTTTCCAACAATTTGCCAACGTTTTGACAAAAACGTCGGTATAGGTAAAGCCATTTAAAAAAAATTGAATATATTTGCCATGCATTTATATTCAACCAACGTTTTAACAAAAACGTCGTTATAGATAAAGCTATTTTAAAAATATATAATTTGAATATATTTTCCATGCATTTGTATTCAACCAGCTTCGCAATGAGTAATTAAACCACACTCCAATTAATATTATAAGTTCAACAATATATAAATTACAAAATAATCTTTTATTGATCAAATACAACATTTTACTATACTACTGAGTTTAACAAAATAAAGCAATTTAAAATTCATAGCACTAACGTTCCATCTAATAGCTCTTCCCTGAACTGCAAGTACTTGGGCACTGTTAGCTCTTTCATATCCATTCATTCGAACATACTCCCATTTGAGAGCTCTTCCCGGACCATCAAGTTTAGTCGAAAGCTGCCACCTTGTTACCTAAAAAACTCAAAATAACTCCATATTACCAAACAATATGTTACATAATACAAAGTTAAAAGTGCATGCTGAGATGTACATAGAGATGTTGGCTACATTTATTCCCCTCCTGCTTGAATAACAGATTACCCCATGCTTGGAATTGCATATGGGGTCCTTGCAGGGATGTGAAGATTATCAGCCAGTGTAAGGCCTTATCCCTGAAGGGTTGGAATTTCAGTTCTTGTTGCTGACCCTTTATTCAATACCAATTGTTAAAATATAACATATGAGCCTCATATATCATTATTCCTTTTGATTATAATCCATATATTCTATCTACTAAACTAATCTCATTGATATTAAGCAAATGATATATCAGAATCATAGTAAAAAAAGGCTTAAGAAAAGATTGAGAATGACTATAAACGATGTCGAGTTGACATCAATACAGCATAATTTTGCTTGTTGATCGTATAGTCAATAGGAAGACTTGCACAGACTCTACAAGGTACCTTCAAACTTATATGCAGACTTTCATTTTGTTTGTTCTCTCGATCAACGCTTTCAGTAGCAGTAGGGATATAGTGTCCCACATATGATTCACAAGTAATATACAAGTCATTCGCTAGGTAGTTTGGATGCTCTTTAAAAAATGCCTATAAGTTATTAAAATTATAAACAAAATGGTTATTAGTCATCAGATAGACTGCTTATAAACAAGAAAATAATCAATCAGTTGCCAAAGTTCAGACTAGTTTTACCTGCAAAAAGTCATATATAACATCACTTACACCCTTCTCACCATAGCAAAGGTCAAATAAATCTTTACTGTAACTAAAGCCAGTGCCTGTGGATTGGTCAACATAAATGAGGTTGGACGCTTGGGTAACAATGAATTAGTTGAGCTAACAATTCTGATATTAGCAAGCCAAATTATGATATTAGCAAGTCTTGCATGCTGTCACTATCAATTCTGATTTTAGCATTATAATTAATTGATAACAGCGAGTCTTGCATGCTGTCATTATCAATTCCGATATTAGCAAGCCAAATTATGTTAACAAATGAGTTGAGCTTCATTTCTCAATAATTCATGTAGGTGGATGAAATAGGAAAGGTAATAAATGTAGAAATATGAACTATATTAAAATACTATAGAAGTAAAATAAAATATAGAAGTAAAACAGGTGCAGAAAGCAGAATCCTTATTGATGAAACTTTTGATGTGCAATTACTTTTGTAAGGATATCCTACAGTTCACTACACACTGGTACAAGTATTCTGATATCTAGTAGTGTGTCAACACTTGATGCATTTAACAACAGTGGGCATGTTGAGCAGAATTTGTTGTGCAAGAGGTGTCACGTGTATCAGTGTGGAGTAGGACGGATGGAAAGATTTCCAAGATTTGAAAGAAACGGCACAAATGTTTAAATTGCAGGTCAATCCGAATTTGTATTAGCTTCAATAGGGAGCAAGATTCTGGGAACTTCATATCCCATCTTATGAAGATAAAAATTATGTCTATTTGAGTTAACCCTCTCTTTATTAGACTCACAAAACCATGGGTAAACGCTACTAGATAGCGTCCAGATTGTATCTTATACCATGTTCAAATAATGTCAGAGAACAGTTAGAGAAATTGAGGAGCATGTTCTCATTCAAAAAATGTTAGAGAACCTACCCACCATTTATAATCCTCACTATTCCAATTTCATCAATACAATAAAATGACAAACCTGGATAATGGATAAACGAAATAGTGTTTAGTATAGCATATTACCATTTATAATCCTCACTATTCCAATGCAATTGCTTTCTGCTGATTCTTTCCAACCACTGAGCTACCAATCTCTGCTTTCAGTCCTCACAATCTTCTTGGTTATGTCAACAGAGACCTCTTGTATCCCAAATACATACTATATACTCCAACCTTGTCATCCTATCAGTGCATTGCTATCTACAAGAATTTAAAGAGAACGATGTTGCAACATAAGTGATTCAAAATACATATCAGCAATTATCTACAACGACCCTACTTTAATCTTCTTGAATGATTCATCTTTAACCTTTTCTTTTTGGTGGTTGTTGAGATAAGAAAAACAATGTTGGGAAACTTTTTATTCCGACGCTACATTCCAGAACAATGACACTACCTTACTCTTATTCGAAGTTTCACTATTAACCATCTATTCGTATTACACTAGAACCAATTTAGAAAAGAGTGGTTGGGAAACTTTTGTTCTTTGAGTACAAAGTTTCAAACTATATTCCTTTTTTACAGCGTAGTAGTCCAAATTTGTTTAGGCCTAACTGTTGAGAAAAATCTAGACTTCTCTATGGTATCCTCTGGTGATTGAGAATTGAAGTTAATCTAATTATAGGCTGGCTTTTGCATTTCTCTAAGTGTCTTTTCATTTTCTAAGTTTCTTCAGTGGCCTAATAATAGTATGACTCTCTTTTGAGCCATTTATATGTAATTTCGTTTAGATACCAAATGTCATCCCATTTGATTTTTTTTTTGACTCCATACTGAGTTTGTGAATATGCTGAGAATGGCGTACAATTAACATATAATAAAGCAAATCAATGGATATGTCATCCCGGCAAGGTTAAGCATATGAAAAACATTTCAAAAGTTCGTCCAAGCAACATAACAACGATAAATGATTAAGGACCGACATCAAATTTTCAATTAGGAAGGCATAATGGTTCATATATATAGTCCATAAGGTTACCACTTACCATCCTTTTCTCATCTCTGGGAGCAATCCAGAAGCATGCATACTTTCTGGCTGCATTCATGTATTCTTCGGCTTCATGATCTGCAATATTAAATAAGACTGCAGATCCATACTGGAATACAACCATATTGTGTAAACCATCTCTGTTGTCTTTGAGCCCAATGTCCTGAAACCACAAGTTGCATATACACAACCAGCTAACAGATTCAATTACAGAGCGACTTTGTTGTCAGATACATTACGAAGTTAGCATATGGTGCATGAGTATACATAGGTCCAGATGAGAGGACCTTCAGTAAAGTACAACATAAGCTATCATGCATATTTTTAGAAGAGGCAAAATGATGATTGAAGAAACATATATGACACTTAAGATGACATTCTAAATGGATGATTATGAAGGGACATATTAAAATCAACTTGTAAGTCAGGACACATGAATTATCATTCTAGAATCTGAAACAACGCAATGTAGAAATAGTGCAAGCAAATTACAGATTAAAAAGCCACGCATGAAGATTTGAGTAGCTAACAAAATAAAAGAGCACGTAAGATGCAGTCAAATAAATTATGACATGCTAATCCCGTAGCTCCAATTTTAACTTTTAACTATTCAACGTTTTTTTATCTTTTCTTCATTTCCATTAACAAAAGTATAGACTGTACTGTAATTCAAGAAAAGGATCAAAAGAATGTCCTACAGATGCCGCTTCTATAGTTTGAATATAAAATAGCAATAATTATAACGTATGTTACCTTGCCTATTATCAGTTGCTTGCAAGCTCTATGGATAGTAACAAAGCAGTCGTCTTGCAAGCGCTACAAAGAATTCTCTGGTCAAGAGTGGACATACTATAAACTTATAAGCATGACTCTACAAATGCCTTTGGTAGCTATGGACATTTTCTGATATGTAATAGCAATAACATGCTCCATTTCATGTTCGTATATCTGACAGGAATGAACTAAGACATCTTGTAAAGCAAGAGAACTACCAAACTGCATATGTATAATGCAGTACGAGTCATACAATGTAAACTACTATCTTTATTTACACCAAGATTTTAAGTATGAGTTGGAACCGCCAAAAAAACAATTTTGAAGACAGCAAGCTGATTCAAGCCACCTTGAAACTGTTAAAACTAATACTCATAGGAAGGGTCCGGAACAGATATCAAAACAATGTATTTTAATCTTTATGATTCTAAACATACAATACAATGATAGCATCCAAAAAATAAAAAATGAGGTAAATGTAATTATCAAGAAATGAGGTAAAAGAACCAAGTAGATATTATGCCTCTAATATATATAATATATTATAATATACCACTGAAGTTGCATGATGCTATTAAAGATAGTAGGCATGTAGAGGTGCAAAATCCATAATGTCCAAGGTAATCTTACTTGTTAAAAAGTTCTACCCTGTATTCCATTTCTTTCTCAGCCATCCCAAAAATCTGCTTATTTAAGGAAAATAAGTAAAAAGTGTCAGAGCTCGCATAACATGATAACATTCACTAATCCATATATAAAACATAAAAACATGCATGCACACGCACACAGATAGATCAAAGAACATGAATAAACAAAAAGCACTTTTAGCTGAAAACAAATGAAGTATCTTTCGATTTGCAGTACCCAAAAAAAGTCGTTTGGACTTGTTGATAATTTTCCAATTGATCAGTACTTGTCTATAACTGGAATGGTGGTTGGGCGTGTACACACACACACACACACACTCTGTTGACGAGGGGTTTTGAGTTCAAGTGGTCGGTTAGTTAACAGGGAGATTAAAAGATTTTTAGTTATTTTATTCTTTGAAAGTTTCTTTTGAGGATCTCCAAGCTACATAGTTCTTGTTAATAGTGAGTACAAGGTTGCATTTAGAATTTAGCTAGGTT
The DNA here is from genome assembly GCA_029216955.1 of Iris pallida. Taxonomy (NCBI): domain Eukaryota; kingdom Viridiplantae; phylum Streptophyta; class Magnoliopsida; order Asparagales; family Iridaceae; genus Iris; species Iris pallida. The sequence continues at coordinate 13,977,726 of JANAVB010030219.1, forward strand.
GAAACTATTTGACATAATTATTCTGATACATACAAATAATTATATCAGTTCTCTTTTATAGAAGTATACCAGTGTCCAATATAAAAGAATGGTCTAAAAATAAGCACCTCCGCGGCAACTGAAAGTGACCCAGGGCTTTTTGGGCATGATGAACCCCTGTTTTGTTGCATAACTTTCAACTGAAAACATATATAAAGAATAGTTAAACCCAACTCTGAATGATAATATGATGGCACTAAGGAATTAACTTCATATAGTTGAAAAATAATACCAACCTTGCCATGTCCCTTCTGGACATGGAATCCCATTTGTGTAACTATCTCCTCAATCTTCTCAAACAAATTGTTTGGCGAATAATTGGAAGTGAACCTGATCTTTCTTTCAGAAACATCCTGCAAATAACGATATCATGATAAATTGGTTCAACTGTCTTTGTTGATCATGCATTTTCTTAATATCAGAAGAAATTTGTTCCAATCTTCCAAAAAATATCCATAAAAATCTTATTGTACAATGCTTATACATTCTTGTTAATGAAAATTTTCTTACAAATCTGAATAACCAAAAATTGGTTCCAAAATAGCAAGTACACCTTGCTAAAGAGATTCGTAAATTTAGCAGTGCAAATTGCTATAAGAAATTCAGCAACAGAACTGCTAAGCAGAATAATCCGCTATAGAAATGAAAGCAGTAGAAATTATTATAAGTTTGCAAAAAAGAATTAGAAATGTACTACTAGGGTGATCAAAATCACCTAGCTCAAAGCGAGATTTGACTGTCTTTCGTATCGATTCACTCCCAGAAATCAACACGTTCCGGTGGATCAAACAATCGAACATATGGAACACTCGATGTATTACCTCCCTTTACAGAGCAAGCGCTGATGCACTTATGGAAAAATCGGACAAGCGTTGGAGCGCTGATGCAAAAGTAGTGGCTAGTGGAGAGGAAACTCTCTGTACTTGTTTCAAAGTGTGTACTAGAAGTGTTGAACCACTCCTCATATAGGAGAGATAAGACACGTCAGTTACAAAACTGAACATGCATTCCACTAATAACGTTGAGCTATTAACCATAAGTAGCTCTAGATAATAGGTAGTTACGAGCTGAACAACCAACAACGAGGCAACTGAGAAGCTAAAAGTGTAGTTAAACAAAGAGGCTACTACGTTATAAGCCACGAAGCTACCAGTGAAGCTACCGCTGTGCAACCAGCGGAGCTAACCCTGCTGCAATTGCGGGCTACCTACTGAGCAACCCGCCGCACCTAGCACTTACGACCGCGTTGTATGCGAACGTGTAAAGTGACACTTTGTGCCCTTCATCCGAGTCCTTTTTCCGAAGAGATTTCTCCATAAATAAAATAGTGATAAAAACAATTATCAATTATGGGATTTGAACCTAGCCCAACTAGATCAAACCCCCCCCCCAAAAAAAAGCCCTCACACCATTACATATATCACTTGAGCTAACACACCATATATGTACACTTAAATAAACAAAGAATCAAATATTGAAATACACATACATGGGATTAATTCCAAAATAGAATTGTTAGACCGGGTAATTTCTAGACTAACCCCAAAATCCTCCACAAATTTCAATATGTGTCACTGAAGCCTTCCAGCACAGACAGATAGTTATTATAGAGCATAGAAAACTACATAGTTGTTCATCAAGGAATGGAAAGAGATGGTAACATTACCTGTTCTTTCTCAAAACCAGAAAGGCCATTATTGCTAGCAGCCATGGGGATTATCCTTTACCTGAGCAATTTAAAAGATCACAGGAAGAACATTATGAAATGATATATCAAGAAAGAAACAGAGAAACAATAAGGAATACAAAAACTCATTGTTGCTAGCAGCCATGGTGATGATAATTAGTTTTATAATTAGACGTCGAGCGCCAGCACCGTGTGGTATAATATGCTCAAACAATTCAAAAAGCCTAAGATACTAATACGCCAGCTACTCTCGAGAGACAATAAATCAAACATGTTTGACTAGTAAGTATTTTGCCAATTTTGATTGAAATCGAGAGAATTTAAAGGAAGCGCTCACTCGATGAGCGTCTTCACAAGATGGCGAGTCACTTTGTGTTTGTGCTTTCGCAGAGGATTCGCCGTCTTTCCAATCTCAGTAGCCTACATCGATCAAACAAACAATACAAAAAATCATTTCAACTGTAAAATAACATCACCTTAAACTACAACTATACACACTTAAGAATCCACAGATGCACACTTTAGGGTTCAAAAGAGAGAGCCATCATATGCAGACGTCTCAAAGAAACAAACAACACGCTATACGAATGTAATACCCGCTCCCCCTAATCAACACAAATTCAGTAACTAGTGACGAAAAGAAACAAATAGAAACGAAGAAGAAGTCTAAAACATCTTATATCTTGTTCTCGATTGAAAGAGGCACATTTGTTAACTTTTTCCATTACCTAAATTTGCCTTCTAGGTCGGACCAACCTTGGTGACCTTTAACCACTGTGGGGCCAAACTGGCTTCACTCCTCCCTATCCCAAAATTAATCCATTAAAATTGACACCAAATCGTTCGACAAATTTTTCCAATGAAAGTTCAGCAAGAATTCAGAAAAAAAATGGAGATGGGTTTCTCACAAAACCCTAGAAAAAGAGAGGAGGAGACATCCTGTGAGACATCTACAACGGAAGGAAAAAATGCTGAGCAGACATCTCGATTGACCTTGATCCAGTGACGGAGGACGGCGATCTGGCTGAGCAACGACTCCCTCTTCGATCGCTACCGGAACTCGTCGTGCAGCCACCGTTGCTCTTCACGGAGCCACTGGTGCTCCTCGCGGAGCTCCTCTCTCTCCCTCCCAAAAAGAGGAAGAGGAGGAGGAGTAAGCAGAGAGAAGGATTTAGGAGGAGTAAGCCTAATATTAGGGTAGGATTTAGGAGGAGTAAGTCTAATGTTAGGGTTAGGATTTTGGTTGATTTGAGGAACGGGAGGAGAGGAAGCTGGGGGGGGGGGGAAGGAGAGAGAGGGGGGCGGAAGAGGCAAAAAAAGAAAAAAAGAGTGTACAGAAATAGGCCAGGTTTTCTCATCGAAAAAGTGGAGCAGCAGATCAATTCTAGATTGTAGTTATTAGAGGATTTTAGGAGGAAAAGAAAAAATATTAGAGGGAAAGTATCTTTAGTCCACGTTTTTTTAACAAAATGTTGTTAAATTGCTTGACGTTTAAGACAAACGTCGAAAAAAAACGTCGATAAGTCAATATTTTTGAACGTTTAACATAGAAGGTCGGTAATTTGCTTATCTAAGCCGACTTAAACATAAACGTCGAGAAAAAAATGCTGGTAATCCACAACGTTTATAAGCAAACGTTGATATTTTTCAACGTTTATTATAGAACGTCGGTGTATCATGTCTAATCCGACGTTTCTATAAACGTCGAAAGAAAAAAACGTTGGCAAAGTCCTATTTTCTTGTAGTGATGGATACCAAAAACTAACCTATCAGGACCCTACAAGAAATGGGTACCGAGAGTTTCATCTACAAATTGTTTTGTTGGTGGAACGCCCTTCACATTCTAGAAGCAAATGGATCCTCGACAACGGTTGCTCACGGCACATGACCGGTGATGCTTCATTAATCGCAATACTGTCGAAGAAGAATAAAGAAGGATACGTCTCCTTTGGTAATAATTTAAGAGGGTACATAATCGGTATCGGTGACATTGGTAAGGCTCCTTATCCTGTGATTAAAGATGTCTGTCTAGTTACCGAGTTAAAATATAATCTGATCAGCATAAGCATTTAGCTAATCACGGTTATGGCATTAACTTCGTCAAAGACAAATGTACTATAGTTGATAGTTCAACTCATAGTACTATCTTTGAAGGTATCAGGAAAGACAACATATATGTTTTCTATCTGTTAGAAGATGCTAACAAAGCAGGTAGATGCTTGATGGACAAGAGCATTGAGAGTCAACTATGGCATATGAGACTCGGTCATGCAAACATGGATACAATTTTAAAACTATCCACAAAGAAGTTGGTACGCGGCTTACCGAACACATCTTTCAAGAAGGATACGGTTATGCGGCAAAGAACAAAGGGTACATAGTCTTCAACAAGAGAACCATGATCATTGTCATGACCCGCACCCGCTTTTCGAATATGAGACGTGTCCAAGCCAACCTACGCTGCAAAGTCGGCGGTAGAACGTTGTCACGGCCATGATGCTCAAAGTCACAAAAGATACATTTATTGCTCATTCACATTATTAAATCAAGTTTACAATTTATAAGGTTTCACAACTTCACATTTGCTAAAAAATACAATGTCTAACAAAATAGAAAATACAACTAATTCAACTATCTAGGTTGACCTCAGCATACCCATGCCTTCATAGTGCTAAGAGTGATCGCGGCTAAACCTAAAAAATATTAGTTTTCAGTCAGGAATGGAACGAGTACACTCTCATAACAAAATCAATAAATAACAAAATCTATAAATCTGTAATAATACTGAGATACATGATAAGGGATAAACATAAAATCATGGTAGGAATTATGCGAATAAAAGCAGGAAGACATGGTACATAAGATAAGCAATGACAAGGAATTGTAATGTAGCAAGACTATATCTAACAAGTGATTTGAAATACACTTTCGATATGTAAACGGCTAAGGGATAAATCCGGCACCCCGCACGTGAGTTGTGCGACTGCTATCATGCAAGAATAGATATTTTGGAGATATTTTTGGGTATGTTTACATGTCTACTAATGTACTTCTCCGCCCGGCTAGTACCCATGGATTCAAACAGGTCACGAACACGAAAATATATTGGTCACGAACAACATGCAGGAATCCATAACTACTATCTCGTGTGACAAGCGTGTCAAGAATCAACGCGATATCAATGTAAAATATTATTAAATACAAGAAGTATAGAGATAATCAAATACGAAAACTTTCAGAGATGTGCTCGCTTGAGGTCCTGTGCTGGTAAAACCGATAATACTATACCACTCAGTGAGCCACAACAGTCAACACATACAGAAGTCTCCGGATGCTAAAATAAGTATTACCAACATTTTCAGAATAGTCAAATTAGTTAGAATTGCCTGTCCTTAAGTCCAATTTTGGACACAGGGGCAAAACAATAATTTTGGGTCAAAACGGTTTCCGCCGTTGGACCCACTTTGCACCAAAAAGTGTGCCAGAGTCAATGGTCTCTAAAGTTATCAAGCTATATGTCTACAGGTTCGATTTTTTGATACGAACCCAACCATATGTCCAAAGTTGGATTCTGGCGGGCCGTACACAAAATCGTCCGTTGAGTCGGATTGTGGGGCCCACAAAACGACAATCCGGTCAACTGTCTCAGAATTGGACCAAACTTGGCATATAGGATCAGAAAAATGATATGGTCCTGTTAGCGCAAATTTCGTCTCAATTTAACGAACGTGCACAAAGTAATTGGAAAATTTGTACAGAGGCCGATACGGTGAATTTCGACGGATACGTATCAAATTCGTCGCGCACACGCAACCAATTTGAATTCCGTCAAAGCGTAAACGTCCACGAAGCCGATACGCACCATTCGATGCTTTTGGTTCGTGACCACGTCGCCCGGATTGGCGGGACGCACGTCGTATCGGAGGATTTTCTAGTTTTCGAAAACAATTTTCTCAGTTTTTTCCTAATTTTCAAATTGGTTTAAACAGAATTTAATCAGCTAGAAAATAAACTAAAAGTAGGGTATAAATCTAAGTTATGTTGTCTATAAGGTTGTTCAAACAGTTTTCCAAGTTCCGTCATATCCTGGTCGCAAAATGACCGACAACTTGGGGTTTCGGGATAGTTTCCAATTACAAGAATTTGAGTTTTTTTCTCGATTTGGGACTCATTTATCGTCGCGTACAGAGCGAAATAAAACGAACTATATGAATGGAAACGAAGTCGGTTACGTAGTCGACATGCCGAAGAAATTCGTTCGTAAAAATGAACGAAGTGGATGGAGTTCCGCCATCGCGAAGTTGTGTCGTTGCCACAACTACTGTTGTGCTGTTGCTGTTTCTGTCGCGGCTGCGGCGCTCGACTGTCGACAGTGCCTAGCTGCGCCCGGCCGTCGGTGCACGCGCGTGGGGAGGGGGTCACCTGGGGTCGGCACTGGTGTGGGTAGAGCTAGGATTAGGGAGTTGTTGTTGTCATATTTATCGAACAGGGTCGGGGACTTGGCGCTGGTGTGGGTAGTTTTGGGATGGTTGGGCCGTGCTGCTCGGGGGAGGGATGGGTTTGCTGCTCGGGTGAGGGATGGGTTTTCTGCTCCTTTTTTGTTTTTCTTTATTTTTTTGTTTTTGCTTTTGTTTTATTCATTATTACTATATGTAAATCTATATATGTATATACACACACACATTTATATATATATTTATATATACCAACACATATACACCTATATATATATATAAAAAAAAAATATATATATATATATATAGATATATATATTTTTATATATGTATATGTATATATATATATATATATATATATATATATATATATATATATATATATATATATATGTATTTATATGTACATACACATATACACATGTATTTATATGACATGTATATATGTATACACATTAATAAATTATGAATATATTTTTATATGCCTATATAATTTATATATATATACATATGATATAATACTTCCAAAAAATCATAATATTACATCTTCCTAGTATAGAGTTATTATAACAACATGTACACAGATAAAAATACATTTGTTATCAAAAATAGAAAATAACCAATAATAGTTATATACATACATACACACATCAATTATCATAACATTACTAATAACAAAATGTAGGAGGACAAAATACAGTGATTCAATACTAATTGTATTTGAAATTGCAGGTATAGACTAAATATCGCCAACGGCACAAGGGTAGCTAAGTATGGTGTTCATCCTATTTCTAAAATAGAATATCAATTCAATAACAATAGAATATATTATATATATATAAATCTTTTATATATGAAATGACTATTTGGACAATCAAAATTAATAAATGTAATATGTACGTCTTCATGGACGTCCTTGGCCTCACTACAAGATTACATGGGCTCGGTTTCGGTTCAGGTCTAATCCGAGCTAAATCGACACAACCGGGTCTCCTACAAGTCATTAAATTAATAAATAACTTAATTAAATTCTTTATAGAGGTCAAGTCGCGACTTGGCCTGGTTTTCCTTGTTGGGACACACTTATGGCTCGGCCATCCCAACTATGGCTAAAACACTAGTCAAGGCACGCCGCTGCACTATCCATGCCATGATTTCTAGTCGTCTTGTACTCCAAAACTCAACCATGGCTAAAGTCATCTACCGTAATAATTAACTAATTAATTATTTATAAAAATTCTAAAATCACATTTAAATCAAATAAATAATATAAAAATATTTTAAAAATTTTTGGGAAGGGGAGCTACAAATCTACCCACCTTAAAATAAATTTATCCTCGAATTTAAGGACTACCAGGGTATTCAGACTTGGTAGGTTGGTGAGAGGTAGTAGAAATTTATGATAAAAGAACTTGATCGAATAAAATAAATAAAACAGGAGAAAATATTTGAAACACTAAAAGCCCTAAAATGCTCTCAACTTTAACTTTTGAAACAAGTTTGATAAGAAAAATAATCATGAACAAAGTATCGACGAAATCTGCCTTCAACCTTGACAAATAAAATATGTGAATAAATAAATGAATAAAAATTTCTGAAACTTCGGAAAAAGAAATCTAGGGATTTGACCCAATCATGCCCCAAATCTTTCATAAATTTTTTTTATCTAAAATAATACCTATTACTTTTAATAATCCTTGTATTAAAATCAATTGTCAAAATATTGTTAAGAACAATTCAGATACTTATAGCTGTATATTTCCACAAATACAATATCTTCTAAAATAATATAGTAATAATTTGAATTTAATATAACTCTTGATAAAATAGTAATTCCAATAATCTTATAATAAAATCTCTTCTAAAATTTTGCAAATCTCTCCTCACTTTTTTTTCCAAAATATCTAAAATAGAAATAGAATAAAAATTATTTCCCGATTTGGAAAAATAATTAAAATAAAATAAACTAGATGGAGAATGTAAGAAAGCGAAAAGTGGACCTACGACCTACCCACCTTAGAATATTTCGTATTCAAAAATTCAAGGAGCACGATTAGACACGACTATGAAGAATAATCAAGGAACCAAATTTTTAATTGATATGAATAAAACGACGAATGGTATAATCAAGGGAGTGATATAATTCATGATCTAATTAGTCACACGTAATCATGGATATGATCAAAATAATAAAGATAATAGACAAATGGAGAGCGTGATTTGGTATGACCAGTATTCGGTCAAATGGTCTAGTTGACAAGCAAATGTTTTTAAGAATGATCAAGGGTGAAATGGTTGGGCACGACCAATCTATGGTCAGCATGGTTGAGTCATTTCCAGTCTTTTAAGGAATGACCAAAGTTCTCGATGAAATATAAACATGATGTTAGTCCCATTTAAGATGCAGTCACGATCAAGGCTAATCGTACAAGTCGTCCAAGCAGGGTAAAAATAGGAAGTCGGCACAAGCATGATCATGATCAAAACAGTCATGACCGTAGTTGGAATGAAAGTATAACCTTAGCTATGATTTAGTCTCGATAAAATGGTGTAAGATCGATCGAAATTGAAATCATCTTGGTATGAACAACTAGTTAAACAAAATTATTTAAGCACGATCATGGAATTGAATTCTAGGATGACAGGCGAATTGGCACGATCGAAATAGAATCGAATAGTTTGATCGTGATCAAAAGTATTTAAGGATGATCCAATCGAAATCGTTCTAACACGAACGATTGTGTAGGCATGATTACAAAATCGAACCTAGGAAAGGTTACGAATTTGACTCGATCGAAATATAATAAAAGGAGTCTAGTCATGATCGAAATTGTTCAAGGATGATCATATCCAAAAATTATTTTGATATGCTTAAAGTATTTTATCCACAATTATTTAGGCACAAGTTTAGAATCAAAATCTAGATAGGTTTAGGAATCCAGTCAAAATTATATTAAAAGTGACAATCTGAAAAATAGAAGGATAAGAAAGGAAGGGAGAATTACCGATTTATTGAGAAGATTGTGACTAGGAATAAACATAAATCAATTTGAAAACTTAATAGTTATATGCCAATAAGACGTAGTCTCTATGGTATTCGAAACTCGTAAACATGATCGAAGTCATTTTACCAAAAATTTATGCCTCACCAGTGTACAGCTAGCTGCAATAAACTCTTGATTCCACGACTCAAGCAAGGATACGGTAAGGAATACCCTATCAACTCCATCCAATCTGGACATAACAACTTAAAGACGAAGATATGATGACCAAGATATAGCTTTGACAATATTCGATAACTTATACTTACTCGAGATTACTTCAACTTAGGGATCATGCCTTGCCAGTACGCTGCTGGCTGCAGTGAACCTACAGTCTCCACAAGTCAAATAAGTGGCGATAGTGCGCGGTTGTCTGCCATCATAAGTCACCGATCATCCCTTCAACTACATCCTTAAAATTACAATAGAGGTACAAAAATCCTGAAACAAATTGACTATGATGGAGAAAGCTAAAAATTTGAACAAATTGATCATTATAGGAAAGTGTACGTATCCATCCTTGAAGGGGAGGTTTCAGTTTTTTGAAAATTTAAACGATTGATTAGGAAGGACATGGTCGAAGGCAATATAAGCAAAAATCTTATAACCCTTATTTCACAAATATTCAATATGCAACGTTTGAGAGGAAAACTTTTGAATCTAAACACTTAACTTGAGATTAATAGACAAATGAGGGAGAAGTTATTTTGAAAATAATTCCTTAGGTCAAAGGAAAAGAGTATAAGAGATACAAACTCATAATACGACGATATTTAGGAAACAGACATAAGATAAATTTGTACAATTGATCATGATTAGAAGAAAATGGCCGAGGAAAAAGAAATATAAACTTAAATTTATATTTCTCTAATATTCAAGATCGAGGAAAAATATGTATAAAGTACTATGTCTATTTATTATGAATATATTCATACACAAGTATATATGTATAGCCTAAGTAAGTCCCAAGAATCCTAAATTATTATTCTAAGAGGAGGTTATCATATTTCTAAGAAAATGCAAATTTAAATAGCAATAATAAATATATTATATTTAATATATAATTTATAAAAATTATTCCCGATACTAGAAAAATGGACCAAAATACATACACATCTATATATCTACATGGATGACGTTGGTCGCACTATATGACCACTGGGACTTGGGTTGAGTTCGGGCTAATTTGGAACAACCGGGTCTTCTAAAAGCCAATAATCATAATAATAAATAATTAAATTATTCCTAGGGTTATGTCACGATTTGGCCTGGTTTTCCTAGTTAGAATACATCTATGAATCAGCCTTCTCTACCATGGCTAGAACACTAGTCAAAGTACTCGACCACACTCCCAGTGCCAAAATTCTTGGTTATCTTGTGCTCCAAAACTTAACCGTGACTAAGGCCTTCTATACTGAATATTTATAAAAATTCTAAGGGTCACATTCTAATTCAAACAATTAAATAAAAGGATATTTTCCAAACTTTCGAAAAGAGGGGTTACGAATCTACCCTTTCAGAAATACTATCGAATCAGAATACAATAATGCATCCTTCTATGAAAATTATCTAATAGAATTTTGGTTCGATGAGGCCTATGTAGCAACCTTAACTACCCAACTGTCAAATTGAATATAGGACTCCTAGTCCTAGTCATCCTCCTAATTCAAATTATTCCTAATGTGAATGAGCATTTCCTAGTCGCAGGCTGGCAGTAGTACGACTAATATGGTACTACCACGAGTTTCCATAATTCGCGAAGACTGACCTGCATGGGCCACCACAAAAACTTGTCACGACCCGCACCCGCTTTTCAGATATGAGACGTTTCCAAGCCAGCCTACGCCGCGGAGTCGACGGTAGAATGCTGTCACGGCCAAGATGCTCAAAATCACAAAAGATACATTTATTGCTCATTCACATTATTAAATCAAGTTTATAATTTACAAGGTTTCACAACTTCATATTTGCTAGAAAATACAATGTCTCACAAAATAGAAAAGACAACTAATTCAACTATCTAGGTTGACCTCAGCATACCCATGCCTTTCCAGTGCTAAGAGTGATAGCGGCTAAACCTGAAAAATATTGGTTTTCACTCAGGAATGGAACGTGTACACACTTACAACAAAATCAATAATGGCGAAATCCATAAATCTGTAATAATAATGAGATACATGATAAGGGATAAACAGGAAATCATGGTAGGAATCATGCGAGTAAAAGCAGGAAGACATGGTACACAAGACAAGCAATGACAAGGAACTGTAATGTAGCAAGACTAGATCCAACAAGTGATTTGAAATATACTTTCGACATGTAAACGGCTAAGGAATAAATCCGGCACCCCGTACGTGAGTTGTGCGACTGCTATCAGGTAAGAATAGACATTTTGGAGATATTTCTAGGTATGTTTACATGTCTACTAATATACTTCCCCGCCGGGCTAGTACCCATTGATTCAAACAGGTCACGAACACGAAAATATATTTGTTACGAACAACATGCAAGCATCCATAACTACTATCTTGTGTGACGTCTTTGGCCTCACTACAAGATTACATGGGCACGGTTTCGGTTTGGGTCTAATCCGAGCTAAATCGACACAACCGGGTCTCCTACAAGTCATTAAATTAATAAATAACTTAATTAAATTCTTTATAGAGGTCAAGTCGCGACTTGGCCTAGTTTTTTTAGTTGGTACACACTTATGGCTCGGCCATCCCTACTATGGCTAATACACTAGTCAAGGCACGTCGTTGCACTATCCATGCCATGATTCCTAGTCGTCTTGTACTCCAAAACTCAACCATGGCTAAAGTCATCTACCGTAATAATTAACTAATTATTTATTTATAAAAATTCTAAAATCACATTTTAATTAAATAAATAATATAAAAATATTTCAAAAATTTCTGGGAAGGGGAGCTACAATCATCGAAGAATCAATTAATGTCAATTTGATGAACTAAATCAACATTCAGACGATGACGACAATGAAGACGTTATTACACCAAGCACAGCTACTGCAAAACCTTCACATAAAGATGCAGAACTTTCAAGTAAAGAAGCCAGAACGAGCAATCCTGAGGTTATGCCAAAAGAGATGAGATTCTTGGCAGATCATCCAAAGGACTTGGTAATTGGTAAGATTACCAAGGGTGTAAGTACTCGTTCCTATAATAAAGATATAGCTTCTTGTGTGGCTTTTATTTCACAGCTTGAACCCAAAAATATTGATGAAGCATGTAGTGATAATTTTTTGTTAGATGCTTTACAAGAGGAATTAAACCAATTAGAACGAAATCAAGTTTGGGAACTTGTTCCCAAGCTCATTGATCATCTGATCATTCGCAACCGTTAGGTATTCCGAAACAAACTGAACGAGAATGGTTTAGTGACTCGTAATAAGGCTCGACTCGTAGCTCAAGGATATAATCAAGAAGAAGATATCGACTACGATGAGATTTATGTCCCAGTTGCGAGATTAGAATCCATTCGCATGTTATGTGCATTTGCATATTTTCATAATTTCAAGTTATTTCAAATGGATGTTAAAAGCACATTTTTGAATGGTTTTATAAAAGAAGAAGTTTATGTAGCTCAACCTCTTGGTTTTATTGATTTCAAAAATTCTGATTATGTTTTCAAGTTGAAGAAAGCCTTATACGGTTTGAAACAAGCCCCTCGTGCTTGGTACGATCGTCTAAGCTCTTTTCTACTTGACAACGGTTTCTTAAAGGGAAAGGTTTACACTGCACTGCTTATAAAATTTTTGAATAACAATATTCTTTTGATTCAAATCTATATATATGATATTATTTTTGGATCCACTGATGAATCTCTTTGTAAAGAATTTTCAAAGTGTATGCAGAATGAGTTTGAGATGAGCATGATGGAAGAACTGAAATTCTTTCTCGAACTGCAAATCAAACAAACCAACAATAGGATGTTCATAAATCAAGCAAAGTACACAAAAGATCTATTAAAGAAGTTCGACCTGGAAGCAGCCAAACCACTTAGAACTCTAATGGCAACTTCAACCAAGCTTGATATTGATGACAAGGCAAACCCGTCGACATACGTAAGTATCGAGGTATGATCGGTAGCTTACTGTACTTAACTGCTAGTCGACCAGACATTATGTTTAGTGTTTGCTTGTGTGCACGTTTTCAAGCCAATTCTAAGGAATCACATCTGTGCACAGTTAAGCGTATCTTCTGATACCTTAAAGGCACTTCTTCTGTCGGCTTATGGTATCCTAAAACCATGTCATATGACCTAACTAGTTATTCTAATGCTGATTTTTTCAGATGTAAAGTAGATAGAAAAAGTACCAGTGGCACATGTCATTTCTTAGGAAAAGCCCTAGTCTCTTGGTTTAGCAAAAAGAAAAATTATGTCGCATTACCAACAACCGAGGCTGAGTATATCGTCGTAGGACGTTGTTGTGCACAAATTTTCTGGATGAAGCAAACTTTAGAAGACTATGGACTGTATTTCACACACATACCCAATTTCTGTGATAACACTAGTTCTATTAATTTGACTAAGAATTCAGTATGTCACTCTCGTACTAAGCATATCGAGATTTGACGTCATTTTCTTAGAGATCATCAACAAAATGGAGATATAGACCTTGTATACATAGCCACACAGAATCAATTGGCTAACATATTCACAAAATCTCTAGCGGAAGATAGTTTCAATTATTTACATCGAGAATTAGGAATTTTAGATATCAATAATATTAATTAATTTTGTTTATTAATTAATTGATTCAATACTCAATAACTGTTTCGAGACAAGCCTAAAAAGAGTCTATCTGTCACCACGACTACGGTCGAAGCGAAGCGGTACTTAAGAGTTCCTCGGTGAACCTCTGTTAGCTGGGACAGTACTCCTACAGCTAATCTGAAACAGATGCTGAGGAATGAAAATTAATTTATCAAATAATATTAATTGTATTATTTGAAAGTTTAAAATTACTAAACTTTGAATTAATATTTTTAATGAGTTGATGAAAAGGATATGGCCCACAAAATTTTTTTTAACCCAAGAGAACCCTGGGCGAATTCGGCCCGAGTTTTGTCCAAATTCGGTCAGAAAAAAATTCTCTTGGTGCTGTATGCGTTTTGAACCAGAACCCGAGGCCTTCTCCTCTTCATCACTTCTAAACCCATCTATCATAATCACAGCAGCAGCCGAAGAACACCCCAAACCCTAGCAATTCTCCACCCCTTTTTTTCCAATCTACGTGGAGTTTTCCATCCAAAATTTGGATTCCAGTGGAGAATCGCGTCCTCTACAACATACTCAATTCTTGGAAGGTATAATTCCTTCTCTCCTCTACTTTCAAATTTTTAGGGTTTCTTAGTTTTGGAAAAGAATGCCTAAGGTATTCAATCCTTTCAAGAGGAAGAAGACCCATGCCAGTGAAGAGGCATCGTCTTCTGATCCGAACACGGATTTCCTTATTTTCCCGTTCCAATCGGATGACGACATATCGGATGAGTTTTACTTCAAAACTAATGACCAAGCATTACTTTGGTATGCCGATTTTCCTATGCGCACTATATGCACCGGATATCCGATTAAATGGACTGTATTTTCGGAATATCGTCCCTTGTTTGAGGTATTAGGGTTACACCATCTTGCTACCTTACAATTCTCTATAGCTACTAATGCCCTTAGATTGTTCTATTGTAACTTCGTGTTAGACACTTTTACCGCAAGGACTCTTGTTGGCGGGATATATATCGAGTTCGATGATGCATTGCTAGCGAAAATCCTTGGTATTCCAAACGAAGGTGCCCCACTCGATGACATCATCAACTTTATTTTTCTCCAGGGCACGACTCTTGTTAGTTTCAAGAATGAGCTTTGTGCGCCCGTACGTGCTCATCCTGGAAAGTTCAATGTCAATAACTTGAACTTGTTTAACTATGACATACATCGCATTATCTATTCCAGTCTACTTTCCAAATCCACTTCAAAAGATGATGTCACTGCACTAGAACTTTCTATCCTATATCACATTCTTAAGGGAATTTCTTTTTCTGCCCCTAAGAATATCATTCAGATGATGGGTAGATGTCGCGGAAGAGAACGCAACCTCTCTTATGCGATGATTATCCCACGCATCTTTAAGCGTTTTGACACAGACTTATCCACTTGTGCTCTGGACACTGAGACCAAGTTTCTCAAGCTTTCTCGTCGCAGCATTGCCACTGCTCCTCCACCTCCTGTACCTGCTCCTATTGTACCTGTTCCTACTCAGTCTTACCCTATGACTTTTAAGGGTATTCATCAGCACCTATCGGATATGCAGACATTCTTTGTTGACACTTCTAGGGAACATGAGTTCTGTGATGTGACTCGGTTCCAGGCTATTACCAACTCTTTTGCCTATCTCAGATTTGCACAGACGGGTCATTCTGCTAGCTCTCTTCCTAGATACCCTTCTATATCTGGTTACCGAATTGATGATGAGGCGGTCCACTCTCTGTTCCAGCCAGGGAACGCTTACGATTGGCATCGTACTTCTGGTGCTACTCCACACACCTCTGGAGCTGGCCCTTCTGGAGCTGGTCCATCCGGACATGGTGGATATGCTGGCACTGCAGATGATGACGATGACGATGAGGATGATTTTTGATTTGTCATACTTTTGCGACTGATGATTTTGCCTTCTGTTTACTTGTAAATGCTCCGTCATTCCAAGATAGTATCAGTACTCTTATTAGTTATGTGGTTATGATTTATGAATTTTTGATGGACATGTTATATGCTTTAGTTTAGTTCAGCTTTTATTATAGCATTATCTTTGTATGCTTCCATTTACACTGCCTGTGAAATATTCTCTGCTTATTTTTTTGTCTGTGACATTTATACCATGCTTGTGATAAATGTTTTAATAAATCCATATTTTTGTGTTTCTTCACTGATTGTTACTTATGCATATATTGCGGGAGAGATTTCTTTTTTGCAATTATTTAGTTAAGTGTCAACGGGGGAGAAATAAGATATAACATCTTCATGGATACAGGTTATGAACAATTTTTTTTATTATATATCTCGGTACAATTTTGAGTTGATAAAGACCAAAGATGTTATATCGGTCAAGGTTTGTCAATTATCAAAATAGGGGAGATTGTTGGCCCATTGCTCATGGTCAAACCTGATTTTAATAATTGATCAAACTCTGTCTCGATAAACGGAATAATTCAGATATTTACTCAAGATGTTTGGGACACTGCTCAAGACCGAAGCTTTGTTTGCCACTCAAGACTGTATTTCCTTACCTAATATAATTTTTATTTTTATTGAGTCTAGGAATACATTGTACACCAAGTCGTACTGGCAAATAGGCTATCCAAAATCGTTTTTCAAAACTGATCTATCGTTTTTAAAATGACCTATGTTTTTGAAAAACATCTGCTATTTAGAAAAAGCTTCTGAAGGAGTTTCAAAAAGCCAAAAATATTTTTTATTAAATAAACCTGACCAAATCCTGACAGAACTCAGCCAGAGTTCGGCCAAGGTAAACGTTATGTGAACGTTGGATTTTGAACTTAGTCTCCCTTTAGTTGCGGTTTGTTGCAAAGAGTTCTATCCGAATTCTGCCCGAATTCTGCCAGAGTTCTGTCTTTGAAAAAACTATAAATAGAGAGGAATTCTGATCTTTTAAAATCACTCATTCACTTTCATCTTCTATCTTCTAAAGCTTACGTTTCTTCCAAAGAGTTTTTAAAAAGCTTCCATTTTCAAATCCCAAGCAAGTTACAATTCTCTAGTCAATTTGCCGGTACGGTACAGTCTAGAAGATTTTAGAGAAATTGTAATCAGAGGCTTGATTGAAGAAAGACTCTTCAAAACTGAAGTTGGTCGAGTTCTTCGTATCAAAGCTCGCATCTGTAGAAGTTGCAAGGACTTCATATGAAAACTTGAAGGATTTTTCAATAGTAGATTCAACTGGAAGCTAGAGTTCTTCCGACTGGACTAGTCCTCACAAGAGGAAAACCAGTATAAATCTCTGTGTTTGCGTTTGCCTTCTGATCACTCTTTTCTTTACAGTTATTACTTTGTGATTATTATTATTTCTGTGATCTAACTGCTAACAAATTTTAATTAGCAATATTTCGCTGCCTACTCTATTCACCCCCTCTCTAGAGTATTCTGCTTTACGACTTTGTTTCTACAAAAGTATGTCAAATACAAGTGTGTGTGTGTGTGTGTGTGTGCGCATCAGAACATGGTGTCGAACATGTGTGGGTGTGTGGTTACATGGCAAATTATGTTAGCTAGTATATCCATGAATTGTCTAGTGTCATGGTGTCAATCACGTGTCCATAGTGTGTCCAGAAGTATGAAAGTGAAAGTACAAGTGTCAAATATGTAGTAAAGTTGTCTGCACAGAGTAAGGCTCTCGACAGCTCACAATAGGAATTTGTGGAGTCTTCCATGGCTCGATAAAGCCATGGCTCGAAGCCTAACTCCCCACACTTGTTGTCAGTCACCTACCCTAGCTTCCTAAGTGATTTGGTATAGAACTGAAGCATGTCGAGGAAGAACTGGACAGGTGGCAGCAGGGGCATAACTGTGCTCTAGACGAGCCTAGGTCAGGTGTCCCCATATCCAATATAACACAGAAAGACCCATCAAATTCGACTCAGTCAAACATATGTGGAATCTACACATCATAAGCTATCCAAATATATAATTTTTACAGAAAAAAGAGAACGAAATATCCTAAGAGGTATTTCAACGAACACTTGAGACACGTATCCGATACTCTTACGATACACACCCCAAATAGATTCGATTTGAAGCCAAACTTAACCTAATGCTACGGGGCCCTAAATGAATGCATCTATGGAAAGAAAATAGAATTTTAATTGGTTTAGAGGCTCTTACCAATTGAGAGTTGGAATCTCAACAAAAACTTCTAGATCTAGATCTCCACCAAGCTTCAATGGTCAAATTGTACCAAATCATTCCTAGCTCGCCAATAGAGACCTTCTCTACACAAGGGAAGTGATTTGCAATTGGTTTGGTTGAATTTGGTGAAAGAGGACAAATTTGGGGAAGAACACCAATTTAGGGTTAGGGTTTGCAAATGAAAAGAGGCAAGGGGCTAATGTTGCTTTAAATAGGAAGGAGGATGCTGTCTTGGCCGACCATGGGCTGCCCTAGGGTTAGGGTTTGGGTGAAGTTGGCTAAAAGGCCTTCCTAACATATAATTTAAGGCCCCTCAAGGGAAAGGTCCAAAGTGGCTTAAGTTAAATCAACAAATTTGGTTTAAATTGACACTCTAGCAAGATTAGAGCCTAACTTAAGTTGTCTAATCTCTCTAACAAATTTCTATGGTCATGGCTAACATCTAATCAATGTAGTTCTAAGGTTTCACCAATTATGAAACCAATACAATTCATCAATTTAAATAATAATAAAATAATAAAAATTTACCAATTACCAAAATACCCTTGCTCTAGAATGTGGTGGTGACAAATCTACCCCCCTTAGAAAAATTTTGTCCTTAAAATTTAATACTCCTTTTAGGTCAAACCCCCAACAATCAAGGTCAAGAAAATTATATCTAATAACATGCAAATCCTGGTCCTACTGGTCGTGATTTCTTAGTCTTGAACAGGGTCACTACACTATCTAACACAGTACAAAATATCCTGACATGTACTAATGGAATCACACAACAAAATGGGAAAGAAGGACAAGCAAGACAGATCTACTAACACATAACCCACAGCGTCGGTCTCCTCGACCGTCAGCACAAAAGCCCTGCCCCTCTGGTGCTGGGCATGGTGCTGCACCACATGTGGCCTAGCTCCCTCTCTCTACTTCATGATACTCAAGTAACATCGACAATGATATTTCACTCCATATACTAGGGCACCATCTATAGGGTATCTATTCTACATTTTGATAACAATACCCGTCTATCCAGAATCATGTTACCAGAATCCTCCTCACACTAGTAAGTACGGTTGCGCTAATCCATATGGTCCGCAACTAAGGTACATACCTCTAGAATCATAGTACTAAAATTTTCGTATTATCGCATGCTTGGCTGCAAAAACATTAAATTCCCACACCCGAGGAATACATCCAAAGTCAGACTCCATGTCTTCACCATCCAACTAATATGGTTGTAGAAGACTCTAGATTCCATAATTGAGGCAACCTAGCCTATAAGATTTATCTTGGTAGTAAATCAAGTCAATAATGAACACCAAGAATCAAATTCAACAACGAACAAGGAAAGTAGACTGAAACTGCTGGAATCGAATTTCGAGATAGTTTATAATAAGATTCAAAAGGGTCATCCTAGGAATCTTCTCAAGTGACCCTAACTATGATTGAGAATCCTCTCACGCTAAAGCCTATTCCTTACCCCTTACCACAGACGCGCATGAGTATAACTAATCGTCGCACTACCACGACTTCGTACTAATGCGAATCTCGACCTACATGGGCCACCACTAAAAACGTGTCACGACCCGTACCCGGTGTAAGGGCACGAATGCATAACAGCGCCCAGCCTACGCCGTAGAATTGGCAGTAGAACGCTGTACTAGGTCACTATCTAATAACTCACGCAATTTTATAATGTACTTGTCATGGATCTCAACTCCGAATGGAGGACAAGTAAAGATGTAGTAAAACTCAATCACAGTCTAAGCACAATAAGATAACACAGAAGTTCAGATAACTAATAAGACCAAACAAACAATAACTAAATAAACTACTATATAATAATATCTGAAACAATCTCAAATACAAAGTCAATATCTCTACTTATTATAATTCAAGTTCAAACATGAAAATCTAGAACAAAGCTTATAACTAATCATCTGGTCACTCTTGAAGGTCAGGGCTCAGTGTGGCTAATCATTCCTTATGTCCATAGCAAGTAGGGCACATATCCCTAGGACAAACATTTGAAAAATATATCCAGTCAGGATGGAACGAGCACACCTCATCTAGCAATTCCAAGTAAAAGACAGACTATAAAGCAGTTATAGACAGTTATATTGATGAAACATGGAAGTTTGAGACATGTAATAAAGTAGAGCAATAGTTTAAAGAACAGAAAAAGTAATATAGCAAATCAGGAGAGCATGGCAATGAAGACTGTAAAAGTAAAACTAACTGAACTAGAGCAATGTGATATGAGTTCAGACAGTATAATATAGTCAAGTGTGATCCCAGTGTGAGTCCAGTAAGTAATTCTAGTCAGTGATTCGAGTTAGTGATTCGAGTATTGGTGATTCGAGTTAGTGATTCGAGTATTAGAGATTCAAATAGGTGATTTGAGTCAGTGATTCGATTATTGGTGATTCAAGTAGGTGATTCGAGTAGTAGATGTTAGACAAGTCAAGTATATGTATTGCGAGTGAGTGAATCCAGAATATCAATACGTGTTGTGATAGAGAATCAAATAGAACTAATTAGAACTGAATCACAGTAATCATCAAATAAATGAAAGAACTATCAGAGAGTGTACTCACCTGATATCCTAAGCGACTGATGTATACAGATGTCCGAACTAGTGTCACAATAACCTATTTAGAGCAACACAGGTTATAATGTGTTCAATATATAATAATTAAAGTTTACGATGCAATCTATATGCTACTAGGTCAAAGTCAACCTAAGTCACCTCTTAGACTATTGGGTCAATGGCTAATCTAGGGTTTTGGTCAAGTCTATTAGGTGTTGGCAAGGGTACTAGCCAAACTAACCTTAATCTAAATCATAACCCAACCAAACCTATAGTCTATATCACACATAGACCCTCATCTATATACCATATATATGTATATCCCTCCATATGAATTCTCAAACAAGTACAAACACTAAGGTACCTGTAACGCCCTAGTCCCAAAATACGTAGGACTAAGCATGTAGACATGCCAGCTGTATACATACGAAGTACAGGTGCCTTGTATGTATACATAAGCTGTAAAATACAGTAAACCACAACTAACTAATCTCATCCACAAAATAAGGGAATAAAAGATATCATATAATGAATTGTTCTGATACAATAGGTTGGGTGGAGACACATCCACTACCAACCAAAATAAAAAAGAAAGAAGTACATGATATATAAAAGGACTAAGTGGAAGTAGCAAGGAGGAACCAAGTCACTTCATCTTCGAATAAATGGAAAAGACCACGATCCTGGCTAAGGTACCTGGGGAAGACATGAACACACACCTGGGAAATAACCAGGTCCTCAGAGGGACGTAACAAGATACATGAAGAACAAGCTAATATGAATTGTCAAAATAATAATAATATGCAAGACTCTCCTAGACACCAATATGCAAAAGGGAATGCTAACCACCTATTGTGCAGTTTAGAGGACAACTTTCATGCGCATAGGTGAGATTTAGGGTACATGTACGTAACTGGAATCCAGTCATCCGTATCCATCCGTAACGTCCAAAACGTCAGAGGGCATCTGCAAATATAATCGTCACAGTTCCATCTGAAGACTGTGGTTTACCTGTTTGGATTCCCATACGTACTAGCGACAGTCCTCCCCGAATGTTTCCCACATTATCCAAGTCATGTCCATAACCCGTCCAATTTTTTAACTGCTTGAGTCTCTATACCCTAGTCATAGCAGTTAAGAACATCTACCGTCACACGACTTTAGAGATAGCCAGTCCATAAGTCGTACCCCTAGCAAAATATCTCAAACCATGTAGTGTGAGTGTCATGGCCCAAGGAGATATAAGGATATCTCCCAACAAGAAAGTAGTCCGCTAAAGCTAAGTTAACATGCATATAGTAAAGTAAAACGACTAATAGAGTCGCTTGCACCCAAGTGTGGCTTGGACGTACAGTTTATAATAATTAAAAATGATAAATATGAAACAAAGTAAATAATGCAAAAAATAAATAATATACAGTTAATTAGCAAGGTATACTTGCCTGAGTCCTGAGTACTATGGGAGCAAAGATCAGATAGGAAAGTAGGTGGAACAACGGCTGCCGAGGAACTAAGGTCCAAACAAAAATCTTCGGATGCTGAAAATAGTATATTATCTAATTACAATTAATACTGTACCTACTAGATTTATTTAATAAGTTTTGAAAGTAGGATATGGTATAGATTTTCGTATCAGCTTTCCGAAAAACTAAACGGATCGCATTTTCGTGCCCTAAATCTCCCGAAATCACGAAAATATCGAAATATATTTATTTTTCGGATATCTAATACTCAAATAGTTTTACAGAAATCTACTGAATGAATTTTGTCTATAAAAATATGTTTTGGAAAGCTTACCTCGATACGCTTCTTTAAAAAAAAACTAGAGACAAAACGGAGTTCGGAGCTAGGAGATATCGTCGTTCCAAGTTGCTCTTGCTACTAAAAAGTGGGACTGAATTCTAATGACAAATTTTAGAGTTTCTATTGGACTAAAAATAATTTCGAATTATGGGTGATAGAAGGGGGATGTATTGGGTTTATATAGGTATTTATTTCAGATTTATCTCCTAAATTAGATAGGATTTGATTTAAATAAATGGGAGTTTGCTTTATTTGGATAGGATATAGGTAGAGATGTTTTCCTAGTAGTAGGATTAGTATTTATTTAAAATATTGTTTATATTTATTTAAATTATCTATTACCTTATTTAAAATTACTATAGATAATAAATAGAGTTAATATTTATTTAAACAACCTTCATCTAATCTTATTTATACAAGCTGAAATATTTAATACTAATTTGACATTTATTCTATATTATGTAAAAAGTGTACAATATAAGTAACATGTAAAAAGTAATAAAATTTATGAAATAAATCTTAAAATTTTGAGAAAAATTGTATAATATAGTTTAGATCCTTAACGTACTAGAAAAATAGCTTTATACATTTTTATACTAAATTCACTAATGAGCACTATACTAAATATATGTAAAATAATACAAATTATATAATAAGTCAATAAATAGTTATTTAAAAAATCCAAAAAATCCACAAATATTTATTTTGAAAAATCAGGGGGTTTACAAAAGTCTTATCTAGATAAGGACTAAGAAGAGTTTTAATTTCTCTTGAATTTTTCACTATTTAATTCAAATTGATTTAAAAGTAACTCAATCAAATATAATCCAATGTAGATAGATTCTACCTCTAATTTAAACTATATTTAAATAACTTAATAATTTTTTTCAACTTAAATTACCATAATTAATTACATATTAAATCAACCCATATTTAATATACTTTTTCAAAATAATATATTAATGATAATAATTAATTTCAAAAATACAAATATATATACACTCGCATGCAAAAATAATACTTATATAAAATACAGTTTTTCTAAATTACTAGTTATACTTGTACCATAAAATAAAATGGCCTTTTTTAAAATAAAAATAAATTTTGGCAATCCTCGGTACGACGTATTTACAACTTCAAGCAATATAAAATATTTATCGTCTATTATTTTAAAATATTTTCTACATCTATATAATTAAAACGTTTTATAAAAATATGTACTTCGCACTTATTTGCACTTGACGAGAAATTTACGAAACGCAAACTCGTACGAGACGTACAAATACGAAGTACAAAAATCAATACCATATTTATAAAAAAAATTGTAGTAGAAATTTAGGGGTTTTACAGTACCTCATATTCCTATATGCTATGATCTGTACCTAGAAGTATCACATATCCATATATACCTATACCTACTAGTAAATACATATACCCATATATATATATATATGTGTGTGTGTGTGTGTGTGTGTGTGTGTGTGTGTGTGTGTGTGTGTGTGTGTGTGTGTAAACATGAGAGTTATATATGCGTGCAACACATGGAATCAAACTGAATCAAAACAATTGCGGGGGCAGGACATGCAACTGTGCTATGCTGCTATGGTTGAGTGAATGCCAGGATTCTATATTTGGATTATGCAGCATATGACATACAAGTGAAAGAGCAGTGGTATGCAATAGGCAATGCAATGTTCAGTTGGCCAAATAAAGTTGACTAATTAGATGCAGGACACCTACCAGTTCTGATACCCTCATCTACTAACCCACTAATACTTTAAAGGAAACATGCATATACGGGTATGGACACAGAAGGATGTAAATGGGCTGATACATTAGGCTACTCTCTACAGGATACAATATATCTCTATACAAGTATAGATACACTATGACTCTTGACTAAACCTTACTAAATATGCACTATTCATACACTCTCTATGGACTTATCATTGATAATCTTACTTGCTATCAGTAGTGGGGACAGAGCATCTATAGTTGTGGATTGAACTCATATTTGACAAAGACTGAACACTCAAAGAGGTAGGACATGGACAGAACACAAGCTCGATTGGACTATAAAATAATGAACAGATGAATGCAGGCAATATGCATCCAAGGTCTGAACCAAAATGCATATATTGAACCATCACATGTATATAGGTCTGACAACAAGCAAGATATTACTAATGTAGTTGACAGACTCACTAAATGTAACTATTAGAGAAGGAAACTGGACTATATATAAAAGACTGCACTAAGGCTAGGAGCAGAGCATTAAAGGGGTCACATATAGATTGAACAAGGATTATATATGTAGACTGATACATGGAGTATGAATCAAATAATGGGGGTCAGAACATAATAATGTGACTGTACATGTAAGTATGTCTGAACATCAAGTTCAGTATCTGAACTACAATGGACTGAATTATTAAGATACCAAGGGACATAACTACCTATCCTCTCAAATTATCTGATAATATATCTACCATATAATTGACCACACATGGTATATATATATAGCCATTACACTAACACTATCCTCTCTCAAAACTAATACCAACATGAGGTCTGATACAACTTTGAAACATAGCCCCAAGCCCCACCACAACTCTAAACTAATACAAACTTCCGAATAGCCTAAACATTAGTGTCAAAAGCAAGTGTCAATGTGTATGGAAGATAGGTAAGTGAAATGGAAGTGTGTCGAGCATCAGAATATGGTGTTCGAGTGAAGTGTCATGGCAATGTGAAGGTGAACATGTGTTAAATAATATCA
Source organism: Iris pallida (assembly GCA_029216955.1). Taxonomy (NCBI): domain Eukaryota; kingdom Viridiplantae; phylum Streptophyta; class Magnoliopsida; order Asparagales; family Iridaceae; genus Iris; species Iris pallida. Next base: position 14,003,050 of record JANAVB010030219.1, read on the forward strand.
GCGATGTGCAATGTGACATGGGTGTTCGAGTGTGTGAGGATGAGTGAATGTGTGAATAAGGGTCCATGCAAAGGCAAGTGCAGCAGACATGTGAACATGTGTCCAAGTGTCCTACAGCAAGGTATTCATGTGACTGTGTGTAGTGTCGAGTAACTGTGTCAACCAAGTGTCAAATAGGTGTCCAGGTAAGTGCAAACATGGAGTGTGTTCGAGTGTCAATGAAGGTGAATGTAGCAAGGTGTCGAGTGACATGTGTGCAGTGATTCAAACATGTGCAAGTGTATTAGAGTGTAAATGAGTGTCATAAGTGTTAAAATGATATGTGTGGATATGTTCGAGTGTGTCAATGAAGATACAAACAACAAGATGTCGAATATGTGTGTATAGAGCAAGTGCAAGTGTGTCCATGAAGTGTGAAAGTGTCACATGGTGTCCAAGAGTGTCAAAGAGGTGTCAAAGTATGTCAAATACAAGTGAGTGTGTGTGTGCATCAGAACATGGTTTCAAACATTTGTGGGTGTGTGGTTGCATGGCAAATCATATAAGCTAGTGTGTCCATGAAGTGTCTAGTGTGATGGTGTCAATCATGTGTCGATAGAGTGTCTAGAAGTGTGAAAGTGAAAGTGCAAGTGTCAAATATGTAATAAATCTGTCTGCACAGAGAAAGGCTCTCGACAGCACAGAATGGGAATTTGTGGAGTCCGCCATGGTTCGAAGCCCAACTCCTCTCACATGTTGTCAGTCACCTACCTTAGCTTCCCAAGTAATTTGGTAGGGAACTGAAGTGTGTCGAGAAAGAACTGGACAGGTGGCAGCAGGGAAATAACTGTATTCTGGTCGAACCTAGGTAATGTATCCTCGTATCCAATACGACACAAAAAAAACCCATCAAATTTTACTCAGTCAAACACATATGGAATCTACACATCACAAGCTATCCAAATATATGATTTTTACAGAAAAAAGAGAACAAAATATCCTAAGAGGCATTTCATCGAACACTTGAGACACGTATCTGATACTCTTGCGATACGCACTCCAAATGGATTCGATTTGAACCTAAACTTAACCTAATGCTAGGGGGACCCTAAGTGAATGCATCTATGGAAAGAAAATAGAATTTTAATAGGTTTAGAGGCTCTTACCAATTGAGAGTTGGAATCTCAATAAAAACTTCTAGATCTAGATCTCCACCAAGCTCCATTGGCCAAATTGCTCCAAATCCTTCCTAGCTTGCCAATAGATACCTCTACTACACAAGAAAAGTGATTTGCAATTGGTTTGGTTGAATTTGGAGTTGATTTGGTGAAAGGAGGCAAATTTGGGGAAGAACACCAATTTAGGGTTAGGGTTTGCAAATGAAAAGAGGCAAGGGGCTAATGTTGCTTTAAATAGGAAGGGGAAGGTTGTTGTCACGCCCCAGAACCAGAATACTGGAGAGCGGGGGCAGACATAGCCAGCTACGTATATTGAAATGGAAACCACCTCGATATACGGTCATGGCTGTCTATATATATGAGGGTTTACTACAAGCCAACAGTCTCTTATGGTCATGAACAAGCCTAATGTCTCAATCACAAACAAGTAAGTAAGGTCGCAAGATATATGATCCTTAAATATACAATAATAAGACGTCCCAAATATTACATATTCAGCTGATCATGAAGCTAGTCGTTACAAAATGTTAGGACTAGCAAGAGTTTAGTCGTACATGATCAACCCTAGGATTTGTCGTAGGCAGACAGTAAGTAAAGTGCTTCGAGCTAACAGGTGCTCGTCGGCTAAACGTCTCAAAAGAATAGTTTTACAATGAAGTGGGCAAGACAAAAAGGAAAACCCACTCTTGGCCCGGGTTCCGTCTAGTTGTCACCATTGGGCTGGAAGCTTGGTAGATCCTCGGGAGTTGCTCCGAAATCTGGCCACACAAAACCAGCTGGGTCAACCCCAGAAAGAGCAAGTGCCACAAGGGGGCCACAAAATAAGAACAAAAGCCAGCAATTAGCACAAGAAAGTCTAATAGTAAAACTAAAATTTACGAAAACATGTCAGGATGATATACGACGAGATAACCATGGAACTATTCCGATAACCAGGTTACAACCCGTAAACCAAACAAGGATTAGGGTTGTAACCCTTCACCTGAACAGAACTTGGTTTTCCACCATTTATCGGCAAGATAATAATGTAAGAAATCAAGACATGAAGCAATCTTGTATTGGATCAAAACATGGCTAGACTGGTTATACCTCATTCAATCAATCACGGCAAAGCAGATACTACGGCTTACTACTTTAACTAACTAGGGTTATCACAGGCCTAATTACTAACAAGATGCAGTGAGATTATTCCACAGCCATAAGCCCAGCAGACCATCCAGGTTACCCAGGTCGTAAATTAGGGGTTGAATTCAGGTGGGTACATCGTCCAGGAACACATGTACCCTTAGGTGACTTAGAAGGTGCAACACATGACAGTGTGCTGGAAATACGCCCTACTCGTCGGCAGGCTACAGATCCCAAGAGCGCCCAGGTAACGGGATTGCCTGTAGCTGTGTCATCTCTTCATGACTACTGTGTTATTCTAGTTATTAATCTTAATCCATTTTAGTAGGTTCTCCTGACCGTGGTACTCAGGAATTCCATCCTAGACATAATGCAAGACAAGCCAAGTGGATTTAACAAGCAAGCAAGAAAGAACTACCCACGGTGTCAAGGTAGGTCAAGTTAAGTTAGCCGTCGCAACAACGTTAAGTTATCAAGTCATGCTACAAGTCAGGAGTGCGCCTCCACGGGCCACTATCCAGTTATCAAGTCACAAGAATTAAATACAAGTTATAAGTTAGGTGTACACCCCACTGGGTCACTAGCAAGGAGATCAAAGAATACCAAAATCACAATCCACAGAAAACCTCGAGAACCGTACTAGTCATAAATAATTACTTGAAAACCTTGTTAGGCCGTGTCGGGTCAAGATAGTCGTGCCATGTTGAACAGATCTCAGGAAAACTCAATCCACAAACAAAGAAACCAAGTCAAGAAATAAAACCAATACTCCTAGAGCCAATGGGTTAAGCAAGGGGTCAGGGTGCATGGGTCACGCAGCATACGCGCAAGGACACGCATGCAGGGGAGTAGCGTACGTACAAGGGCACGCACGCAAGGGAGCGGCGTACGCACAAGGGAACACACGCAAGGGAGCTGCGTATGCGCAAAAGCACGCATGCAAGGGAGCTGCGTACGCACAAAAGCACGCACGCAAGGGAGCTACGTATGCGCAAAAGTACGCACGCAAGGGAGCTGCGTACGCGCAAAAGCACGCATGCAAGGGAGCTGCGTACGCGCAAAAGCACGCACGCAAGGGAGCTGCGTACGCGCAAAAGCACGCACGCAAGGGAGCTGCATACGTGCAAAAGCACGCACGCAATGGAGCTGCGTACGCGCAAAAGCACGCACGCAAGGGAGCTGCGTACACGCAAAAGCACGCACGCGAAGGAAAGGGTCTTCTTCCCCATGGCTGAGAAGAAGCTCCAATGGCTCCCAAAACTTCAAAGCATCACAACTTGGCCATCCGAACTCCAAATCCGAATTTCCAAAGTTCCAACCAGGGTGGAATTGAACTCTCTTCCACATGGAAACATCCAAACCCATAAAAATCCAACTTAAATAGATCAAAACCATGCAAAATCGAAAATGGGGAAAACTTAGATCTAGAATAATGGAGACTCCAAATCACAAAATACCAAGTTTTAATGTTGATCACCATGTCCTAGTCTAGCTAATGGACAAATAAAAGAGGGTTCTTATATGGTGGCAAGGTGCACTTGCCTATGGGTGGGTGTTGTGTAGAGGAAGGAGAAGAGTGTTGTGTAGAGGAAGGAGAAGAAGAAATTAATGGAGGTTTATGAGGAGAGAGAAAAAGTTGGTGGAGTTTTAAAGAGGGTAGGATGTGGTTGTGTTGAGGGTGGAGTATAGGCTAAGGTGTTCCAATACACATTAAACCAAACCAAATCTAATCCAATTAAAACCGAGCCATGTCAAAACCCAAAATACGAGAAATACCAAAATTCCACAAGTTGAGAAAAATAAAAATACATGCCAAAATCCAGATACGAGTATAAATACGAAATACGGGAAAATACGAAAAATGAGGGTGACAACTCTACCCACCTTAAAAGAATTCCGTCTTCGGAATTTAATCAAGAAGCTAGAGATTGTCACGACAAGCTACATTAAGCACAGGCAAGTTACACTAAGCAGTTCAATCATACAATCATACAATACAAGCAAGGAAGAGAAAACGTAAGGCATAAGAAAGATATTATACCTCACGAGTCAAACAGGTAGGGATATCGCGATCGGATGTCGTCCTCACGCTCCCACGTTGACTCACCTAGAGAGTGATGACCCCAAGCAATACGGACTAATTTAATAGTCTTGTTCTTGAGTATCTCCTCCCTCCGGTCCAATATAGACACGGGCCTCTCCTCATACGAAAGGTTGGTACCAACAACCAATTCCGAATGGTCTAGGATGTGGCTCGGGTCCAGAATATACCGTCGTAATTGGGACACATGGAATACATCATGCACCTCACTTAGCGACGGCGGAAGAGCGAGACGATAGGATACATCTCCTACTCGCTCTAGAATATCGAACGACCCTATATACCTAGAACTAAGCTTTCCCCGTACGCCAAAGCGAATGACGCCGCGGTTAGGCAAGATCCTAAGGAATACATGGTCGCCGACAGCAAATTCTAAGGGATGCCGATGAGCATCGGCCCAATGGCGCTGGCGGTCCTGGGCAACTCGGGGGTGATCTCTGACCTTCCTGACCACTTCAACCGTCTGGAAAATCAATTCGGGTCCGAGTATCTACCTCTCCCCGACATCGTCCCATGCTAGCGGGGATCTGCACTTCCTGCCATAAAGAGCCTCGAAAGGTGCCATCTGGATACTGGCCTGATAACTATTGTTGTTCGAGAATTCCACCAGGTGCAGATGATTCTCCCATGAACCACCGAAGTCAAGGGTACAGGATCTCAACATATCTTTAAGGGTCTGGATTGTGCGCTCTGATTGACCATCCGTCTGTGGGTGATAAGCTGAGCTAAATTGAAGGCGAGTCCCCAAACTCTTCTCCAAGCTACGCCAAAAGTGTGATGTGAATCTTGAATCCTTGTCCGAGGTGATGCTGACTGGCACACCGTAAAGCCTGACGATCTGCCTGAGATACATCTCTGCTAACTGTGCCGTCGACTGTCCAACTCTGAATGGGAGAAAGTGTGCCACCTTGGTAAGCCTGTCCACAATTACCCAAATAGCATCTCTGTCGGCCGGAGATCTGGACAATCCGGTCACGAAATCTATGGTTATATGTTCCCATTTCCATTCTGGGATCGGTAAGGGTTGAAGAAGTACAGCGGGCCTCTGATGTTCAGCTTTAACCTGTTGGCAAACCAAACACCGAAAGACAAACCGGGCTATCTTCCTCTTCATGCCATTCCACAAGAAATGCTGACGAATATCACGGTACATCTTCCTACCACCCGGATGAATAGAATATTGCGAACTGTGGGCTTCTGCCATGACTTTCTGTCTGATATCTCCACTGGATACACAGAGACGAGTGCCATGCCGAAGTGTACCGTCTTCATGGATACATAACTCTGGCCTTCTTCTTGCTTCACACTCTGCTCTGAGTCGCTGGATCTTGGAATCTGTTGACTACGCCACCCGGATTCTCTCAACTATGCTAGACTGAACCTGTAGGCTGGCCATCAATGCCACGCTGGTTGGAAGAACCACTTCAATTCCCATTTTCTGAAGATCTGCCAATAATTCTGGTTGTGCCGTCAGGAAATAAACTCTGGCTCTCCTGCTCAATGCATCTGCTACAACGTTGGCCTTCCCGGGATGATATTGCAAATCCACATCATAGTCCACCAGTAGCTCGAGCCATCTTCTCTGCTGCATATTAAGGTCCTTCTAGGTAAAAACATACTTCAGGCTCTTATGATCAGTAAAGATCTCCACTCTATCTCCGTACAGGTAGTGTCTCCACAACTTCAAAGCAAACACTACCGCCGCCAATTTTAAGTCGTGGGTCGGGTAATTCTTCTCATGATCACGTAGTTGACGTGACGCATAAGATATTACCTTCCCATGCTGCATCAAGACACACCCCAATCCTCTGCCTGAAGCGTCGCAATAAACTGTGAATCCTCCAGTCCCATCTGGAAGGGTGAGAATGGAAGCCGTTATTAAACCTTACTTCAACTTCTCAAATGATTCCTGGCACTCTGCTGTCCAAACAAACGGCACATCTTTGCGGGTCAACTGGGTCATCGGTGCTGAAATCCTTACGAAATCTGAAACGAACCGCCGGTAGTAGCCGGCCAATCCAAGGAAGCTGTGAACCTCTGCCACTGAGCTGGGTACCGGCCATGACTCGATAGCCACAATCTTCTGGGGATCCACTTCCACTCCTCCTCGGGTAATGATGTGACCCAAGTATGAAATGCGATCGAGCCAGAACTCACATTTACTGAACTTGGCGTACAACCGATGCTCCCTAAGCGTCTGGAGGACGACTCTGAGATGCTGCTCATGCTCTGCTTCACTCTTGCTGTAGACCAGGATGTCATCTAGGAACATGATCACAAACTGATCCAAGTAAGGTATGAAAATGCGATTCATGAGGTCCATGAATACGGCCGGCGCATTGGTCGCTCCAAAGGGCATAATAAGAAACTCCCAATGTCCATACCTCGATCTAAACGCTGTCTTCGGGATGTCCTACTCTCTGACTCTGATCTGGTGGTATCCCGACCGTAAGTCGATCTTCGAGAACACTGAAGCCCCTCTGAGCTGATCAAACAAGTCATCTATCCTCGGAAGAGGGTATCTGTTCTTGATTGTCACCGAATTCAAGGTACGATAATCAACACATAGCCTGGACGTACCATCCTTCTTTTTCACAAGTAGCATCGGGGCTTCCCTAGGCGATCCACTAGCATGGATGAATCCCTTGGTCCTCAGTTCTTCAATCATCTTGTATAAAATTTCTAACTCTGAAGGCGCCATCCTATAGACTTGATCTGCTACTGGTGCTGTCCCGGGAATCAAGTCTATAGTGAACTCAATCTTCCGCTCCGGTGGCATCCCTGGAAGCTCCTTTGGAAATACATCTGGAAACTCTTCAACTATCCGGGATAACTGCACTGCTGCTACTGCCATCCGCAATGCTGAAAAAGATGGCTCCACTGCGCCTCTGGAAAACGAAAACTCTGGCTCGCCGGGGATACTAAAGATAACTATGCCAATATGGCAGTCTATCCTAGCATACTGGTTTCTCAACCAATCCATGCTTAGGACTACATCATACTCTGCCATAGGAAACTCTATGAATCTAGTGGGGAACTCCCTACCGCTAACTACGATCCGACACGAGAAAAACACTCGATCTACTCCTACAAGGCCATTACCAGTAAGTATATTGAGCCTCACTGATAATAACTCAAGCTCCAATCCTATCCATGTTGTCACGACCCGCACCCGATTTTCGAATACGAGACGTGTCCAAGCCAGCCTACGCCGCAGAGTCGGCGGTAGAACGCTGTCGAGCCCGCAAGAATAAATGCTCAAGAAATAATATTTGATGCTCATTCACAATTCTAAATTTATTACAACATTCACAAGAATTATATTTAAGGAAAAATACAAGTTTTACAATTAATGAAATTGAGTACAACTGTTTTCTATTTCTAGGTCGGCCTCAGCATAACCAAGTCTTCCCAGTGCTAAGAGTGATCGCGGCTAAACCTGAAAAATGTTGGTTATCCAGTCAGGATTGGAACAAGTACACAAACCGACGGCAATGCAAAACATAATAGAATTAATAAGACATGAAAATAGCATATGGAATATGAAAGCTGGTAAGAAACTGATGACAAAGCACGATAGAGAAGTAAACAAGGAAAAACTAATAAAAGACATCTATCTAGGTGGTGTGAAATATCTGTTTCGACATGTGAATGGCTAGAGGGTAAATCAGGCTCACTGCACGTGTCGTGTGCAGCGGCTATCATTCACGAGAGACACTGGGATAATTCTGGGTAGTCCACATGTCTACTAAGATATTTCCCCTCCCGACTACTCCGTGTGACGAGCGTGTCAACAAGAAGCAAGATATATGTATAGACATGAAATGAAAAGACTACTATAAATCGGAAAGCAATCAGAAAGTGCACTTGCCTGAGGTCCTTAGCTGGAGAAACCAATAACACTATACCACTCAATGAGCCACAATCAGTCAACACATGTAGAAGTCTTCGGATGCTGAAATAAACAGTACCAACGTTCTCAGAATAGTCAAATTAGCTAGGATTGCCTGTCCTTAAGTCCAATTCTGAACACAGGGGCAAAACGGTAATTTCGGACAGAAACGATGTCCGTCGTTGGATCCATTTTGCACCGAAAAGCGTGCCAGAGTCAACGGTCTCTAAAGTCATCAAACTATATGTGTACGGATCCAGTTTTCTGATACGAACCCAACCGTATGTCAAGAGTTGGATTCCGGCAGGCCGTGCACAAAATCGCCCGTTGAGTGGGACCGTGGGGCCCGCAAAACGACGTCGGATCCAACTGTCTCAGAATTGGACCAAACTTGGCATACAGGACCAAAAAAATGATGCGGTTCTGTTGGCGTAAGTTTCGTCTCGATCCGATGTGCGTGCACAAAGTAATTGAGAAATTTGCAAAGTGCACGATACGGTGAATTTTGGCGGATACGCATCAAATTCGTCGCGCACACGGGACCAATTTGAATTCCGTCAAAGCCCACACGACCACGAAGCCGTTACGCAGCTTTCGATGCTTTCGGTTCGCGACCACGTCGTCCAGATTGGCGTGACGCACGTCGTGTGGATGAATTTTATTGTTTTGAAAACAGATTTTTCTCTAACTTTGGAAAATGATTTCTCTGTGAATAATTAACAAAATTCAAATCTAAAAAGTAGGTTGTGATCTCCTATATATCATCTTTAATTCTCTTTAAACACAATTTCAAAATTGGTGATGGTTTGGCGGGAAAATCGACGCCAAGTTGGTTGTTCGAACTGTTCTTGGCCCTGTTTCGGGACAGGATTTTCGTCGATTTGGAACTCGATTTCTATCGCACATGGTGCGATTCAAAATAAACTATTTGAAGTGATTAAAAGGTGGTTATGTTAAGAGCATACCGAAAGAAGCGGATCAGAAAACGACTGAGCGTGCGTCGAGAACGCACGACGCAAAGTCGGCCTCGCGAAACGCTGCTAATGCCCTGCTGTTGCTTTTGCGCGCTGTCCCGGCGTGCGCGCGCTGGTCCGGCGGGCCGGCGATGCTCTGGCCGGCGACGAACGACCGCCCAGGTCGGGGGTTGGGGTGGCGCGCTGTTGGCGGCACTGTAGTTGTTAGGGTTTCTCTAGTTTTCGATCTCTCTGTATAAAACCTACAGTTTAACCGAACGCGGGGGGGTTTTATTCAGCTCTCGGTTTGGCCGAGAGCATGGTGCCATGTGGGCTTCGGGCCTGGAGTACTTGGGGTTTCATTATTGCTTTGAACAATCAATAGTTTTTGGTATAAGTTATATGTGACCCAGTGAAGTAATGTGTGTCCGGTGAAGCTTATATCTGCTGGCAGACCAACTACAACTTGACTAAGCTGTCATATGATTGCATTCATGTATGTTGCAACTTGCAACTAATATATATAGAAATGAATTGGATTGAATTGAATTTCAGTCCAAACATTCATTTCATTTCAATTCATTCCAATTCACTACTATACTATATAATTATAATAATAACAACAGAGGCCACCACCATTTGCACTTGTTGATTTAGGCAATGGTACAAGTCATATTTGGAGGGCAGAGTGTTTGTTGTGTACATATTTTCTTTTCTTTTCTCTTTTCTATTTCATATACATATATATCTATGTATATATATAAATACTTATGTGCACTTATACATTTAATTAAGTATACTAAAATACATATATATATTTATATACAACCACATACACACATATATTATTCTTTTGATAAAGAATAAACGAATAATAGCTAATAATAATAAATATTCTATATTTGATAACCACAATAATAATAATAATAATATTATAACCTCAATAAAATAATAACGAAATTCAATAAGCCAATAATTAATCATTTATAAAATCCAAAATTACTATCTAAATAAAATAAATAAAATAAAAATTATTTCAAAGTTTTCGGGAAGGGGAGCTACACGTGTCGCGAATCGTGCAGACATAAATGAATGCGATGCACCAGAATCAAATAATACAGACGCTGGAGAGGAGTTGACGAGAATAGTACCTGCCACAACCTCACCTGGTGCAACTTCTTCTTCTATAGCCATCATCATGGCCTGACCTTGTCCTCCGGCTGCTGGTCCCCTCTGCTGGAAACCTCTCTGTCTACTCTGGATCTGAGCTTGGGCTTGTGCATACTGCTGGAGGTGTTGTTGCTGGAATGCCTGAGACTGAGGCGGCAAAGGCCTCAAGGACTGATACTGCTGCTGCTGAACTGGTGCTTGGGCCGATCCTCTCACCGAAGAGCTAGAAGGGTTGGATGCTGATGAACCACCCCTATTCGGGCAAGCCCTTATCCTATGATCTGCTGCTCCACAAGCCAGGCACAATCCCTGCGCCCTGCGACAGTCTGCCACCACATGCCCTGGCTTTCCGCAATGAGAAGATCCCATCGTGGAAGTCTGCTTCTACTTCTGCTGCTGCGGGTACATCGGGGTCGAATGCTGAACCGACATTACTGAGGCCGCCCGCCTCGGAGTTCCAATGGTCAATCCCCTAGCTGCCGGGGCTGGAGCTGATGATTGGTGCATCTGACTGTAGGACCGCTTCCTACCTCCGGTCCTATCCACGATCCTCTGGGAGGTGTATTCATGCCTCCTAGCTGCTCTCAAGACTGCATCGAACGTCTGGTACTCGAACTGCTCAACCGCCAATAAGATCTCCAAATGCAGTCCCTGCTGGAACCGCTGGGCCCTATCAAACTCGGTCGCCACCAAGGTGGGGGCAAACCTACTGAGTCTAGAAAACTCTGATGCATAACTGTCGACTGTTCTGCCTCCTTGCTTCAAGTTGGTAAATCTGGTCTGCAGGTCGTACCAAGCCACAGCATTGAAATACTTCGTCTGGAATCTCTCTCTAAATACTGTCCAAGCAATGGGTGCCACTAATCCCATGGCTTGCGCCGCCCACCAACTGCGAGCCAAGTCCAACAACTGATGGCGTACCACCGCTACCTTCTCATTCTCGGGTGTCCTAGCTGCTTCCAGAATCACCTCGGTATCCTGAAGCCATGCATCTGTAGCAATCGCATACTCGCTGCCGTCGAAAAAAGGAGGGTTCAATCGCTTGAAGCTGTTTGCCGCCTGGTTCCCTGGATGTCCGCCTCGGGTCAAAGCATCTTGAACTGTCTGGTGCAGGGCGTCGCTTCGACGATCCTGGAAAGCTATTAAGGTTCTGATGAGGCCTACTAAGGTACCATCATCTGGCTCTGCGGGCTGGACGGGCCGAACTGGTGACTCTCCTCCAGTAGGCACAACTCTGGAGGCTACCCCAGAATGCTGGGCTTGATCTCCGGGTTGCTGCTGATCTACGGGAAGTGCTCCACCTCGTTAATCGGTAGGACCAGGTACAGTGCCGCTGAAGATGATGACACAGGGAATAATAAGGAAAGGACCAGGACAGATCAATGATATAAGCAAGGATCAGGGCAAGAATCCAGGGATTTAGAGGATACGAACAGAGATCAAGGACGAGTACTGATTGAGACATCTATCTGGTAAACCCTCACATATCTTGATTTACAAGACCTGCATGGGCCACCACTTAAACCATGTCATGCCCCAGAACCAGAATACTGGAGAGCGGAGGCAGACATAGCCAGCTACATATATTGAAATGGAAACCACCTTGATATACGGTCACGGCTGTCTAGATATATGAGGGTTTACTACAAGCCAACAGTCTCTTATGGTCATGAACAAGCCTAATGTCTCAATCACAAACAAGTAAGTAAGGTCGCAAGATGTATGATCATTAAATATACAATAATAAGGCGTCCTAAATATTACATATTCAGCTGATCATGAAGCTAGTCGTTACAAAATGTTAGGACTAACAAGAGTTTAGTCGTACATGATCAACCCTAGGATTTGTTAATCATGTTCACAGCCCGTAGACAGACAGTAAGTAAAGTGCATCGAGCTAACAGGTGCTCGTCGGCTAAACGCCTCAAAAGAATAGTTTTACAATGAAGTGGGCAAGACAAAAAGGAAAACCTACTCTTGGCCCGGATTCCGTCTAGTTGTCACCATTGGGCTGGAAGCTTGGTAGATCCTCGGGAGTTGCTCCAAAATCTGGCCACACAAAACCAGCTGGGTCAACCCCAGAAAGAGCAAGTGCCACAAGGGGGCCACAAAATAAGAACAAAAGCCAGCAATTAGCACAAGAAAGTCTAATAGTAAAACTAAAATTTACAAAAACATGTCAGGATGATATACGACGAGATAACCATGGAACTATTCCGATAACCAGGATACAACCCATAAACCAAACAAGGACCGGGGTTGTAACCCTTCACCTGAACAGAAGTTGGTTTCCTACAATTTATCGGTAAGATAATAATGTAAGAAATCAAGACAGGACGCAATCTTGTATTGGATCAAAACATGGCTAGACTGGTTATACCTCATTCAATAAATCACGACCAAGCAGATACTATGGCTTACTACTTTAACTAACTAGGGTTATCACAGGCCTAATTACTAACTAGATGCAGTGAGATTATTCCACAGCCACAAGCCCTGCAGACCATCCAGGTTACCCAGGTCAAAAATTAGGGGTTAAATTCAGGTGGGTACATCATCCAGGAACGCATGTACCCTTAGGTGACTTAGAAGGTGCAACACATAACAGTGTGCTGGAAATGCGCCCTACTCGTCGGCAGGCTACAGATCCCAAGAGCGCCCAGGTAACGGGATTGCCTGTAGCTGTGTCATCTCTTCATGACTACTGTGTTATTCTAGTTATTAACCTTAATCCATTTTAGTAGGTACTCCTGATCGTGGTACTCAGGAATTCCATCCTAGACATGATGCAAGACAAGACAAGTAGATTTAACAAGTAAGCAAGAAAGAACTACCCACGGTGTCAAGGCAGGTCAAGTTAAGTTAGCCGTCGCAACAACGTTAAGTTATCAAGTCATGCTACAAGTCAGGAGTGCGCCGCCACGGGCCACTATCCAGTTATCAAGTCAGAAGGATTAAATACATGTTATAAGTTAGGTGTACACCCCACTGGGTCACTAGCAAGGAGATCAGAGAATACCAAAATCATAATCCACAGAAAACCCCGAGAACCGTACTAGTCATAAACAATTACTTGAAAACCGTGTTAGGCCGTGTCGGGTCAAGATAGTCGTGCCGTGTTGAACAGATCTCAGGAAAACTCAATCCACAAACAAAGAAACCAAGTCAAGAAATAAAACCAATACTCCTAGAGCCAATGGGTTAAGCAAGGGGTCACGGTGTATGGGTCACGCAGCGTACGCGCAAGGACACGCATACGGGGGAGTAGCGTACGTAAAAGGGCACGCACGCAAGGGAGCTGCATACGCGCAAGGACACGCACGCAAGGGAGCTGCGTACGCGCAAAAGCACGCACGCAAGGGAGCTGCGTACGCACAAAAGCAAGCACGCAAGGGAGCTGCGTACGCGCAAAAGCACGCACGCAAGGGAGCTGCGTACGCGCAAAAGCACGCACGCAAGGGAGCTGCGTACGCACAAAAGCACGCACGCAAGGGAGCTGCGTACGTGCAAAAGCACGCACGCAAGGGAGCTGCGTACGCGCAAAAGAACGCACGCAAGGGAGCTGCGTACGCACAAAAGTATGCACGCAAGGGAGCTGCGTACGCGTAAAAGCACGCACGTAAGGGAGCTGCGTACGCACAAAAGCACGCACGCAAGGGAGCTGCGTACGCGCAAAAGCACGCACGCAAGGGAGCTGCGTACGCGCAAAAGCACGCACACAAGGGAGCTGCGTACGCGTAAAAGCACGCATACAAGGGAAAGGGTCTTCTTCCCCATGGCTGAGAAGAAGCTCCAATGGCTCCCAAAACTTTAAAGCATCACAACTTGGCCATCTGAACTCCAAATCCGGATTTTCAAAGTTCCAACCATGGTGGAATTGAACTCTCTTCCACATGGAAACATCCAAACCTATAAAAATCCAACTTAAATAGATCAAAATCATGCAAAACCGAAAATAGAGAAAACTTAGATCTAGAACAATGGAGACTCCAAATCACAAAATACCAAGTTCTTATGTTGATCACCATGTCCTAGTCTAGCTAATGGACAAATAAAAGAGGGTTCTCATGTGGTGGCAAGGTGCACTTGCCTATAGGTGGGTGTTGTGTAGAGGAAGGAGAAGAGTGTTGTGTAGAGGAAGGAGAAGAAGAAATTAATGGAGGTTTATGAGGAGAGAGAAAAAGTTGGTAGAGTTTTAAAGAGGGTGGGATGTGGTGTGTTGTGGGTGGAGTATAGGCTAAGGTGTTCCAATACACATTAAACCAAACCAAACCCAATCCAATTAAAATCGAGCCATGTCAAAACCCAAAATACGAGAAATACTAAAATTCCACAAGTTGAGAAAAATAAAAATACATGCCAAAATCCAGATACGAGTATAAATACGAAATACGGAAAAATACGGGAAATGAGGGTGACAGTTGTCTTGGCCGGCCATAGGCTACCATAGGATTAGGGTTTGGGTGAAGTTGGCTAAAAGGCCTTCCTAACATGTCATTTAAGGCCCCTTATGGGAAAGGTCCAAAGTGACTTAAGTTATATCAACTAATTAGGTTCAAATTGACATTCTAGCTAGATTAGAGCCTAACTTAAGTTGCATAATCTCTCTAACAAGTTTCTATGGTCATGGCTAACATCTAATCAATGTAGTTCTAGGGTTTTACCAATTATGACACCAATACAATTCATCAATTTATATAATAATAAAATAATAAAAAATTACCAATTACCAAAATACCCTTATTCTAGAATCTGGTGGTGACAAATATACCCCTCTTAGAAAAATTTTGTCCTTAAAATTTAAGATGGTCGTACCCCTTCTAGGTCAAACCCCAACAATCAAGGTCAAGAAAATTATATCTAATAACATGCAAATCATGGTCCTACTGGTAGTGATTTCTTAGTCTTGAACATGGTCACTATAGTATCTAGCACAGTACAAAATATCCTGACAGGTACTAATGGAATCACACAACAAGGAAAATAAGAACAGGAAAGACAGACCAGCTAATACATCACCCGCAGCGTCGGTCTCCTCGACCGTAAGCGTAAAAGCTCTACCCCTCTGGTGCTGGGCATGGTGCTGCACCACATGTAATGCCCCAGTCCCAAGGTATGTAGGACCAGGTATACGAATACATGCCAGCAGCACTTCACCAATGGGCCAAGATACACAACGAGCCCATTAGCGAAATACTTAAGATATAAATCATGATAACACCCAGAAATACAACACAGTCCACAGGTATATACATCTAATCATATCCATATAGTCTATAAAGGGATCAAGCATAAATAAGGAAATGTCTCAAATATCCAGCAATAAAAGTAATAAAGTTTATGCGGTAAAACATCGCGAAACCACAGAGATAGAAATAAAGTATAAATCAACTACAAGTCTGATGAAAAGAAAAGAAAATAATGTAGAAAAAACTAAATATGAATGTAACATGATCAGCTCCCGAACTGTAAACTTCCGGTTAGTCTTCAGCTTCGTCTAAGCCTGGGAAATAGCCAGGCCCTCAGAGGACTAGCAAGGTGCATAATATACATGCCAAGGTATAGAAATGAAAATATGAACTATGGAAATCTACTCTATCCGTCTATGTGCTATACAAGTGAGATACTTTTTCTAGAATACCAGACCCCTTCCACTAAGGCTCAGTAGCACCTCAGCAGGATATTATCCCCAGTACCTGTGTTGTGGCACCAAGGATAATCAATTCTCGACAGTGATAATTCTTTACTCTGCTACAGAGATAAAGGTCACTAAACAACAGGCCACACGACAATAAGTCTGATATTTTAGTCAAGTTCTCCCCAATTCCCATGTCTAGAATTTAGAAATGTCAAGTCTGTACAGTCATCTCGAAAGTAAAAGCAATAATGGTAAAGAAATTTAGAATGCTAACATGAGGTCAATACCACGAATAATCATGTAAACCTTGCATAATGAATATGTCGGTGTCCTGTAGTCAATTGTGTCAATGGACACATCAGTATGTACGTAATGCCTAATATCAATACTCGATGTTACTATCATAACATCGGTACCCATCTATAAATGGACACTATGTATCAACGTCCTACGTCATACAATGCTAATAAAAATAATAAGACAGAAAAGAAAGATCTATAACGATGGCAAGGCACGCTTGTCTGTAACTTCTGTCTGCGGGTAGGCTTGACCAACTCTAGTGTCTTGTCGATCCTTCCAAGCTCACCTATCATAATATATTATATTTAATATTCTATATCAATATATCATGTATCGATTATATGAGTATCTACGCCTCCTAATTGTCATAACGTTGTTACGACACTGCATCTATTATATAAGTACATAAGGTACCAAATGTAACACCCAGTTTTCCAGAAGAGGGTAATTTTGAAATTTTGTAATTATAATTATTATTTAATAATAATTATTTCATATTATAATTTTTAGTAAATTTTAATTATTTTTGAACTATTTAAATTCATGACTTGAGATTTTAGGTGTTTTGCTAGTGAACCGTAGAGACTGTCTACCTTGGAGCCTAGCCATGTGATTAGGATATCTCATTTATCATTTTTTGTTTGAGGGTATTTTTGTCATTTTTGAATTATTTGAATTTAATATATTTTGTTAGGAATTTGAAATGATTTATTTGAATGGTGTGATTTAATATTATTTGATTAATCTCCATGTGGTTTAGATTAGCCTAACCTAGATTGGACCTAACCTAAATGGGTCATAACTAACTTAGTGAGCCACTTTGAGAATTAGATGGGTTGGCTAAGGGGTTAAGTCAAGTTTAGTTATGGTTAAGTGATTTGCAAGGAACTAGGATAAAACCCTTTGTTCTAGGCCATCTATTTCCCTTGATTCAATCCTAGCCATAGGATGAAACCTAAAAACCCTAACCCTAACTATTATGACCAGCCAAGAGACCTTCCCCCTTGCCTATATAATGTCTCTATGGGGATTTGTGCCTCCTTCTTCAATAGTTCTTCATTTCTTAAGGAGATAGGTAAGCCTTCATAAATTCCTTCCTAGTTTAATCAATAGGGCTCCTTTTTTATTGGAATTTCTTCCATTAGGACCTAATCATTGTTCTCTTGCTGTTTGTGGTGTTCAACCTCAGCTTTGGGGCAATTTGGAGAAGTTTGCTAGCAAGAGGAAACCCCCCATTTGAGGCTTTTCTTGCATTTTGATACCAATAGGTAAATTATTGTAAACACCATTAAAATTCTAGTTTCTTTACATGTAGACCTAGCCCTAGGTGTCCTGGTTCTGTAGGTATTCCTAGACCTAGGTTTTGTGTCCATTTCGTGTCCTAAATGGATACGTATCAGCCTACAGACCTAGGTGTTTGATGAAATGTCCTAAAGGACATTTCGGTTGAATTTTGGGATTGTGTTTGAATGGAAAATTAGATCTAGGGCTTGTTTATAGGTTTCCAATTTACTGAGTGTAATTTAGTGTGTGTCGGACACACAATGGGACACGAAACCCATGTATTTCTGCACTGTACAACTCTCCTGCCTCTCGGGGGCTGTATCGGACACCACACGCAACCTGGACACGTGAAATTTGACACACGCCTTGGGGCAGTATCTGACACACCACGTGTCAAGTTTCAGGTGACCACGTAGCGTATCGAAGGAGTAATCAGTGTCGCACGGATTCTTCACTGTGCAGTACGTACAGAGCATCGGGTTCTGATACGCTGTCGTGGATACGTCTGTGCGACTCGACACGGGGATTCAGGGTATTGGACACGTAGCCTGACACCTGGCGAACACGTGGGTGAGTGCACGAGATACGATGTGTCCTGTATCGAGTGCACGACACGCGTGCACTCGTGTACGAGACTGCACTCAATTTCTGTGACTGTGTTGTGCTCATTTTGATTTCTGTGGATTAGACACGTCGTGTCACGCTATGGTAGACACGAATGACACACCTAGACACGTCTTCATGAGAGGAACACTCAGCACACATTGATTTTGGGTTTTCGATTTCAAATGGGTTGAATTTTGTCGAGCTTCCCCTTTCTCGGATACACAGACTGATGCTTTAATATTTTTCTGGATTTAAATATGTTCAACCCATTCTTTATGATTTAAATTGCCATGTCAATGCACTTACACCTGTATTAGTTGCTGCTAGGATGTTCACTCATGAGTTTGGGCTATGATTGAGTTTCGTTTGGATTTTGAATGTGGAGTGGACTGAAATGATAACTAGATCACACTGTTTTTCTTTTTCCTGAAAACTAATGCCTAAGTTGATTTTCTATTTTTAAACAAATGTGAATGTTAAGATTCATGATTGATCATCTATACATGAGTAACTACATCATTGTAATGTTGATTATTGATTTGTTTGTGTTGAGTTCAGTTTAACCTTGAATCCTAGTTGGGATTGAATTATCAGTTTTCCAGAATACTCAATACTGTGTTCAAATATGAAACCTGAGTTTGTTAAATATGGAAACTAAGTTTATTTTTAATGTTTAGATTAACATGTTAGATTCTAGGCTGCATTGTGGGTTTGATTGGGTTGTCAAATGCATCTTGATGTTTTCTATATAAGCTTCACAGGTTTTGGATAAGATGAGAACTGTCAAACAAATTCGTTTTCATATTTTAGACTTGGGGACTACCACATTGTTTTGTGCACTGTTTCCTCTTTCCCTCCTTTGAAAATCTGTGAGTTGTTATCTCTTTAAATGTGTGATTGGTTCGATTTGAAACTAAATAGGTTTTGGTTTATGAATGGGAGTTTAAGCCTTGGTTCATTTTCGAAATTGCTAATAAAACTGAATGCTACTTACTGATTTTTCCATATGTAACTGCCATTTGTGTTCCTGAGAACATGATCCCAAATTCTTTCCTGCCACTCACTGCTAGGTACAAATTCAACACTCCACACACCCTCTACTCCATGTTACACCCACAAGTTATCACACACAAGGAATGGTGTTCCCTTCCTATTTTCCTGAAAATGACACCATGTTGTTCCCTTTCATAACTCACACACAGTTTTAATATACACAGACACATACACCCCATGTTAATAAACTGAACATGGGTTCATTTAAATATCTGAGAACTTACCATGTAGGCACACACATGTAAACTGAACTAGAAGGAGTTTTTTTAATGTGAACTCTCATATTGGTATTTGTTGCTTTTATTCTTGATCCGAATTGGAGTTGAAATTGTAGAAGAGTTAACCTTCAACTGATTTTGATTCAATATAATCTGTCAATGTGTTTTCCAGGATACACCATGTTAGCTCCCTGTTTTGATTCATATTAAATTATCCTTGTTTCTTCCCATTACAACTGTTATTTGGTTCTTTAAAACCTGAGATTTAGTTTACAAGTGTCACGCCCCAGATCCAGAATACTGGAGAGCGGAGGCAGACATAGCCAGCTACGTATATGAAATGGGATCCATCTTGCTATACGGTCACGGCTGTCTAGATATATGAGGGTTTATCTACAAGCCAACAGTCTCTTAAGGTCATGAACAAGCCTAGTGTCTCAATCACAAGCAAGTAAGTAAATGTTACAAGATGTATGATCATTAAATATACAATAATAAGGCGTCCCAAATATTACATATTCAGCTGATCATGAAGCTAGTCGTTACAAAATGTTAGGACTAGCAAGAGTTTAGTCATACATGATCAACCCTAGGATTTGTTAATCATGTTACAGCCCGTAGGCAGACAGTAAGTAAATGCAATCGAGCTAAACAGGAGCTCGTCGGCTAAACGCCTCAAAAGAATATTTTTACAATAGAGTGGGAAAGCCAAAAATAACCCACTCGTTGCCAGGGTTCCGTCTAGTGGCCACCATCTGGCTGGAAGGTCAGTAGATCCTCTGGAGCTGCTCCGAAATCTGGCCACACAAAACCAGCTGGGTCAGACCCCAGAAAGAGCAAGTGCCACAAAGGAGGCTTTACTTAGGAACTAAAACCAGCAATCAGCACGAGATATAAATAAAAGTAAGAACTGGAATAAAGAAAATACATCAGGATGATATATGACGAGATAACCAAGAAACTATTCAGATAACCAGGTTACAACCCGTAAACCAAACAAGGACCGGGGTTGTAACCCTTCTTCTGAACAGAACTTGGAATTCTCACCATTTAGCAGTAAAATAAATACAGGCATTCAGGTCATGCTGTAAATGGAACAAGATCAGGGCAAGACTAGACTGGTTAGACTCCATCCAATCATTACACGGCCAAGCAAGAATTACGGCTTGATACTTTAACTAACTAGGGTTATCACAGGCCTAATTATTAGCAAGATGCAATGAGATTACTCCACAGCCACAAGCCCTACAGACCATCCAGGTTACCCGGGTTAAAAGAATTAGAGTTGAATTCAGGTGGGTACATCGTCCAGGAAACGAATGTACCCTTAGGTAGCTTGAAGGGTGCAACACATGACAGTGTGCTGGAAATGTGCCCTACTCGACGGCAGGCTACAGATCCCAAGGTGTGCCCAGGTAACGGGATTGCCTGTAGCTGTGAGATCTCTTCATGACTAATGTATTAATCTAGTTATTAGCCTTAGTCCATTTCAGTGGGTACTCCTGACCGTGGTACTCAGGAGTCCCCTCCTAGACATGATGCAAGACAGGACTAGATTATTTGTACAAGCACAATTGTCCATGGTGTCCAGATTAATTATACAGGTCATGTCATGTCAGAAAGCCGTCGCAACAGCTTATCAAGATATATCATGTCAGGTTTTCATGTCAAGTGTACTGGTCAGGAGTACGCCACGACGGGCCACTATCAGGTCACGTCAGGTTAGTCATGTCAGGAGTGCACCACTACGGGTCACTGTCAGGTCATGCTCAATTATCGTGTCCAAACATATCAAATAATTTCATGATTATCAAATTCATGACAAAAGGCTTAAAAATATCTAATAAAATATTAATATTCAGGGCTATAGAAGAGCCATGCGGCTAAAACATATGCGGCCAGGAATGATCACATGTGGCTAGGAGGAGAATGGATGCGGCTGAACAGGGTCAAGCGCATGCGGCTGAGGGGGAGTGGAGTATATTCGGCTGGGTTGAGATGAAGGTCCATGCGGCTAGCTGGGTTCGGCCTTATGTGGCAGTGGGAGACTGCGGCTTATGCGGCCAGCGAGTGCTTAAGTGAATGCGGCTCAGGGTGGGCAGAGTCCCATACGGCAGCAGGGAGCAACGCCTATACGGCTCAGAAGGGGAGAGTACTCATGCGGCCAAGAGGGGCTGTACATATGCGGCTGGAAAGAGAATGGATGCGTATGCGGTTCGAGAAAAGGGGCCCATGCGGCAGGATGGAAGCACTCATACGGCTGGGTCGAACGAGGTCTTATGCGGCTGGCTATGAACTGAGCTTTATGCGGCTCAGGGTGCTAGAAATCCATGCAGCCAGGAATGGGATCCAGCCTATGCGGCTGAGAGTCCCATGTGGCTAAGTCACTTGCCGCATGAATTGTCATGCGGCCAAGTCAAGCCCGTGCGGCCAGAACTGTCGTATGAAGGCTCATGCGGCTCAGAATCACTTGCCGCATGAAGTATTCATGCGGTCAAGTCTAGCACTGTTCCTCTTCTCCAAACTTTCGAGAAGAAGAACGCCAAGAATCTATGCTTCTAAGCTCCATGAAACCTTCATCCGGAGTCCAAATCCGAACTTCCATAGGTCAAAATGGAGTAGAACGAAATTCTCTACCACATGGAACTATCAAAACTATGAAATAACAAGATTAAGTAGATCAAAACCCAAGAATTCTGAAAATAAAGTAAACTTAGATCTAGAAGAATCTAGCCATGGAAAGTGAAAATGCCAAGTACTAAAGTGCTTTAGAATGTAGTAAGGAAGAGAATGAAGTAATAAAATTGGAGTTCCTCCATGAAGCAAGTTGTACTTGCCTAGACCTCTCTCTCTCTCTGGTAGGTAAGGAAGTAATGGTGGAGAAGATGATAAATGAAGAGAGAGAAAGGAGAAGGGTTAATAAATGGTAGTGGTGGTGGTAGGTAGGGGGTTCACCCCTTGGTTCATGATGAACCAAGAGCAATCCCAAACCTAACCAAGCCAACCCAAACCAAAAATAAACCAAGCCTAGGGAGGAAATCATGTAATACAAGAATAAAATACGTACACGTATTCCAAGAATATGTAATACGAACCATAGGCATTACAACTCTACCCACCTTAAAAGAATTTCGTCCTCGAAATTTAATCAAGAGGCTAGATGGGCAATGACAAGCTATATTAATCACATGCAAGCTATAACTAGGCAGACAATCACTCATTCAAGCAAGGAATAGAAGGCATGCGGCATAAGAAAGACATTATACCTTACGAGTCAAACAAGTCGGGATATCGTGATCGGATATCATCCTCACGCTCCCACGTTGACTCCCCCAAAGAGTGATGACCCCAAGCAACTCGGACTAACTTGATAGTCTTGTTCTTGAGGATCTTCTCTCTCCGGTCCAATATAGACATGGGCCTCTCCTCATACGAAAGGTTGGTACCAACCACCAATTCCGAATGATCCAGGATGTGGCTCGGGTCCGGAATATACCGTCGTAATTGGGATACATAGAACACATCATGCACCTCGCTTAGCGACGACGGAAGAGCGAGACGATAGGATACATCTCCTACTCACTCCAGAATGTCAAACGGTCCTATATACCTAGGACTAAGCTTGCCCCGTACGCCGAAACGAATGACGCCACGGTTAGGCGAAATCCTCAGGAATACATGATCGCCGACTGAAAACTCGAGAGGGCGTCGATGAGAATCGGCCCAATGGTGGTGGCGATCTTGGGCAACTCGAAGATGATCTCTGACTCGCCTGACCACTACAACTGTCTGGGCAATCATTTCTGGACCGAGCATCTGCCTCTCTCCGACATCATCCCATGCTAGCGGGGATCTGCACTTCCTACCATATGTTGCCTCGAACGGTGCCATCTGGATACTGGCCTGGAAACTGTTATTGTACGAGAATTTCACCAGGTGCAAGTGATCTTCCCATGAACCACCAAAGTCAAGTGTGCAAGACTGCAACATGTCTTCAAGAGTCTGGATCGTGCGCTCCGACTGGCCATCTGTCTGTGGGTGATATGATGAACTGAACTGGAGATGAGTTCCCAAACTCTCTTGCAAGCTACGCCAAAAGTGCAACGTAAACCGTAAATCTCGATCCGAGGTGATACTGACTGGCACTCCGTGCAACCTGATAATCTGTCTGAGGTACATCTCTTCTATCTGAGCTGTCGGCTGACCAACTCTGAATGGGAGAAAGTGAGCTACCTTCATGAGCCGATCAACTATTACCCAAATAGCATCTCGACCAGCTGGGGATCTAGGTAGTCCAGTCACAAAATCCATGGTCACATGCTCCCACTTCCATTCTGGAATCGGTAAGGGCTGAAGAAGTCCAGCCGGTCTCTGATGTTCGGCTTTAACCTGTTGGCAAACCAAACACCGAGAGACAAACCGAGCTATCTCCCGCTTCATGCCATTCCACCAAAAGTGCTGACGGATATCTTGGTACATCTTCGTACTGCCGGGATGGATGGAATACTACGAACTGTGAGCCTTTGACATGATTCCATGTCTGATATCTCCGTTGTGTACACAAAGATGCTTACCATGCTTAAGTGTACCATCCTCATGAATGCATAACTCTGGTCTTTGTCCTGCCTCACACTCTGCTCTGAGTCGCTAAAGCTTGGAATCTATTGACTGCGCCATCCGGATCCTCTCGACTATAGTGGACTGAACTTGCATGCTGGCCATCAAGGCCACACTGGAAGGGAGAACAACTTCAATACCCATCTTCTGAAGATCTGCTAACAGCTCTGATTGTGCTGTTAGAAAATAAACTCCCGCTCTCCTGCTCAATGCATCCGTAACAACATTGGCCTTCCCAGGATGATACTGCAAGTTGACATCATAATCCACAAGTAGCTCCAGCCACCTTCTCTGACGCATGTTAAGATCCTTCTGGGTGAAAACATACTTCAGGCTCTTGTGGTCGGTGAAGATCTCTACCCTGTCTCCATACAAGTAGTGCCTCCACAACTTAAGTGCAAACACCACTGCTGCCAGCTCCAAGTCATGGGTTGGGTAATTCCTCTCATGATCACGAAGTTGTCATGACGCATAAGCTACTATCTTTCCATGCTGTATCAGAACACATCCTAAACCTCTGCCTGAAGCATCCCAGTACACTGAGAATCCTCCGGTTCCATCTAGAAGTGTGAGAATAGGAGCTGTTATCAGGCCTCGCTTCAACTGCTCAAAAGAACTCTGACACTCCGCTGTCCAAGCAAACTACGCATCCTTGCAGGTCAACTGCGTCAATGGCGCTGAAATTCGACCAAAATCCGAAATAAACCGTCGGTAGTAGCTGGCCAATCCAAGAAAACTACGAACCTCTGCAACTGTGCTGGGCACTGGCCATGACTCAATAGCCACAATCTTCTGGGGATCCACTTCTACTCCTCCTCGAGTGATGATATGACCCAAGTACGAAATGCGATCGAGCCAGAACTCGCATTTACTGAACTTGGCATATAACTGGTATTCTTTGAGGATCAGAAGAACTACACGGAGATGTTGCTCATGCTCCGCCTCACTCTTGCTGTAGACCAGGATGTCATCCAAGAACACAATCACAAACTGATCCAAGTAAGGAATAAAGATGCGATTCATGAGGTCCATGAATACTGTCGGCGCATTGGTCGCTCCAAAAGGCATAACAAGGAACTCCTAATGCCCATATCTCGATCTAAAAGCTGTCTTCGGGATGTCCTGCTCTCTGACTCTGATCTGATGATATCCTGACCGCAAATCAATCTTCGAGAATACTGATGCCCCCTTGAGTTGATCAAACAAGTCATCTATTCTTGGGAGAGGATATCTGTTCTTGATTGTCACTGAGTTCAAGGTACGATAATCAACACATAACCTGGACGTACCATCCTTCTTTTTCACAAGAAGCATCGGGGCTCCCCAAGGCTATCCACTAGCACGAATGAATCCCTTGGCTCAAAGTTCTTCAATCATCTTGTACAATATCTCCAACTCTGACGGCGCCATCCTGTAGACTCTCTCTGACACTGGGGCTGTCCCGGGAATCAAGTCTACGGTGAACTCGATCTCCCGCTCTAGAGGCATACCTGGAAGTTCTTCTGGGAAAACATCTGGAAACTCCTTGACTATCCGAGGCAACTGCACTGTTGCTACTGCCATCCGCAACATCGGAGGAGATGACTCAACTTTGCCTCGGGAGAAAGAAAACTCCGGCTCGCCTGGAATGCAAAAAACAACCCTGCCAATGTGGCAGTCTATCCTAGCATACTGGTTCCTCAACCAATCCATCCCTAAGACCACATCATAATCGGCCATCGGGAATTCTATCAATCTAGCGGGAAACTCTCTACCGCTAACTACGATCCGACACGAAGAAAATACTCTATCTACTCCCACAAGTCCGTTACCAGTAAGTATATTAAGCCTTACCGATAATGACTCGGGCTCCAATCCTACCCGTGTCGCGAATCATACAGACATAAAAGAATGCGATACACCAGAATCAAATAAAGCTGAAGCTGGAAAGGAGTTGACGAGAATAGTACCTGCCACTACCTCTCCTGGTGCCAATCCTTCCTCTGCGGTCATCACCATAGCATGACCACGCCCTCGGGGTGCTGGTTTTCTCTGCTGAAATCCTTGCTGCCTATTCTGACTCTGGGCTTGGACTTGAACATACTGCTGGGGGTTCTGCTGCTGGAACACTTGGGTCTGAGGCGGCAAGGGCCTCGGCATTGGATACTGCTGCTGCTGGACTGGAGCTGGTCCTCTCATCGAAGAGCTAGAAAGGTTGGATGATGATGAACCACCCCTATTCGGGCAGGATCCAACCCTATGGTCTGGTGCTCCACAAGCCAGACACAATCCCTGTGCCCTGCGATATTCTGCCACCACATGGCCTGGCTTCCCACAATGAGAACAACCTACTGCGGAAGATTGCTTCTGCTTCTGCTGCTGCTAAGGGTACGTCGGGGTTGACTGCTGAACCGACGTTACTGAGGCGCTCGCCTCGGAGCTCCAATAGTCAAAGCCCTGGCTGCCGGGGCCGGTACTGAAGACTGATTCATCTGGCCGTGAGATCTCTTCCGACTTCCGGCCCTATCCACAATCCTCTGGGAGGTATACACATGCCTCCGGGCTGCTCTCAAGACTGCATCAAAAGTCTGATGCTCAAACTGCTCGACTGCCAACAAGATCTCCAGGTGAAGTCCCTGCTGGAACCGATGGGCTCTATCATACTCGGTTGCCACCAAGGTGGGAGCAAACCGACTGAGTCTCGAAAACTCGACCGCATATCCGTCGACCGTCCTGCCCATCCGCTTCAGATTAGTAAACCTCGTCTGCAGATCATACCGAGCCACGACATCGAAATACATGGTCTGGAATCTCTCTCTGAATACTGCCCAAGCAATGGGTGCTGCTAGTCCAACGGCCTGAGCTGCCCACCAGCTGTGGACAAGATCTAACAACTGCAGGTGCACCACGGCTACCTTCTCGATCTCTGGGGTCCTGGCTGCTTCGAGAATCACTTCACTATCCTGAAGCTAAGCATCTGCTGTGATAGCATCTTCACTACCGTCGAAGAAGGGAGGGTACAAGCGCTTGAAGCTGTTGTCCGTATTGTTACCCTGATGACCTCCTCTGGTCAAAGTATCCGCCACTGCCTGGTACAAGGCATCTCCACGACGATCTTGGGAAGCTATCAAGGTCCTGACGAGACCTACCAAAGAGGCATCATCAGGCTCGGCAGGCTGAACTGGCTGAACTGGTGGCTCTTCTCCAATAGGCTCGACTCTGGAGGCTACTCCGGAGTGCTGGGCTTGATCTCCGGGTTGTTGCTGATCCACGAAAAGTGCTCCGCCTTGCTGACCGACAGGCCGAGGAACAATGCTGCTGAAGAAGATGACATGGGGAAAAATAAGAAAGGACCAGGACAGATCAACGATACAAGCATATGATCAGGACAAGAATCCAGGGATTCAGAAGATATGAGCAGAGATCAAGGGCGAATACTGATTGAGACATCTATTCGGTAAACCCTCACATAACTTGATTTTACAAGACCTGTATGGGCCACCACTTAAACCATGTCATGCCCCAGATCCAGATTACTGGAGAGCGGGGGCAGACATAGCCAGCTACGTATATGAAATGGGATCCATCTCGCTATACGGTCACGGCTGTCTAGATATATGAGGGTTTATCTACAAGCCAACAGTCTCTTAAGGTCATGAACAGGCCTAGTGTCTAAATTACAAGCAAGTAAGTAAATGTTATAAGATATATGATCATTAAATATACAATAATAAGGCATCCCAAATATTACATATTCAGCTGATCATGAAGCTAGTCGTTACAAAATGTTAGGACTAGCAAGAGTTTAGTCATACATGATCAACCCTAGGATTTGTTAATCATATTACAGCTCGTAGGCAGACAGTAAGTAAATGCAATCGAGCTAAATAGGAGCTCGTCGGCTAAACGCCACAAAAGAATATTTTTACAATAGAGTGGGAGAGCCAAAAATAACCCACTCTTTGCCAGGGTTCCATCTAGTGGCCACCATCTGGCTGGAAGGTCGGTAGATCCTCTGGAGCTGCTCCAAAATCTGGCCACACAAAACAAGCTGGGTCAGACCCCAGAAAGAGCAAGTGCCATAAATGAGGCTTCACTTAGGAACTAAAACCAGCAATCAGCACGAGATATAAATAAAAGTAAGAACTGGAATAAAAAAAATACATCAGGATGATATATGACGAGATAACCATGGAACTATTCAGATAACCAGGTTACAACCCGTAAACCAAACAAGGACCGGGGTTATAACCCTTCATCTGAACAGAACTTGGAATTCTCACCATTTAGCAGTAAAATAAATACAGGCATTCAGGTCATGCTGTAAATGGAACAAGATCAGGGCAAGACTAGACTGGTTAGACTCCATCCAATCATTACACGGCCAAGCAAGAATTACGGCTTGATACTTTAACTAACTAGGGTTCTCACGGGCCTAATTATTAGCAAGATGCAATGAGATTACTCCACAGCCACAAGCCCTGCAGACCATCCAGGTTACCTGGGTTAAAAGAATTAGAGTTGAATTCAGGTGGGTACATCGTCCAGGAAACGAATGTACCCTTAGGTAGCTTGAAGGGTGCAATACATGACAGTGTGCTGGAAATGTGCCCTACTCGACGGCAGGCTACAGATCCCAAGGAGTGCCCAGGTAACGGGATTGCCTGTAGCTGTGAGATCTCTTCATGACTAATGTATTAATCTAGTTATTAGCCTTAGTCCATTTAGTGGGTACTTCTGACCGTGGTACTCAGGAGTCCCCTCCTTGACATGATATAAGACAGGACTAGATTATTTGTACAAGTACAATCGCCCACGGTGTCCAGATTAATTATACAGGTTATGTCATGTCAGGTAGCCGTCGCAATAGCTTATCAAGATATATCATGTCAGGTTTTCATGTCAAGTGTACTGGTCAGGAGTGCGCCACGATGGGCCACTATCAGGTCACGTCAGGTTAGTCATGTCAGGAGTGCACCACTACGGGTCACTGTCAGGTCATGCTCAATTATCGTGTCCAAACATATCAAGTAATTTCGTGATTATCAAGTTCATGACAAAAGGCGTAAAAATATCTAATAAAATATCAATATTCAGGGCTATAGAAGAGCCATGCGGCTAAAACATATACGGCCAGGAATGATCACATGCGGCTGGGAGGAGAATGGATGCGGCTGAACAGGGTCAGGCGCATGCGGCTGAGGGGGAGTGGAGTATATGCGGCTGGGTTGAGATGAAGGTCCATGCGGCTAGCTGGGTTCGGCCTTATGCGGCAGTGGGAGACTGAGGCTTATGCGGCCAGCGAGTGCTTAAGTTAATGCGGCTCAGGGTGGACAGAGTCCCATACGGCAGTAGGGAGCAACGCCTATGCGGCTCAGAAGGGGAGAGTACTCATGCGGCCAAGAGGGGCTGTACATATGCGGCTGGAAAGAGAATGGATGCGTATGCGGTTCGAGAAAAGGGGCCCATGCGGCAGGATGGAAGCACTCATGCGGCTGGGTCGAACGAGGTCTTATGCTGCTGGCTATGAACAGAGCTTTATGCGGCTCAGGGTGCTAGAAATTCATACGGCCAGGAATAGGATCCAGCCTATGCGGCTGAGAGTCCCATGCGGCTAAGTCACTTGCCGCATGAATTGTCATGCGGCCAAGTCAAGCTCGTGTGGCCAGAACTGTCGTATGAAGGCTCATGTGGCTCAGAATCACTTGCCGTATGAAGTATTCATGCGGTCAAGTCTAGCACTGTTCCTCTTCTCCAAACTTCCTAGAAGAAGAACGCCAAGAATCCATGCTTCCAAGCTCCATGAAACCTTCATCCGGAGTCCAAATCCGAACTTCCATAGGTCAAAATGGAGTAGAACGAAATTCTCTACCACATGGAACCATCAAAACTAGGAAATAACAAGATTAAGTAGATCAAAACCCAAGAATTCTGAAAATAAAGTAAACTTAGATCTAGAAGAATCTAGCCATGGAAAGTGAAAATGCCAAGTACTAAAGTGCTTTAGAATGTAGTAAGGAAGAGAATGAAGTAATAAAATTGGAGTTCCTCCATGAAGCAAGTTGCAATTGCCTAGACCTCTCTCTCTCTCTCTCTCTGGTAGGTAAGGAAGTAATGGTGGAGAAGATGATAAATGAAGAGAGAAAAAGGAGAAGGGTTAATAAATGGTAGTGGTGGTGGTAGGTAGGGGGTTCACCCCTTGGTTCATGATGAACCAAGAGCAATCCCAAACCGAACCAAGCCAACCCAAACCAAAAATAAACCAAGCCCAGGAAGGAAATCATGCAATACAAGAATAAAATACGTACACGTATTCTAAGAATACGTAATACGAACCATAGGCATTACAACTCTACCCACCTTAAAAGAATTCCGTCCTCGGAATTTAATCAAGAGGCTAGAGGGGCAATGACAAGCTATATTAATCACATGCAAGCTATAACTAGGCAGACAATCACTCATTCAAGCAAGGAATAGAAGGCATGCGGCATAAGAAAGATATTATACCTCACGAGTCAAACAAGTCAGGATATCGCGATCGGATATCATCCTCACGCTCCCACTGTTGACTCCCCCAAAGAGTGATGACCCCAAGCAACTCGGACTAACTTGATAGTCTTGTTCTTGAGGATCTTCTCTCTCCGGTCCAATATAGACACGGGCCTCTCCTCATACGAAAGGTTGGTACCAACCACCAATTCCGAATGATCCAGGATGTGGCTCGGGTCCGGGATATACCGTAGTAATTGGAATACATGGAACACGTCATGCACCTCGCTTAGCGACGGCGGAAGAGCGAGATAATAGGATACATCTCCTACTCGCTCCAGAATGTCAAACGGTCCTATATACCTAGGACTAAGCTTGCTCCGTACGTCCGAAACGAATGATGCCACGGTTAGGCTGAAATCCTCAGGAATATATGATCGCCGACTGAAAACTCGAGAGGGCATCGATGAGAATCGGCCCAATGGCATTGGCGATCTTGGACAACTCGAAGATGATCTCTGACTCGCCTGACCACTTCAACTATCTGGGCAATTATTTCTGGACCGAGCATCTGTCTCTCTCCGACATCATCCCATGCTAGCGGGGATCTACACTTCCTACCATACGGTGCTTCGAACGGTGCCATCTGGATACTGGCCTGGAAACTATTATTGTACGAGAATTCCACCAGGTGCAAGTGATCTTCCCATGAACCACCAAAGTCAAGTGTGCAAGACCGCAACATGTCTTCAAGAGTCTGGATCGTGCGCTCCGACTGGCCATCTGTCTATGGGTGATATGCTGAACTGAACTGGAGATGAGTTTCCAAACTCTCTTGCAAGCTACGCCAAAAGTGCGACGTAAACCGTGAATCTCGATCCGATGTGATACTGACTGGCACTCCGTGCAACCTGACAATCTGTCTGAGGTACATCTCTACTAACTGAGCTGTCGGCTGACCAACTCTGAATGGGAGAAAGTGAGCTACCTTCGTGAGCCGATCAACTATTACCCAAATAGCATCTCGACCAGCTGGGGATCTAGGTAGTCCAGTCACAAAATCTATGGTCACATGCTTCCACTTCCATTCTGGAATCGATAAGGGCTGAAGAAGTCCAGCCGGTCTCTGATGTTCGGCTTTAACCTGTTGGCAAACCTAAACACCGAAAGATAAACCGAGCTATCTCCCGCTTCATGCCATTCCACCAAAAGTGCTGACGGATATCTCGGTACATCTTCGTACTGCCGGGATGGATGGAATACTGCGAACTGTGAGCCTCTGACATGATTTCATGTCTGATATCTCCGTTGGGTACACAAAGACGCTTACCATGCCTAAGTGTACCATCCTCATGAATGCATAACTCTGGTCTTTGTTCTGCCTCACACTCTGCTCTGAGTCGCTGAAGCTTGGAATCTGTTGACTGTGCCATCTGGATCCTCTCGACTATAGTGGACTGAACTTGCATGCTGGCCATCAAGGCCACACTGGAAGGGAGAACAACTTCAATACCCATCTTCTGAAGATCTACTAACAGCTCTGATTGTGCTGTTAGAAAATAAACTCCCGCTCTCCTGCTCAATGCATTCGCAACAACATCGGCCTTCCCAGGATGATACTGCAAGTTGACATTATAATCCACAAGTAGCTCCAGCCACCTTCTCTGACGCATGTTAAGATCCTTCTGGATGAAAACATACTTCAGGCTCTTGTGTCAGTAAAAATCTCCACCTTGTCTCCATATAAGTAGTGCCTCCACAACTTAAGTGCAAACACCACTGCTGCCAGCTCCAAGTCATGGGTTGGGTAATTCCTCTCATGATCACGAAGTTGTCGTGACGCAAAAGCTATTACCTTTCCATGCTGCATCAGAATACATCCTAAACATCTGCCTAAAGCATCACAGTACACTGAGAATCCTCCGGTTCCATCTAGAAGTGTAAGAATAGGAGTTGTTATCAGGCCTCGCTTCAACTGCTCAAAAGAACTCTGACACTCCACTGTCCAAGCAAACTGCGCATCCTTGCGGGTCAACTGCGTCAATGGCGCTGAAATTAGAGCAAAATCCAAAACAAACCGCCGGTAGTAGCCGGCCAATCCAAGAAAACTACGAACCTCTGCAACTGTGCTGGGTACTGGCCATGACCCAATAGCCATAATCTTCTAGGGATCCACTTCTACTCCTCCTCGAGTGATGATATGACCCAAGTACGAAATGCGATCGAGCCAGAACTCGCATTTACTGAACTTGGCATATAACTGGTGCTCTCTGAGGATCTGAAGAACTACACGGAGATGCTGCTCATGCTCCGCCTCACTCTTGCTGTAGACCAGGATGTCATCCAAGAACACAATCACAAACTGATCCAAGTAAGGCATGAAGATGCGATTCATGAGGTCCATGAATACTGTCGGCACATTGGTCGCTCCAAAAGGCATAATAAGTAACTTCCAATGCCCATATCTCGATCTAAAAGCTGTCTTCGGGATGTCCTGCTCTCTGACTCTGATCTGATGATATCCTGACCACAAATCAATCTTCGAGAATATTGATGCCCCCGTGAGTTAATCAAACAAGTTATCTATTCTTGGGAGAGGATATCTGTTCCTGATTGTCACCTGAGTTCAAGGTACGATAATCAACACATAACCTGGACGTACCATCCTTCTTTTTCACAAGAAGCATCGGGGCTCCCCAAGGCGATCCACTAGCACGAATGAATCCCTTGGCTCGAAGTTCTTCAATCATCTTGTACAATATCTCCAACTCTGACGGCGCCATCCTGTAGACTCTCTCTGACACTGGGGCTATCCTGGGAATAAAGTCTATGGTGAACTCGATCTTCCGCTCTGGAGGTATACCTGGAAGTTCTTCTGGGAAAATATCTGGAAACTTCTCGACTATCCGAGGCAACTGCACTGCTGCTACTACCATCTGCAACATCGGAGGAGATGACTCAACTTTGCCTCGGGAGAAAGAAAACTTCGGCTCGCCTGGAATGCTAAAAACAACCCTGCTAATGTGGCAGTCTATCCTAGCATACTGGTTCCTCAACCAATCCATCCTAAGACCATATCATAATCAGCCATCGGGAATTCTATCAATCTAGCGGGAAACTCTCTACTGCTAACTACGATCCGACACGAGGAAAACACTCTATCTACTCCCACAAGTCCGTTACCAGTAAGTATATTAAGCCTTACCGATAATGACTCGGGCTCCAATCCTACCCGTGTCGCGAATCGTGCAGACATAAAAGAATGCGATGCACCAGAATCAAATAAAGCTGAAGCTGAAAGGAGTTGACGAGAATAGTACCTAGCCACTACCTCTCCTGGTGACAATCCTTCCTCTGCGGTCATCACCATAGCATGACCATGCCCTCGGGGTGCTGGTCCCCTCTACTGAAATCCTCGCTACCTATTCTGACTCTGGGCTTGGACTTGAACATACTGCTGGGGGTTCTGCTGCTGGAACACTTGGGTCTGAGGTGGCAAGGGCCTCGGCAATGGATACTGCTGCTGCTGCTGGACTGGAGCTGGTCCTCTCACCGAAGATGCTAGAAAGGTTGGACGATGATGAACCACCCCTATTCGGGCAGGATCCAACCCTATGGTCTGGTGCTCCACAAGCCAGACACAATCCCTGTGCCCTGCGACATTCTGCCACCACATGGCCTGGCTTCCACAATGAGAACAACCTACTGCAGAAGATTGCTTCTGCTTCTGCTGCTGCTGAGGGTACGTTGGGGTTGAATGCTGAATCGATGTTACTGAGGCCGTTCGCCTCGGAGCTCCAATAGTCAAAGCCCTGGCTGTCGGGGACCGGTGCTGAAGACTGATTCATCTGGCCGTGAGATCTCTTCCGACTTCCGGCCCTATCCACAATCCTCTGGGAGGTATACTCATGCCTCCGGACTGCTCTCAAGACTGCATCAAAAGTCTGATGCTCAAACTGCTCGACTGCTAATAAGATCTCCAGGTAAAGTCCCTGCTGGAAACCGATGGGCTCTATCATACTCGGTTGCCACCAAGGTGGGAGCAAACCGACTGAGTCTCGAAAACTCGGCCGCATATCCGTCGACCGTCCTGCCCATCTGCTTCAGATTAGTAAACCTCGTCGGCAGATCATACCGAGCCACGGCATCGAAATACTTGGTCTAGAATCCCTCTCTGAATACTGCCTAAGCAATGGGTGCTGCTAGTCCAACTGCCTGAGCTGCCCACCAGCTGCGGGCAAGATCTAACAACTGCAGGCGCACCACGGCTACCTTCTCGATCTCTGGGGTCCTGGCTGCTTCGAGAATCAGTTCAGTATCCTGAAGCCAAGTATCTGCTGTGATAGCATCTTCACTACTGTCGAAGAAGGGAGGGTTCAAGCGCTTGAAGCTGTTGGCCGCGCTGTTACCCTGATGACCTCCTCTGGTCAAAGCATCCGCCACTTCCTGGTGCAAGGCATCTACACGACGATCTTGGTAAGCTATCAAGGTCCTGACAAGACCTACCAAAGTGGCATCATCAGGCTCGGCAGGCTGAACTGGCTGAACTGGTGGCTCTTCTCCAATAGGCTCGACTCTGGAGGCTACTCCGGAGTGCTGGGATTGATCTCCGGGTTATTGCTGATCCACGGGAAGTGCTCCTCCTTGCTGACCGGCAGGCCCAGGAACAATGTCGCTGAAAAAGATGATATGGGGAACAATAAGGAAGGACCAGGACAGATCAACGATACAAGCATATGATCAGGACAAGAATCCAGGGATTCAGAAGATATGAGCAGAGATCAAGGGCGAATACTGATTGAGACATCTATTCGGTAAACCC
Source organism: Iris pallida (assembly GCA_029216955.1). Lineage (NCBI taxonomy): Eukaryota > Viridiplantae > Streptophyta > Magnoliopsida > Asparagales > Iridaceae > Iris > Iris pallida. Next base: position 14,038,454 of record JANAVB010030219.1, read on the forward strand.
TACATATCTTGATTTTACAAGACCTGTATGGGCCACCACTTAAACCATGTCACACCCCAGATCCAGAATACTGGAGAGCGGGGGCAGACATAGCCAGCTACGTATATGAAATGGGATCCATCTCGCTATACGGTCACGGCTGTCTAGATATATGAGGGTTTATCTACAAGCCAACAGTCTCTTAAGGTCATGAACAAGCCTAGTGTCTCAATCACAAGCAAGTAAGTAAATGTTACAAGATGTATGATCATTAAATATACAATAATAAGGCGTCCCAAATATTACATATTCAGCTGATCATGAAGCTAGTCGTTACAAAATGTTAGGACTAGCAAGAGTTTAGTCATACATGATCAACCCTAGGATTTGTTAATCATGTTACAGCCCGTAGGCAGATAGTAAGTAAATACAATCGAGCTAAATAGGAGCTCGTCGGCTAAACGCCTCAAAAGAATATTTTTACAATAGAGTGGGAGAGCCAAAAATAACCCACTCGTTGCCAGGGTTCCGTCTAGTGGCCACCATCTGGCTGGAAGGTCTGTAGATCCTCTGGAGCTGCTCCGAAATCTGGCCACACAAAACCAGCTGGGTCAGACCCCAGAAAGAGCAAGTGCCACAAAGGAGGCTTCACTTAGGAACTAAAACCAGCAATCAGCACGAGATATAATAAAAGTAAGAACTGGAATAAAAAAAATACATCAGGATGATATATGACGAGATAACCATGGAACTATTCAAATAACCAGGTTACAATCCGTAAACCAAACAAGGACCGGGGTTATAACCCTTCGTCTGAACAGAACTTGGAATTCTCACCATTTAGCAGTAAAATAAATACAGGCATTCAGGTCATGCAGTAAATAGAACAAGATCAGGGCAAGACTAGACTGGTTAGACTCCTATCCAATCATTACACGGCCAAGCAAGAATTACGGCTTGATACTTTAACTAACTAGGGTTATCACAGGCCTAATTATTAGCAAGATGCAATGAGATTACTCCACAGCCACAAGCCCTGCAGACCATCCAGGTTACCCGGGTTAAAAGAATTAGAGTTGAATTCAGGTGGATACATCGTCCAGGAAACGAATGTACCCTTAGGTAGCTTGAAGGGTGCAACACATGACAGTGTGCTGGAAATGTGCCCTACTCGACGGCAGGCTACAGATCCCAAGGCGTGCCCAGGTAACGGGATTGCCTGTAGCTGCGAGATCTCTTCATGACTAATGTATTAATCTAGTTATTAGCCTTAGTCCATTTCAGTGGGTACTCCTGACCGTGGTACTCAGGAGTCCCCTCCTAGACATGATGCAAGACAGGACTGGATTATTTGTACAAGCACAATCGCCCTACGGTATCCAGATTAATTATACAGGTCATGTCATGTCAGGTAGCCATCGCAACAGCTTATCAAGATATATCATGTCAGGTTTTTATGTCAAGTGTACTGGTCAGGAGTGCGCCACGACGGGCCACTATCAGGTCACGTCAGGTTAGTCATGTCAGGAGTGCACCACTACGGGTCACTGTCAGGTCATGCTCAATTATCGTGTCCAAACATATCAAGTAATTTCGTGATTATCAAGTTCATGACAAAAGGCGTAAAAATATCTAATAAAATATTAATATTCAGGGCTATAGAAGAGCCATGCGGCTAAAACATATGCGGCCAGGAATGATCACATGCGACTGGAAGGAGAATGGAATGCGGCTGAACAGGGTCAGGCGCATGCGGCTGAGGGGGAGTGGAGTATATGCGGCTGGGTTGAGATGAAGGTCCATGCGGCTAGCTGGGTTCGGCCTTATGCGGTAGTGGGAGACTGCGGCTTATGCGGCCAGCGAGTGCTTAAGTTAATACGGCTCAGGGTGGGCAGAGTCCCATACGGCAGCAGGGAGCAACGCCTATGCGGCTCAGAAGGGGAGAGTACTCATGCGGCCAAGAGGGGCTGTACATATGCGGCTGGAAAGAGAATGGATGCGTATGCGGTTCGAAAAAAGGGGCCCATGCGGCAGGATGGAAGCACTCATGCGGCTGGGTCGAATGAGGTCTTATGCGACTGGCTATGAACAGAGCTTTATGCAGCTCAGGGTGCTAGAAATCCATGCGGCCAGGAATGGGATCCAGTCTATGCGGCTGAGAGTCCCATGCGGCTAAGTCACTTGCCGCATGAATTGTCATACGGCCAAGTCAAGCCCGTGCGGCCAGAACTGTCGTATGAAGGCTCATGCGGCTCAGAATCACTTGCCGCATGAAGTATTCATGCGGTCAAGTCTAGCACTGTTCCTCTTCTCCAAACTTCCGAGAAGAAGAATGCCAAGAATCCATGCTTCCAAGCTCCATGAAACCTTCATCCGGAGTCCAAATTCGAACTTCTATAGGTCATAATGGAGTAGAACGAAATTCTCTACCACATAGAACCATCAAAACTAGGAAATAACAAGATTAAGTAGATCAAAACCTAAGAATTCTAAAAATAAAGTAAACTTAGATCTAGAAGAATCTAGCCATGGAAAGTGAAAATGCCAAGTACTAAAGTGCTTTAGAATGTAGTAAGGAAGAGAATGAAGTAATAAAATTGGAGTTCCTCCATGAAGCAAGTTACACTTGCCTAGACCTCTCTCTCTCTCTCTCTCTCTCTGGTAGGTAAGGAAGTAATGGTGGAGAAGATGATAAATGAAGAGAGAGAAAGGAGAAAGGTTAATAAATGGTAGTGGTGGTGATAGGTAGGGGGTTCACCCCTCGGTTCATGATGAACCAAGAGCAATCCCAAACCGAACCAAGCCAACCCAAACCAAAAATAAACCAAGCCCAGGGAGAAAATCATGCAATACAAGAATAAAATATGTACACATATTACAAGAATACGTAATACGAACCATAGGCATTACAACAAGTAACTCTCAATTTCCTGAGAATGAATGTCCATCTCTTTTTGAATTGTCAAGATTGTATAGCCTGAGCTTTAATTTCCAGTTTCAGAATTTACATTGTGTTCACTGATTTCCTATTCCTAAGTGACACTCACTGTCCCAGGTTTACACAGTCTTCTATATGGATACACACACATGTCTCACTACCACACACCAATGTACTCTCAAGTTACACACACAACCCTCATGTTCACTCACACACATGTTCACTCTTGCCTCACATGTTTCACTAACACTCTCTCTCTCACTAATACACACACACACATACACTTGTGTTTCCCCTTCACTCTTTTTATATATGTATATATGTATGTGTGCTATTTAAGAGGAGCCTATATACTAATATGTATTTTCTATATTAAAGTTGTGTAGGCTATGTTATGTTGCATAGCCATATCAATATGTGTATTGTTTTGTTATATATGATATTGTCTTGTGGTCATATGATTTATGGTTGGTCTTAGGCATGGTATTGCCTTAGCCCATGGCATAGTCTCTTAGCCTATGGCCTATGGTAGTGCCTATGTGTTAGTATAGAGTCCAGATAGACTTGTGTAGTCTTATTAGACCTAGAATAGACCAGGTTAGACTTGTTAGACCTAGTAGAGTCTAGATTAGTCTTGTACAGTCTAGTTTAGACTAGTATAGACTTGATTAGCCTAGTTTAGACTTGTTTGACCTAGTTTGACTTCCAAAGTTGACCAAGAGTTGACTTTGGTCTAGATTGACCTAGAATCATGTAGAATACATAGTAGGACTTCATTATATCATTTTAGACTTGTTATGACTTGTGCTGTTCTGATTATGAGCCATACACCTCTCCTCGGACAGTACATTTCATCCGGAGACTCAGATACAGGCAAGTACATTCTCTGATCATTTCATATCTTGCTTAGAATTATTTTCCTGTATTAAATTACTTTAATTGATACTGGCACGTTGGTCACACGGATTAGTATAATATGGATCCCACCCTGAGATGTTATCCCTTCAAGGAGCATCGGGTACTCTATGTTCTATGCGTTTCACTTACATAGCGTATCATATGCTTCTTTGGTTCTTTGATCACTTGTGACATATACCCATATGATCACAGAGTCTTCTTTGAATCCTTATCCCATTTGTAGGACTACTATGTATCACCTTCGGGGTCTATCACCTTTGGGGTCTATCACCTTCGGGGTCTATCACCTTCGGGGGTTTATCACCTTCGGGGTCTACTATCCTTCGGGGGCTGTTACATAGAATCATAACATAACCTGGTTGGTTCTTTGTGTACTAATTGGGGGTACGGGGGAGTATAAATAGCCATGTGAACAATTCCAAAGTAGAATAGCCATGTACGCCTCTTTAGTACAGCCATGTACAAATCAAGCCGTTCACATGTCGACTTTGTGCTCTAAATCACTAGTCACTGGTAGCTCTTTATTTATAGTAGATATTTCTATTACAGTTCTCTCTCTGTTAACTTACTGCATTTCTTCAGTATCTATATCTTACTTTACTGCATGATTATATTTTCTAACCTGCTATGAACTTTTGAGATGTACTGTACTCGCTCCTGTCCTGACTGGACCTGTTGAAAATATTACAGAGGATGAGGAGGATGCCTGGAAGGATACCATCTACGGGACAGCTCTAGCTGAGGATATCACCCTAGGCCTTATCTTACTTTTATTTTGTCTTGAGTCTGTTTAGCTAGACCTTACTTCTGTTCAGAGATGTTGAGTTGTATATATTCTTTCATATTCAGTAGCTGAGATATATACTCTGGATATTTGCTGGGATTTTATCTTAGTCTATTGTATCTTCTGCTTTTCCTTGAGTTCTATATCATATCGTGTTTTTTTCCTCCTTAGTCGTGATTGAGTTCATTTACTGCTTAGTATTATATTACTAGATGTATGTTGACCTAGGACAGCGTTCTACCATCGACACTACGGCGTAGGCTGGGCGTTGTTACGTTCTCGTACCCTCACAGTGGGTGCGGGTCGTGACACGTTTTTAGTGGTGGCCCATACAGGTCGAGTTTATGTAGTGGTATTCGAACTGGAGTATCACTATAGCCTGCAGAAGGATTAGGATATATTTTTTGAAGGTACTCAATCACAGTTAGGATTCCCTGAAAGATTCCTGGGACGACCCTTGAGAATCTTATTTAAACTTCGATTTGAATCATTTCCCTTGCTTTGTTGCTCTCACTCCTTGATTATTGAATTTGATTTTATTGGATCGCTGTTGATTTGATTTTCCTATCGAGATGAATTTTTTATGGCCTGAGTTACGATATTTTTTTGATAACATATGTCGACGGAAATACAGGGATGGTAAAACGTCTACTTGGTTATGGAACCTAGAGTTTATCGCAGCTATATTAGCTGGCGTGGCAGAAACATAGAGACCTGACTTCGGATGTACGTATCTTGGTTATGAGATTTAGATTTCCTCGCAGCTATACTAGTCGGCATAGCGAAAATTCCAGACGACATGATTATAGAGGTGCATGCCCCTGTTATGGACTCTACCGTTTATCGCAGCCTTGCTTACTAGCGTGGCGAGGACTCTGAGTATCATGATTTTTGGCAGATGCATATGATTATCAGATTGTAACTTGGAAAGGTTCTTAAATATATCGTCTCTATCTTCATTCCAGTTATTATAACTTATTTTTTTTCCATCATCAAATAATTTAGGAGTAGAGACCTTTTTAGCTTTATAGAGCTTATGCATATGTAGTTCTTTCTTAGTGTAATAAATTAATGACTTGTGATTAGGCCCTTGTATAGTATAGCCTGGCTTTAAATAGTGATTCTTGTAGCTAGTTCTTCTTTGTTGATATTTACTAGTTTTTAGCCTTGATGATTGATTTTTTTTTCTTTTTTTTTCTTTCAGTTTGGCACCCATGACCCGAGCCCGTCGCCTGAGAGCAGCTGCAGCTACTGAGAGTGTGCCTCCACCTCCTACTGTTCATGAGGTAGTTATACCTCTATCTGATCAGGGGGTGGTGGTACCTCCTGCCATTGAGGAGATGTGGTAGCCTCGCCAGAGAGTCTTCCTTCATCTCCTGTCGTTCAGGAGAGAGCTACAGATTTGCCTGAGACCGAGAGCCCTTCCCTACCCTCTGTACTCCATACTGTACCACCCGGAGGTTTGCTACTTGACGCAGCCCAGGTATTTGCATTTTTCCAAGAGAGGCTGTTGGAGTCACAGAGAATTCATGAGGAGGCCATAGGGGAGCAAATTTAGAGGTTGCTACATCTGCGGGACTCTGTGCTTCCAGGGGGAGAGCCTAGCTCCAAGAGGGCGAGGAGCGGTACCCAGTCCTACCCAGAGTTTGAGGAGTACCTATTTATCCAGCCTATATCATCATACCTAGCCCAGTCTCCTGTCCAGCAGAGGTCAGCTGAGCCAGAGCCTATCTGTGCCTACTGCAAGAAGTCTGGACACAAGTGGAACAACTGTAGAAAGAGACTAGGATTGTGCCTAATCTGTGGGTCAGCTGCACACTAGGTGCAGCACTGCCCTGATAGATCTGCCCCAACCAGGGCCCTGCTTCCTAGAAGGAGTTCTGGTTCTCAGACCTAGCTGGAGGTGAGTTTTGACCTAACCTTAGTTTTCCTTTTTGTGAATTTTGATGCATCCCTTGCTTGTAAGTTTTGATACCTTGTGATTGCCTAGTACTGTAGCATGTTTGGTATAACTAGATGAGACCCCAGACTGATAGTGCATGCCATGACCGCATAGGTTACACTTTTCAACTGTATAATTTAAGATAGATTCTGAGACTATGATTGTTGGGGGTTTAACCTAGAAGGCCTGCTACCATCTTAATTTCGGGGACGAAATTTTTATAAGGTGGGTAGGATTGTAACACCCAGTTTTCCAGAAGAGGGTAATTTTGAAATTTTGTAATTATAATTATTATTTAATGATAATTATTTCATATTATGATTTTTAGTGAATTTTAATTATTTTTGAACTATTTAAATTCATGACTTGAGATTTTAGGTGTTTTGCTAGTGAACCGTAGAGACTGTCTGCCCTGGAGCCTAGCCATGTGATTAGGATATCTTATTTATCATTTTTAGTTTGAGGGTATTTTTGTTATTTTTGAATTATTTGAATTTAATATATTTTGTTAGGAATTTAAAATAATTTATTTGAATGGTGTGATTTAATATTATTTGATTAATCTCCATGTGGTTTAGATTAGCCTAACCTAGATTGGACCTAACCTAGATGGATCATAACTAACTTAGTGAGCCACTTTGAGAATTAGATGGGTTGGCTAAGAGGTTAAGTCAAGTTTAGTTATGGTTAAGTGATTTGCAAGGAACTAGGATAAAACCCATTGTTCTAGGCCATCTATTTTCCTTGATTCAATCCTAGCCATAGGATAAAACCTAAAAATCCTAACCCTAACTATTATGACCAGCCAAGAGACCTTCCCCCTTGCCTATATAATGTCTCTATGGGGATTTGTGCCTCCTTCTTCAATAGTTCTTTATTTCTTAAGGAGATAGGTAAGCCTTCATAAATTCCTTCCTAGTTTAATCAATAGGGCTCCTTTTTTATTGGAATTTCTTCCATTAGGACCTAATCATTGTTCTCTTGCTGTTTGTGGTGTTCAACCTCAGCTTTGGGGCAATTTGGAGTAGTTTGCTAGCAAGAGGAAACCCCCCATTTGAGGCTTTTCTTGCATTTTAACACCAATAGATAAATCATTATAAACACCATTAAAATTCTAGTTTCTTTTCATGTAGACCTAGCCCTAGGTGTCCTGGTTATATAGGTATTCCTAGACCTAGGTTTTGTGTCCATTTCGTGTCCTAAATGGACACGTATCAGCCTATAGACCTAGGTGTTTGATGAAATGTCCCAAAGGACATTTCAGTTGAATTTTGGGATTGTGTTTGAATGGAAAATTAGATCTAGGGCTTGTTTATAGGTTTCCAATTTACTGAGTGTAATTTAGTGTGTGTCGGACATGCAATGGGACACGAAACCCATGTATTTCTGTACCGTACAGCTCTCCTGCCTCTCGGGGGCTGTATCGGACACCACACGCAACCTGGACACGTGAAATTTGACATACGCCTTGGGGCAGTGTCTGACACGCCATGTGTCAAGTTTTAGGTGACCACATGGCATGTCGAAGGAGTAATCTGTGTCGCACGGATTCTTCACTGTGTAGTGCGTACAGAGCATCGGGTTCTGATACGCTGTCATGGACATGTCTGTGCGACTCGACACGGGGATTCAGGGTGTTGGACACGTAGCCTGACACCTGGAAAACACATGGGTGAGTGCACGAGATGCGATGTGTCCTGTGTCGAGTGCACGACACGCGTGCACTCGTGTACGAGACTGCACTCAATTTCTGTGACTGTGTTGTGCTCATGTTGATTTCTGTGGATTGGACACGTCGTGTCACGCTATGGTAGACACGAATGACACACCTAGACACGTCTTCATGAGAGGAACACTCAGCACACATTGATTTTGGGTTTTCGATTTCGAATGGGTTGAATTTTGTCGAGCTTCCCCTTTCTTGGATACACAGACTGATGCTTTGATATTTTTCTGGATTTAAATATGTTCAACCCATTCTTTATGATTTAAATTTCCATGTCAATGCACTTACACCTGTATTAGTTGCTGTTAGGATGTTCACTCATGAGTTTGGGCTATGATTGAGTTTCGTTTGGATTTTGAATGTGGAGTGGACTGAAATGATAACTAGATCACACTGTTTTTCTTTTTCCTGAAAACTAATGCCTAACTTGATTTCCTATTTTAAACAAATATGAATGTTAAGATTCATGATTGATCATCTAAACATGTGTAACTACATCGTTGTAATGTTGATTATTGATTTGTTTGTGTTGATTTCAGTTTAACCTTGAATCCTAGTTGGGATTGAATTATCAGTTTTCCAGAATACTCAATACTGTGTTCAAATATGAAACCTGAGTTTGTTAAATATGGAAACTAAGTTTCTTTTTAATGTTTAGATTAACATGTTAGATTCTAGGCTGCATTGTGGGTTGGGTTGTCAAATGCATCTTGATGTTTTCTATATAAGCTTCACAGGTTTTGGATAAGATGAGAACTGTCAAACAAATTCGTTTTCATATTTTAGACTTGGGGACTACCACATTGTTTTGTGCACTGTTTCCTCTTCCCCTCCTTTCAAAATCTGTGAGTTGTTATCTCTTTAAATGTGTGATTGGTTCGATTTGAAACTAAATAGGTTTTGGTTTATGAATGGGAGTTTAAGCCTTGGTTCATTTTCGAAATTGCTTATAAAACTGATTGCTACTCACTGATTTTTTCCATATGTAACTGTCATTTGTGTTCCTGAGAACATGATCCCAAATTCATTCCTGCCACTCACTGCTAGGTATAAATTCAACACTCCACACACCCTCTACTCCATGGTACACCCACAAGTTATCACACACAAGGAATGGTGTTCCCTTCCTATTTTCCTGAAAATGACACCATGTTGTTCCCTTTCATAACTCACACACAGTTTTAATATACACAGACACATACACCCCATGTTAATAAACTGAACATGGGTTCATTTAAATATCTGAGAACTTACCATGTAGGCACACACAAGCATGTAAACTGAACTAGAAGGAGTTTTTTTAATGTGAACTCTCATATTGGTATTTGTTGCTTTCATTCTTGATCCGAATTGGAGTTGAAATTGTTGAAGAGTTAACCTTCAACTGATTTTGATTCAATATAATCTGTCAATGTGTTTTCCAGGATACACCATGTTAGCTCCCTGTTTTGATTCATATTAAATTATCCTTGTTTCTTCCCATTACAACTGTTATTTGGTTCTTTAAAACCTGAGATTGAGTTTACAAGTAACTCTCAATTTCCTGAGAATGAATGTCCATCTCTTTTTGAATTGTCAAGATTGTATAGCCTGAGCTTTAATTTCCAGTTTCAGAATTTACATTGTGTTCACTGATTTCTTATTCCTAAGTGACACTTACTGTCCCAGGTTTACACAGTCTTCTATATGGACACACACACATGTCTCACTACCACACACCCATGTACTCTCAAGTTACACACACAACCCTCATGTTCACTCACACACATGTTCACTCTTGCCTCACATGTTTCACTAACACTCTCTCTCTCACTAACACACACACACACACATACACTTGTGTTTCCCCTTCACTCTTTTTATATATGTATATATGTATGGGTGGTATTTAAGAGGAGCCTATATACTAATATGTATTTTCTATATTAAAGTTGTGTAGGCTATGTTATGTTGCATAGCCATATCAATATGTGTATTGTTTTGTTATAGATGATATTGTCTTGTGGTCATATGATTTATGGTTGGTCTTAGGCATGGTATTGCCTTAGCCCATGGCCTAGTCTCTTAGCCTATGGCCTATGGTAGTGCCTGTGTGTCAGTATAGAGTCCAGATAGACTTGTGTAGTCTTGTTAGACCTAAGAATAGACCAGGTTAGACTTGTTAGACCTAGTAGAGTCTAGATTAGTCTTGTACAGTCTAGTTTAGACTAGTATAGACTTGATTAGCCTAGTTTAGACTTGTTTGACCTAGTTTGACTTCCAGAGTTGACCAAGAGTTGACTTTGGTCTAGATTGACCTAGAATTATGTAGAATGCATAGTAGGACTTCATTATATCATTTTAGACTTGTTGTGACTTGTGCTGTTCTGATTAGGAGCCATACACCTCTCCTCGGACAGTACATTTCATCCGGACACTCAGATACAGGCGAGTACATTCTCTGATCATTTCATATCCTGCTTAGAATTATTTTCCTGCATTAAATTACTTTAATTGATACAGGCACATTGGTCACACGGATTAGTACAATATGGATCCCACCCTGAGATGTTATCCCTTCAAGGAGCATCGGGTACTCTATGTTCTGTGCGTTTCACTTACATAGCGTATCATATGCTTCTTTGGTTCTTTGATCACTTGTGACATATACCCATATGATCATAGAGTCTTCTTTGAATCCTTACCCCATTTGTGGGACTACTATGTATCACCTTCGGGGTCTATCACCTTCGGGGTCTATCACCTTCGGGGGCTTATCACCTTCGGGGTCTACTACCCTTCGGGGGCTGTTACATAGAATCATAACATAACCTGGTTGGATCCTTGTGTATAAATTGGGGGTACGGGGGAGTATAAATAGCCATGTGAACGATTCCAAAGTAGAATAGCCATGTACGCCTCTTTAGTATAGCCATATACAAATCAAGCCGTTCACATGTCGACTTTGTGCTCTAAATCACTAGTCACTGGTAGCTCTTTATTTATAGTAGATATTTCTATTACAGTTCTCTCTCTGTTTACTTACTGTATTTCTTCAGTATCTATATCTTACTTTACTACATGATTATATTTTCTAACCTGCTATGAACTGTTGAGATGTACTGTACTCGCTCCTGTCCTGACTGGACCTGTTGAAAATATTACAGAGGACGAGGAGAAGGCCTGGAAGGATACCATCTACGGGACAGCTCTAGCTGAGGACATCACCCCACTGCCTAGACTAGTTTAGTTAGGCCTTATCTTACTTTTATTTTGACTTGAGTCTGTTTAGCTAGACCTTACTTCTGTTCAGAGATGTTGAGTTGTATATATTCTTTCATATTCAGTAGCTGAGATATGTACTCTGGATATTTGCTGGGATTTTATCTTAGTCTATTGTATCTTCTGCTTTTCCTTGAGTTCTATATCATATCGTATTTTCTTCCTCCTTAGTCGTGATTGAGTTCATTTACTGCTTAGTATTATATTGCTAGATGTATGTTGACCTAGGACAGTGTTCTACCGCCGATACTGTGGCGTAGGCTGGGCGTTGTTACGTTCTCGTACCCTCACAGTGGGTGCGGGTCGTGACACCAAATCCTCTCGTAAATATTTTACAATTATAACAAAGTAATATATTTAAATTCTGAAATTTATCTATAAATATTTATATATTGCTATAGTGATATTATCAATAGGGAAACCCTTTCACAAGAGGTCATATATCAATGTCACATATGACTTCCTCAATTCGATCCATTAATTTAGTTCCGAAACAATGATAAAATAAAATTAATAAATTTTGTAAATTCTTTAAAAATTAGTTAAAATAGTATTTATAATGATAAACCTTGCACGACATAAATTTTAATATGGATCCATAGAGTTTTGACACTTTTGGACACAAGTAAAGCAAACTTTTTCGTAGTTTAGTGACACGACAAATGTCTTGAATTTTTAAAAATAGTAAACGGATGCGAAACCTAACTTTCAGATATGCGTTGGAAAGGAATCGACATCTAGATTCTGAATAAAAATATAAGAAGGTTAGAAACATAAATTAGATAGGCAAAAAGTGGCTTGCAACAAAATTTATCGGTTCTAGATACCTTGTCGTAGAATCGACGCCACGGGCAAACCTCTTGGAACTAGAGGATCCGGTGATCAAAGGTTGGAGTAGACTTACAAAAGTAAATCTCAGATTTGGTTTAAAGAAAATGGATGAAAAAAAGTGGGTGAAACATCATCTACAAGTTGACTAACCTATTGTGACGTTTCAGACTTCGATTCGACAGAGTTTTGGCCCAAGTAGCGCGTCGTGCACCTCTCTAACGGCCGCAAGGTTACTACTACAGTTGCTAGGGTGGAAAGAACATCGAGGGGGTCATAAGAGTGGTGGTGCTTGGTGGAGAAATCGAGAAAAAAATCATATTTTATGAAGAAAGGAGGTCGGCATTGGGTTTCAGGTTGGAAGGTTGTGGCAGCGTGCAAGTAGGGCTATGCGGGGTATTGGTGGTTATAAAGAGAGAGAAAATAGTTAGGGTTGGGTTTGTATTTATATTATTTGGGCATGGGCTTTGGTTTGATCTAATTTGGATATGATTTGGTTCTCCAAATTATATTATTAGTAATAGGTTTCCTAATTTGGATAGTAGTTTGACCAAGTCAAAGATTAAGGGAATATTACATATGGCGGCAATTTAATCCTTAAAATTTCCTTAAATATATGTATACTTAGTTTTGGTACTCCTAGTTAGGCTCTAAGTAGTAGGGTTTACTAAGTTAGGGTCCAAGTGGCATTACTAGTCGAATTGGACCCAAAAATCCATTTAATGAATCTCATGTGCCATTTGCAAATAAGTAGCACATGGGAACTTGGTTAGATGGTACACCCTAGGAATTTGCATTGTAGATTCAAAATGGATCAAAACCATATATTGGGTCATACGGTTTTGATCTATGTCAAGTCCTGAAATCAATTTAGATGTTGGGCCTAGAATTACGATAAATGATCAAATAGCCTAAGTTGACACGAAATTGTGCGAAGCCAAAAGAATTTTGAAAAGAAAATTTGGCTGGATATGATATATCAAACTGAAGGTGGACGAATCTAGAATTCCAATATGGAATTGGATTCGAGGAAACAACATTTTGTTGTGCTTCAAAAATCAAAGCTACGATAAACTACTTACATAGTCATTACTAACTTTAATAAATTTAAAATATCCATATAAAATAATTAAAAGTAAAATCCAAAAACCAGGGGGCTTACAACCTACCCACCTTAGAAAATTTCGTCCTCGAAATTAAAAGTAACACAATTCTATAAAAAAAACTTATCATAAGAATAATTAAGCTAACACTTACCTGCATCTACGAATAGGTAGGGATAACGCTCACACATAGAATCTTCACGCTCCCAAGTTGATTCTCCCATAGAATGGTGCCTCTATGCAATACTGAACCAATCTAATCGTCTGCCCTCTGTGCGCCTTCTCACTCGTATCCAAGATACCTACCGGCTGCTCCTCGTATGATAAACTGGGTCCCACCGTGATCTCAGAGTGATCGACCACATGATTGGTATCAGTCACATACTTCTTCAGCTGTGAGACATGGAATACATCATGCAGTACTCCCTCTAGTGATAGGGGTAATACAAGACGATATGCCACCTCTCCTACACGCTCAATGATATCGAACGGTCCAATATACCTTGGACTTAACTTCCTTCTACTCCCGAATCTAATAGTGCCCCGAGTCGGTGAAATCCTCAGAAATATATGCTCTTCCCTCCTTAAATTATAGCGGTCGACGATGTGTATCGGCCCAATGCTTCTGTTGCTCCTGATCTTCTTGAAGATGACTCTGAATCTACTTCACTTTTTGGACTGTCTACATCACAAGCTCTAGTCCAAGTATTTGTCGCTCTCCAGCCTCTGTCCTCTCGCAAAGTCTTCGAAATCTTGCATCAGTAGGTAATGCTGCCTTTATTCAATCCTCAAGTAACAACTGTACTTCAATATAGGCAAGTACTCCTTGCTGTCCCGGCATAATGACTTTTATTCAAGCTCATGAAGATCCTCTAATAACTGTGACTGAGCCGCCAAAAAATATGCAGTAGGCTTCCTACTCAAAGCATCTCTCACTACGTTTGCCTTGCCAAGATGGTACTGTAAGTCTATATCATAGTCTTTCATAAGCTCCAACAACCGCCTCTGTATCATATTCAACTCCTTTTGTATGAAGACGTACTTCAAGCTCTTATGATCTGTAAATATCTCCACATGCTCTCCGTACAAATAATGCCTCTACGCTCTCCGTACAAATAATGCTACCATAACTTCAATACCAAGATCACCGCTGATAACTCCAGATCATGAGTAGGGTAATTCTTCTCATATACCATCATCTGCCTCGATGTGTAGGCTATGACCTTTCCATGTTATATCAAAACACATCCAAGTCCACTACCTGACGCATCACTATAAACCACGAATCCTCTCGATCCAGAAGGAAGCGTCAAAATAGGTGTTGAGATCAACCTCTTCTTCAACTCTTCGAAAGCCTTCTGACAATCTTCTGTCCACTGGAACTCCTGATCCTTACGGGTCAACCTGTATCATCTACTCTGCAATCCGTGAAAAATTCTCTACGAACCTGCGGTAATACCCTGCAAGTCTAAGAAAACTCCTAACTTCTGCAACCGATGTTGGTGTCGGCCAAGACTCTACGGTAGCTATCTTTTCCTAATCAACTGAAAGTCCTTCTTCCCGAGATAATATATCCAGGTGAAGAAACTCTATCAAGGTAAAATTCACACTTACTAAGCTTAGCATACAATCTCTCCTTCCTTAATACTCCCAACACAACTCTAAGATGCTTCTCGAAAATAAGCTAGGAAAAAAAGATTAAAGTGTTTACTGCAGAAGAATTCTAATACCACTAGTCGTACCATTCTATCGTAGGTATAGTTTTATAACCTATTCAATGATAATCGTCAGTTCTCTCCTAGCAATTTCTCCTAATAGGCTCTACGCATCCAATATATCCAGACACTCATACTCGACTCATAATTTTACTATGATCCATCTCTAATAAACTTATCCATTTCTAGCTACCATCCTCACAATTACACCAATAATCTAGCTTAATTATATTCTATAATATAATTATAACGTTTAACTATTTTAGTTATTTAATAAGTAGAAGGTAACAGGAACCTAAAACTTGGGTCAAACAAACCTATATACCAATTTCAAACAATGATAGGGTCAAGCAAAGTATGAAGGTTTGTCGAATTATTTCCAAGAACGATGTGAAGCCAAACAAGATGCATAGGACATAGTCTAGGTAAGACTTGAGAACCATATATCTCCGTGATTATGTCACATAAAGTTACTGCCATGCCAGTATGCATCTGGCTGCAAATAACTTTTTGTTCCATAATGCGACGGATGGCTGTATTGCACATCTACCATGCCAGGTAATACAGGTTCTTGAGCTTATCTTGGACAAATCCATGAAATATTTTTGAATTAACTTTTTACTGAAAATACAAGAAAAATGTCGACATGCATAGGATATGATTCAAGTAGAATTTAAGAAACATATGTAGCCATGATGCCATTATCTGAAGTCCTACCTCGCTAGTATTTCTCAGGCTGCAAAAACTTTGATTCCGTAATGCAAGGATAAATATAATTTCTCAAACTTTTCTTTGAACCACTCCATAAGGCAGTTTCCAACAAATTAGCAAAAATGAACGAGAAGATTTACTCAAGAAGTCAATAGGGAAGGGTTTAGTCAAATCACGAGTAAGGAAGAACACAAAAGCAATCATATTAAGAAATAAGATAACATGAAAGCAATCATGCTGAAGAGTCTAAGAAAAGTCTATAATCATGTTTGTGGATGTATCCTCAAGTCCTATTCCTTAATTGGTTGCAGGCTTGTAGTAGTACGATTATCCTAGGTATTACTACGACTTCATAAAATTCACGAAGACTCTACATGTACCTATGACTTCTAGTGTCTATGCCTCTGCTTTCCTTATGTGATAGTAAGGAAAGATACATCCATTTTCAAGATTCATCTTATTAGCACAAATAAATAAGGATTATGGTAGAACAGAATCAAACTGGATGCAAATCATACAGTCAAGTGAGAGTTCGAAACAAAGTCAAGGTAGGTATCAAGCACGTGAATGTGATCCTATGGGTCTTTCTTATTCTAATTACAGGCTCACGTCGGTACAGTAACGTAACCGAAGTGATTAACATAGACCTGCATGGGCCACCAAAAAAAATATGTATCGTCCCAGTACCAAAATACGTAGGACCAGGTATACGAATACATGCCAGCAGCACTTCACCTATGGGCCAAGCTACACAACAGGCCCATTAGCGAAATACTTAAGCTGTAAATCTAGCATAACACCCAAATATACAACACAGTCCACAGGTATATACATCTAATCACATCCATATAGTCCACAAAGAGATCAAGCATAAATAAGGAAATGTCTCAAATATCTAGCAATAAAAGTAATAAAGTCTGTGCAGGTAAAACATCCCGAAACCACAGAGATAGAAACAAAGTACAAATCAACTACAAGTCTGATGAAAAGAAAAGGAAATAATGTAGAAAAAGTAAATATGAATGTAACATGATCACGAGAAGTCCTCTTAGCACTATCTCATCCTCATGTGCAGGTACGCCTCCGGTCTCAGCTCCCGAACTGTAAACCTCCGGGTAGTCTTCAGCTTCGTCTAAGCCTGAAAATAGCCAGGTCCTCAGAGGACTAGCAAGGTGCATAATATACATGCTAAGTTACAAAAATTAAAATATGAACTAAGACAATCTACTCTATCCGTCTATATGCTGTACAAGTGAGATACTTTTCTAGAATACCAGACCCCTTCCACTAAGGCTCACTAGAACCTCAGCAAGATATTGTCCTTAGTACCTGTGTCGTGGCACCGAGGACAATAAATTCTCGACAGTGATAATCCCTTACTCTGCTACAGAGATAAAGGTCACTAAAAAAAGGACCACACGACAATAAGTCTGATATTGTAGTCAAGTTCTCCCTAATTCCCCATGTCTAGAATCTAGCAATATCAAGTCTGTATAGTCATCTCGAAAGTAAAAAGCAATACTAATAAAGAAATCTTGAATGCTAACACGAGGTCAATACCACGAATAGTCATGTAAACCTTGAAGAACAGATGGCAACTCTAGAGGGGGGTGAATAGAGTTTATAGCGATAATAGCCAATTAAAAATTTAAACTCTTTCACAAGAAAAACTAATCAGAGTAAATGCGAAAATAAATAAGGAGCAAGAAAGCATACGCAAACACAGCCGATTTTAACCTGGTTTCCCTCGTGGAGGACTAGTCCAGGACTGAGAACTCTAGCTCAGGATTAAATCTACTATTTGTGAAATAGTAGTTACACCTCGTGCCTTTTCTTCAGAAGAGCACGTCAACTTCTTACAAAGGATCGCAGTGGCGATGCTTAGAATTTTCCAAGCAACTTCTTGAACACTTGCACAAGACTCCTAACTGAGAAATGCTGAGCACTCGAGGCTTAGGAAGCTTGTGGCTAGTAGATGAAGAAGGGTATGGCTTGTATTGAGCTTTTGAGAGAAGAGAAGAGAAGATTGGATGAATGAAAATGAGAGAATTCATTGCCTATTTATAGGATACTAGTAGGCAGAATTCGGCCAGAATTCTGATAGAAATTTTCAAATATTTGGCCGTTGGACAACTAGCAACCAGCCAACCCTAAAAATTAGGATGCTAATTTTTAGGGGACAGAGTTCGGCCCGAACTCTGTGTGGAAGCAGAGTTCGGCCCGAACTCTGTCTCCAGAGCACAGAATGGGTCTTAAGGTCCAATGGGCTTGTGTGGAGCTTATAGATTTTGGGTAGATTATAGGTTAAGTCTCAAGAGCTCATCATAACTCAGCTTACATCAATCTAGACTCAATAAATATAAAAATACAGACTCAACAATGACTTGAAATTGCAAAACTGAGCTATCGTCTGACTTGAGCTAGATGTAGTCGTCGTGTGTCATATTGAATTATTACAAGTATTATTTAGTCAATGTTATCAGTATTTGGTTGACAGTGACTTTATGTCAACAATCTCCCCCATATTGATAATTGACAAAATAATAATTATATATTCAATATTCATACCTGAACACATGTAAAGATAAAAAGCATAGCACTCCCATAATCAGTGCCGAGCTTAAAAAGCATAGCTCCCCCGTAAACAATACATCTTGTTGGCCTGATAAGAACATTCTTCCAAAAGCACATATAGACAAAAAGAATATAGAATATACATATCTCCCTCTTTTGGCATTTAGCAATATAAGATAAGTAATAACTAGCAAACACACCAAAAGATAAGAGAAGAAACTGCATATAAACTGATATAACGACAAAATATCTCAAGAGTCATAATAGAAATGACATAAACTGATAGAACTACCAAAGTCTCAAAAGAACACAACCCATAATAAGTCTAATACAAACCAAGTACATAAAAGCAACTAAAAGCAAAATACATAAACCATAATCTATGATCCTCAGTAGCAGCAGCAAGTAGTAGTCCATATCAATCATCGAGCTCGTGAAGGCCCAGCGTCGTCCGATGGATCAGTAAAGGAACGACGAGGGTCCACGAAGGCTGCATCTGGATCCAAGTAGCGAATGACACAAGGGTCATCGATACGATAGCCCTCACGACCGGGATCTCGCTCCATAGGAATGGGCATGGAATGATGGCGAGACATGGAATACCGAATATCGTGCAGCGAGTTGCTGATGGCACTCATCTGCAAGGTGGTCCGATAATCCAGCTGATTCCAACGATCGTCCTCTAAGGTGAAGCGATCTCGGAGCATAGTCTGAAGAGACTCGAGAGTGGCAGGAGGAGGAGGAGGATCCTGTCCCAAAGGAGAGTACATCTGGCTCATCATCAGAATGCTCAGACACAACTGGTGAGCCAACGGCCGCCTGAAGCCTCCTTGCCTTAGAGAGGAAGGCATGGGCAGGTAAGAATGGACACTCATCAAGGGGTACATGAAACGCACGAAAGATCATAGGAAGGTATAATGCATAAACCAAAGATCTTGGTTTCTTCCTACAGTTAATCATCCAGTCCATCATGGTTCGTGGAAGATTAAAGGGAACATGAAAGTGGAGATGATACAATGCCGAGATTTCAAAATAAATGACTTCATCGGTGGAACCCGCTTTGGGTAGAATGGTGTTGAAAATGATCCGATGAAGTTCATAGAAATAGGGATTGAGATATTTAGCCAAAAGCTTACGAGGACGTGTGTTAGGGCTACACAAGTCGTCCTTGAAGCTTTCAAGTGAAATCCCTTCGGGAAATTGAAATGATCGGGCTTCAACAAGCTTTTCCCAAGAATTAGGCTCTTGAAGTTCAAGATATTCGGCCAATTCAAAATCGTCAAAAGAGATATCAATTCTCGCAACCCGTGAATAAATATGTGCATCATCATGGGTGAGGTTGCAGTAGAACATTTGAATAGCACTACGATAAATGACCGAATTTGTGGTAACAAGTTCATCAAGGCAAAGGTCATGAAAAAGTGCATCATATTGTGAGAATATAGTAAAGTTGATGGGGTGTCCCGCAAACACCGGACGTGTTAGAAAATCACTAAACCAATCATTTGATGCGTCTAGTGATACAAAAATTCGATCGTCAAAAGTGTTTGGATCATGCGGACGTGGAGGATTGAACAACGGATGGATTGGTGGTTGTTGTTCAACGGGCGGTACAACGGGTGGTGCAACGGGCGGTTCAACGCGAGGATGAGCATTCGACGAGGTTGCTCCCTCGGTCCGAAGTATCTTTCCGCGGTTGAACAAACGTGGAGCCATAACACAATTAAGACAATGAAGGAAATTTGAGATATAGAAAAGTATGAAATTATACCTCAAACTAGTGATGAACAATGAAGGAGAATTGAAAAAGAGGCCTTCTCCTTGAGTTTGGGGAAGAAAAGAGCTCTAGAAATAAGAAATTAGGGTTAGGGTTTTGAGAGAAAGGTGTTTAAGAAGTAGAAAAGGTGGTAACGAAGAAGAAGAGGGAGGAGAACCCGAAAATATGGGAAGGGTTTCAAGTGGTCGGAGCAAATAATGGCCATTGGATCTTAATTTTGATCAACGGCTGAGACTGTTCCCGGTTCTGGAACAGTCAGGCCGAATTCGGCCCGAACTCTGGTAAGGGCAGAGTTCGGCCCGAATTCCGGATCCTGGTCATAGAATAGGAATCAGGCTGATATGAAAAAAATGGTTAAGTAAGAAAGACCAAAATAAGACAAAAGTATAAATACAAAAAAGATCCAAGAAGTAAACAAATAAATAACAGAAAGTGAACTCGAAGCAGCAATATAAAGTTGAAAAAAAATAGTATTTTAGCATGTGATAAATAAAAATAACCGTATAATAAACAAGGAATTATATCATAATTCAATATTTTGAAGCTGCCATGGGTTAGCTGCAGGGGCCGGATCCCCGCTAGCGATAGTCCTGAGTACTAGTGCACCATGTCGCTTAGGCTTTTACGCCTTGTTGTCAGAAGGACCCTTTCGGC
This sequence comes from Iris pallida, assembly GCA_029216955.1. NCBI lineage: Eukaryota > Viridiplantae > Streptophyta > Magnoliopsida > Asparagales > Iridaceae > Iris > Iris pallida. The sequence continues at coordinate 14,059,364 of JANAVB010030219.1, forward strand.
TTGTACCCAGAGCAAGTTTATCATAAGAGAATCAAAATATACTCGATATTTACGTAGGTTTATTTTAATTTATAACAACTTCATCTAAAATTCTAAGTTCACGACAAAGAAAATTGAAGCGCTCTTCGGATAATGGTTTTGTAAAGAAATCTGCTAACTGATGATCAGTGTCAATAAATTCTAAGTTAATCGTGCCATTTTGCTGATGATCACACAAAAAGTGATGACGAATTTCAATATGCTTCGTGCGTGAGTGACAAATGGGATTCTTAGTAAGATTTATAGCACTAGTGTTGTCACAAAAGATTGGAATATGCATGAAAGATAAGTTATAGTCTTCAAGGGTTTGCTTTATCCACAGAATTTGTGCATAACAACGCCCAGCTGCGATGTATTCAGCTTCTGTTGTGGATAGTGCGACAGAATTCTGCTTCTTGCTAAACCAAAAGACTAAAGCCTTTCCTAATAAATGACACGTACCGCTCGTACTTTTACGGTCGACCTTACATCCGGCAAAGTCAGCATCAGAGTAACCAATGAGGTCAAATGATGTTAACTTGGGATACCATAGGCCCACTGTAATTGTACCCTTAAGGTATCGAAAGATACGCTTAACAACGGTCATGTGTGATTCCTTAGGATTTGCTTGATATCTAGCACACAGGCAAACGCTAAACATAATATCAGGGCGACTAGCAGTAAGATAGAGTAGACTGCCTATCATACCTCGATACTTACGTTGATCTACGGGTTTGCCGCTGTTATATGGTTCAAGTTTGGTTGAAGTAGCAATTGGAGTGCTGATTGGTTTGACGTTGTCAAGGTCAAATTTCTTCAGCATGTCCTTTGTATACTTCGATTGACAGATTAAGGTTCAATTTCACATTTGTTTGACTTGCAGTCCAAGAAAGTAGTTGAGCTCCCCATCATGCTCATCTCAAACTCGGTCTGCATACACTTAGCAAAATCTTGACAAAGGGTTTCATCAGTAGAACCAAATATAATATCATCTACGTATATTTGTACTAAAAGAATAGTGTCTTTAAAAGATTTTATGAAAAGTGTGGTGTCAATTTTCCCTTTTGAAAAACCTTTCTCAAGCAGGAAATTGTTTAGCCGTTCATACCAAGCTCTAGGGGCTTGTTTGAGGCCATACAGCGCTTTCTTTAGCTTGAACACGTGGTCGAGAAATTTATGATTTTGAAAACCAGGGGGTTGTTTTACATAAACTTCCTCCTTAATAAATCCATTCAAGAAAGCACTTTTAACATCCATTTGAAATAATTTGAAATTTTAAAAATTTGCAAATGCACAAAGCATCCAAATGGATTCCAATCTAGCAACAGGAGCATACGTCTCATCGTAGTCGATACCTTCCTCTTGGTTGTATCCTTGGGCTACTAGACGAGCTTTGTTGCGTGTGACTGAACCATCTTCATTCACTTTGTTTCTAAAAACCCATTTAGTACCAATAATCGAGTGATTAGTCGGTCTAGGAACGAGTTCCCATACTTGGCTCCTCTCGAATTGGTTGAGTTCCTCTTGCATAGCAGAAATCCAAAATTCATCATTGAAAGCTTCTAAAATGTTTTTCGGCTCAATTTGTGAAATAAAGGCAGTGCTAGTAATAGAGTCTCTTAATGATGATCTAGTAGTTACTCCACGTGAAACCTCACCGATCACCAAATTTTTTGGATGTGATAGCTTGAAAGAGAATTTCTTTGACAAGCCCTCCAGAGAATTGGTTTCGGTTGTGGTATTTATTGGAGTAGAAGTTGATGGCTCAACATCATCATCAAGAGTAGCTGCTGCACTGTTATCTTCATCAAAAGTCACATTGGTAGACTCTTCCACAATTAATGAGCGTTTGTTAAAAACTCTATATCCCTTGCTCTTGGCAGCATAGCCAAGGAAAATACCATCGTCAGCTTTGGCATCAAATTTGCCTAAGTTGTCTTTGGTGTTAAGGATAAAACATCTACAACTAAAAACTCTAAAATAAGAAACATTTGGGGTTCTTCCAAACCAAAGCTCATAGGGTGTTTTCTTTATAATGGGACGAATAAGCACCCTATTTAAAATGTGGCATGCTGTACTGACAGCTTCAGCCCAAACGTATTTCGGAAGTGAAAACTTGTTCAACATGACTCTAGCCATATCACCGAGAGTCCTATTCTTCCGCTCCACAACACCATTTTGTTGAGGAGTTCTTGGACAAGAAAACTTATGATCAAAGCCATTAAAATCATAAAACTTTTCAAAATCAGAATTTTCGAATTCGCCTCCACGATCACTTCGGATTCGAGTAATCATGTAGCCTTTTTCGTTTTGAACTTTCTTTGCAAAAATCTTGAAAACTAAAATAGCGTCACTTTTATTTGTAAGAAAGAAAATCCAAGTAAATCTTGAAAAGTCATCAACAATAACAAAGGCATAGAGTTTTCCACCAAGACTGGCTACTCTACTAGGGCCAAATAAATCTATATGAAGAAGTTGCAAAGGTCTAGAAGTACTTACAGAGTTTATAGAATGAAATGTAGACTTAGTTGCCTTATTCAATTCACATTCGGCACATACCGTGTCCTTTTTGAATGTGATATCGGGCAAGCCTCTAACTAGCTTCTTAGTCGATAGCCTGGATATAGTATCCATGTTGGCATGACCAAGACGCTGGTGCCATAATAATCTTTTGTCCATATGAGCATATAGGCATCTACCTACATTGTTCGTATCTATAGACAAATAAAAAATATAAATATTATCCTCTCTTACCCCTTCAAAAGCAATGTCACCCGTTGAGCATCATAAATAAGGCATTTGTTTTGTCCAAAGTTAATGTCATATCCATGGTCAGCAAGATGAATAATGTTGAGCAGGTTATGCTTTAACTCGGTCACTAGGCAGACATCCTTTATTACGGGAGAGGGAAGATGACCAATAATACCATTACCTATAATATAACCTTTTAGGTTGTTGCCGAAGGATACATATCCTTCTCTCTTTATCGATAGTAATGTGAAAAGATTTGCGTCTCCCGTCATATGCCGCGAGCATCCACTATCGAGAATCCACTTACTCTCAGTTGAGGAGGGAAGGTCCACCTACATCAAGAGTAGATGTGACCTTTGGTACCCAAGTTCTTGAGGGTCCTGAAAAGTTAGTTTTTGGAAACCATGTATATATCTTTCTATCTATTAATCTTCTAATTCTACATTGTGGTGAAATATGTCCATGTAAACCACAATAAGTATATGTAGCATTCCTATTTATATTAGGAGCATGCTGATGACGTATATAAGTAGAGTGATGGTGATGTTATTTTTGTGCAACATGGTGATGATTGTATCTATGTGTAGCATGATGATTTTGTGACATATGATAGTTATTTCTACGTGCATGTGGTTTGTGTGTTTTGTGAAAGTGTGTGTATATGTAAGCATGATTACGTGTTGCAGGTAGATGACGTGGGTGACTAGTATGAGAAGTGTCATGCTTTGTGTGTGTCTATTGGGTTTGAGGTTGAGCAACCTGTTTTCCCAATTTAGTCTATAGTTTCTTAGAGACAGCTTGCAGTTCAGTAACCTTAGCATTCAAACCATGCATCTTAGTAATGAAAATCTTGTGTCTACTCTTTTCTTCTACAAGCTCTGTGTTGAGTACTGTGATTTCTTGTGTTTGTTGATCAATGCGTGCTTTGGCCTCATGTAAGCTTATTTTAAGTTTAGATACCTCATCTGTTACATCCGTGGGTGAAGTGTCTCTAATGTTATCAAGCAGTAAAGAAAGTCTTTGAATTTCGACTTCATGACTTTTGATCTTGTCCTTGGAATGTTTGTATTTACCAATAACCTTTTTGTGATCATTAAGCAAATCGGTGAAAGCATCGCCAAGTTCATCAAAAGTGAAGTCATCAAGAGTTTCGTTAGATACCTTGTCGGATGTTGCCATTAGGCACACATTAGCAGTATCTTGAGGAGAGTCCTTTTCTTCCTCGGAGTCACTAGCTTCACTTTCATGCCAAATGCTCATGTTGGCATATTTCTTTGAGGAAGTCTTCTTGTAAGGTTTCTCATAGCGGTTGCTCTTCTTTAAGAATGGACAGTCTTTTCGGATGTGTCTTGTCTTCTTGCAACCGTAGCAGGTTGGCTCTTCTTCGTCGTCTTCTTGTGGTTCCTTCTTTCTTCGGTTGAAGCAAAGAAATTTCTTGAAGTTGCGGACAAGGAGAGCTTGATCATCACCTTCTTAGTTCTCGTCATCCGTCTCTTCGGGGTCAGCCCTCCGTCGGTGAGCTTTGAGTACGATCTCCTTAGCCTTAGGAGCAGGCTCTTCGAAGTCCTTGAGGTCAAGCTCATGAATCATCAGCTTTCCCATCAAGGCCTCCATGGACATGGTTGTGAGATCATTTCCTTCTATGATGGCTGTCACCTTAGGGTTTTAAATCTTTGGGAGCCCCCTAAGTAGCTTGCGAATCTTTTCGTGATTTGAATATTGTTTGCCGAGCGAAGACAGGGGGTTGATGATGTCGAAGAATCTTGTAAACATTTGCGTGATCGTCTCATTTGTCTTCATCTTGAAAGCCTCATATTCTTGAGTGAGACGGCTTATCTTTGATTCCTTGACTTGGGTGGTTCCTTCATGCGTCACTTCTAGAAGTCTCCATACTTCGTGTGATGTGGTGCATGTAGATACCCTGTTGAACTCATTCCTGTCTATAGCACAGAATAAAGCATTAATAGCACTCGCGTCTAGACTTGCCTGTTTCTTCTCCTCGTCAGAATATTTGTCATGTGATTTTTCAACGAGATCACCATTGACAACTATTCTGGCGGGCTTTTTGTAACCGTCAGTGACGATAGTCCACAGGTCAAAGTCTAGCGACTTGAGATAAAAGCTCATCCTTGTTTTCTAATATGTGTGGTTAGTTCCATCAAATAGGGGAGGCCTATGAGTGGACTGCCCTTCACCGTGATTGGAAATAAAGGATTGTGTGGTTGCCATGGATTAGCTCTAGGATGTTAGTCCTTGTTGAGAGAACAAAGCTCTGATACCAATTGAAGAACAGATGGCAACTATAGAGGGGGGTGAATAGAGTTTATAGCGATAACAGCCAATTAAAAATTTAAACTCTTTCACAAGAAAAACTAATCAGAGTAAATGCGGAAATAAATAATGAGCAAGAAAGCATACGCAAACACAGCCGATTTTAACCTGGTTTTCCTCGTAGAGGACTAGTCCAGGCCTGAGAACTCTAGCTCAGGATTAAATCCACTATTTGTGAAATAGTAGTTACACCATGTGCCTTTTCTTCAAAAGAGCACGTCAACTTCTTACAAAGGATCGCAGTGGCGATGCTTGGAATTTTCCAAGTGACTTCTTGAACTCTTGCACAAGACTCCTAACTGAGAAATGCTGAGCACTCGAGGCTTAGGAAACTTGTGGCTAGTAGATGAAGAAGGGTATGCCTTGTATTGAGCTTTTGAAAGAAGAGAAGAGAAGATTGAATGAATAAAAATGAGATAATTCATGGCCTATTTATAGGATACTAGTAGGCAGAATTCGGCCAGAATTCTGATAGGAATTTTCAAATATTTGGCCTTTGGACAACTAGCAACCAGCCAACCCTAAAAATTAGGGTGATGATTTTTAGGAGACAGAGTTCGGCCCGAACTCTGTGTGGAGGCAGAGTTCGGCCCGAACTCTATCTCCAGAGCACAGAATGGGTCTTAAGGTCCAATGGGCTTGTGTGGAGCTTATAGATTTTTGGTAGATTATAGGTTAAGTCTCAAGAGCTCATCACAACTCAGCTTACATCAGTCTAGAATCAATAAATATAAAAATACAGACTCAACAATGACTTGAAATTGCAAAACTGAGCTGTCGTCTGACTTGAGCTGGATGTAGTCGTCGTGTGTCGTATTAAATTATTACAAGTATTATTTAGTCAATGTTATCAATATTTGGTTGACAGTGACTTTGTGTCAACAAACCTTGTATCATGAATGTGTCGGTGTCCTGTGGTTAATTGTATCAATGGACACATCAGTATGTATGTAATGCCTAATATCAATACTCGATGTTACTATCATGACATCGGTACCCGCCTATAAATGGACATTAAGTATCAACGTCCTACATCATGCAATGCTAATAAAAAACAACAAGATAGAAAAGAAAGATCTGTAATGATGGCAAGACACGCTTGTCTGTAACTGTTGTCTGCGGGTAGGCCTGACCAACTCCGATTTCCTTGTCGATTCTGCCATGCTCACATATAATAATATATTATATTTAATATTCTATATCAGGTATCGATTATATGAGTATCTACGCCTCCTAGTTGCCATAACGTTGTTACGATACTGCATCTATTATACAAGTACATAAGGTACCAAATCCTCTCGTAAATATTTTACAATTATAACAAAGTAATATATTTAAATTCTGAAATTTATCTATAAATATTTATATATTGCTATAATAATATTTTCAATAGGAAAACCCTTTCACAAGAGGTCATATATCAATGCCACATATGACTTCCTCAATTCGACCCATTAATTTAGCTTCGAAACAATGATAAAATGAAATTAATAAATTTTGTAAAAATTCAAAAAATTAGTTAAAATAGTATTTATAATGTTAAATCCTGCAAAACATAAAGTTTAATATGGATCCATGGAGTTTTGACACTTTTGGACACAAGTTACGCAGAATTTTTTGGAGTTCGGTGACACGACAAATGTCTTAAATTTAAAAAAAAGTAAACGGATGCAAAACCTAACTTTCAGATATGCATTGTAAAGGTATCGACATCTAGATTCTGAATAAAAATATAAGAAGATTAGATACTGACCATTGATAGGCAAAAAATGGCCCACAATAGAATTCATCAGTTCTGGATATCGTGTCGTAGAATCAATGTCACGGGCAAACCTCTTGGAACTAGGGGATCTGGCATTCAAAGGTTGGAGTAGACATATAATGCTAACTCTTGGATTTGGTTTGAAGTAAAATTTATGAGAAAAATGGGTGAAACATCATCTACAAGTCGACTAACTTGTCGTGATATTTCAGACTTCGAATCGACATAGTTTTGGCCCAAGTAGCACGTCGTGCACCTCTCTAACGGTGGCAAGGTTGCTACTACAGTTGCTAGGGTGGAAGATAACATCGAAGGGGTCACAAGAGGGTGGTGGTTGGTGGAGAAATCGAGGAGAAATCATATTTTATGAAGAAAGGGGGTCGGCTAGGGTTTCGGGTTGGAAGGTTGTGGCCGCGTGCAAGTAGTGGCTACATGGGGTGTTGGTTTTTATGAAGAGAGAGGAAATGGTTAGGGTTGGGTTTGTATTTATATTACTAGGGCATGGGCTTTCGTTTGATCTAATTTGGATATGATTTAGTTCTCCAAATTATATTATTAGTAATAGGTTTCCTAATTTGGATAGTTGTTTGACCAAGTCAAAGATATAAGGGAATATTACATATGGCTGCAATTTAATCTTTAAAATTCCCTTAAATATATGTATACTTGGTTTTGGTACTCCTAGTTAGGCTCTAAGTAGTAGGGTTGACTAGATTAGGGTCAAAGTAGCATTACTAGTCAAATTGGACCAGAAAATCAATTTAATGAGTCTCATGTGCCATTTACAAATAAGTAGCACATGGGAACTTGGTTAGATGGTACACCCTAGGCATGTGCATTATAGATTCAAAATGGATCAAAACCATATATTGGGTCATATGGTTTCGATCTATGTCAAGTCCCGAAATCAATTTAGAAGTTGGGCCTAGAATTACGATAAATGATCAAATAGCCTAAGTTGATCCGAAATTGTGCAAAGCCAAAACAATGTTGAAAAACAAATTTGGATGGGACATGATATATCAAACTGAAGGTGGACGAGTCTAGAATTCCAATATGGAATTGGATTTGAGAAAACAATATTTGTTGTACTTTAAAAATCAAAGCTACGATAAACTACTTATATAGTCATTATTAACTTTAATAAATTAAAAATATCCATATAAAATAATTGAAAGTAAAATCCAAAAATCAGGGGGCTTACAGCATAGGTGGCCTAGCTCTCTCTCTCTACTTCATGATATTCAAGTAACATCCATAATAATATTTCACTCCATATACTAGGGCACCATCTATAGGGTATATATTCTACAATCTGATAACCATACCCGTCTATCCAGATTCATGTTACCAGAATCCTTCTCACGCCAGTAAGTATGGCTGTGCTAATCCATAGGGTTCGCAACTAAGGTACATACCTCTAGAATCATGGTATCTAAAATTTTTGTATTGCCGCATGCTTGGCTGCGAAAACTTTAAATTCCCACACCTAAGGAATACATCCAAAGTCAGACTTCATGTCTTCGCCATGCCAGCTAATATGGTTGCAGAAGAATCTAGATTCTATAACTGAGGTAACCTAGCCCATAAGATTTATCTTGGTAGAAAATCAAGTCAACAATGAACACCAAGAATCAAATTCAACAATGAACACGGAAAGTAGACAGAAACTGTTGGAATCGAATTTTGAGATAGTTTATAATAAGATTCTCAAGGGTTATTCCATGAATCTTCTCAAGTAACCCTAACTGTGATTGAGTATCCTCTCACACTAAAGCCTATTCCTTATCTCTTACCGCAGACGTGCAGCAGTACAACTAACTATCGCACTACTACGACTTTGCAATAATACGAATCTCGACCTGCATGGGCCACCCCTAAAAATGTGTCACGACCCGCACCCTGTGTAGGGGCAAGAATGGGTAACGTCCAGCCTATGCCACAGAATTAACAATAGAATGTTGTACTTGGTCACTATCTAATAACTCACGCAGTTATATAATGTACCTATCATGGATCTCAACTCCGAATAGAGGACAAGTAAAGATATAGTAAAATTCAACCACAGTCTAAGCACGATAAGATAACACAGATGTCTAGATAACTAATAATACTAAACACACAACAACTAAATAAACTACTAAATAATAATATCTGAAATAATCTCAAATACAAAGTCAATATCTCTACTTATTCCAATTCAAGTTCAAACATGAAAATCTAGAACAAGTCCTATAACTAGTCATCTGGTTACTCCTGAAGGTCAGGGTTCAGTGTGGCTAATCTCTCCTCATGTCCATAGCAAGTATGACACGTATCCCTAGGACAAACATCTGAAAAATATATCTAGTTAGGATGGAACGAGCACACCTCATCTAGCAATCCCAAGTAAATGACAAAGACTATAAAGCGGTTATAGACAGTTATATTGATGAAATATGGATGTTTGAGATAGATAATGAAGTAGAGCAATAGTTTAAAGAACAGGAAAAGTAATATAGCGAATCATAAGAGCATGGCAATAAAGACTGTAAAAGTAAAACTAACTGAACTAGAGCAATGTGATATGAGTCCAGACAGTACAATATAGTCAAGTGTGATCCCAGTGTGAGTCCAGTAAGCAATTTTAGTCAGCGATTCGAGTTAGTGATTCGAATTAGTGATTCGAGTAGGTGATTCGAGTTAGTGATTCGAGTATTGGTGATTTGAGTAGGTGATTCGAGTTAGTGATTCGAGTATTGGTGATACGAGTAGGTGATTCGAGTAGTAGAGGTTAGACGAGTCAAATACATGTATTACGAGTGAGTGAATCTAGAATAACAATACATATTGTGACAGAGAATCAAATAGAACTAACTAGAACTGATAGTCCTACGAGCCTTGGAAAGGTAAACGGGAGTACCTATGAACTGATAGTCTTCTACAGGAACATTAAAGGCAGAAAAGATCATTGGTAGGTACATAGCATACACAAGTGCTCTAGGCTTCTTTCTAGCATGAATCATCCAGTCCATCATCGTGCATGGAAAGTTGAATGGGATGGTGAAATGCAGATAAAACAGTGCATAAATCTCTAGATAGGTTACATCATCAAAAGATCCGACTTTTGGCAGGATAGAAGAAAAGATAACACGATGAAGTTCGTAAAAGTATTGGTTAAGATATTTAGCACAAATTTTACGAGGAAAAGGGTTAGGTTCACACATCATGTCTTTAAAACCTTCTAAGGTGATACCGTCAAAAAACTTGAAGTCACGAGCATCGACGAGGCGTTCCCAAGTATTAGGGTCAGGGAGTTACAAATACTCAGCCAAGTCAAAATCATTGAACTCAATGTTGATACTAGTTACCTTAGAATAAATCTTAAGGTCATCATGAGTGAGATTGTAATAAAATAATTTTATGGCATTAAGATAAATTCTTGAAGAGGTAGATACTAGTTCATCAAGACAAAGGTCTTTAATGTTAGAGTCAAATTCATCAAAAATGGTAAAATTATTAGGATGTTCTGGCTCCACACTACGTGCACGAAAGACAGTATACTATTCGTTAGAACCTTCTAATGAAACAAATTTGTGTGCATTGTAGGTGTCAGCATTGTGAAGAGGAGGTGGATTAAATAGTAGATTTTATTGGCCATAAAATAAGTAGAACATGCGACAGACTCGTGAATCATTATTCAGCATATGTGAATCGTCTTAGGTCAGCTGTAAGGGCCGGTTCCCAGCTAGCGGTAGTCCGAAGACACTTGGCACCTTGTCGCTTAGGCTTTTACGCCAGGTTGACAGAAGGACCCTTTCGGCTTGTACCCAAAATAATGCAACATATGCGAATTTTGATTTTATAAGTATTTGTGCAAGTAAGATTTATTGTATGGCATTTTCATCTAAGATTCCCAATTCTCGACGAAGAAAGTTGAAAAGCTTTTCGACAAGTGGTGTAGTAAAAAAGTCTGCTAGCTGATGATTAGTGTTAATGAATTCTAGATTAATATCTCCTTGCAATTGATGACCTCTTAAAAAATGGTGTCGTATTTCTATATGCTTAGTGTGTGAGTGACATGATGGGTTCTTAGTCAAGTTAATGGCACTAGTATCATCACAGAATATGGGAATGTGCTGAAAAGATAAATTATTATCTGCTAGGATTTGCTTCATCCATAAAATCTGAGCACAACAACGTCCTGCAGCTATGTATTCAGTTTCGATTGTAGATAGTGCGACAGAGTTTTGCTTTTTGCTAAACCAAGAGACTAAAGCTTTGCCTAATATATAACACGTGTCGCTGGTACTTTTATGGTCGGCTTTACATCCAGCAGAATCAGTATCCGAAAACCGATTAGGTAAAAGGATATGGTTTTGGGATACCACAAGCCCACTATAACAGTGCCTTTAAGGTATCGAAAGATACACTTAACTGCGCTCATGTGTGATTCCTTAGGATTGGCTTGATAACGAGCACATAGGCAAACACTAAACATTATATCACGGCGACTAGCAGTTAGATAGCGTAAATTACAATCATACCTCGATACTTATGTTGGTCGACTAGTTTGCCGCTTTCATCAAGTTCTAATTTCGTTGATGTAGCCATCAGAGTGCTGATTGGTTTGATGTTGTCAAGATCAAATTTCTTTAGCATGTCCTTTGTATACTTTGATTGACTGATGAAAACCCCTTGTGAGTTTTGTTTGACTTACAATCCAAGGAAGTAGTTAAGTTCCTCCATCATGCTCATCTCGAACTCATTCTACATACACTTAGCAAATTTTTGGCATAATGCCTCATTAGTAGACCCAATGATAATGTCATCTACATAAATTTGTACTAATATAATTGTGTCATCAATTAATTTTATAAAAAGTGTCATGTCATTCTTCCCTTTTGGAAAACCTTTTTAAAGTAAGAAAGTTCTTAGGCATTCATACCAAGCACAAGGGGCTTGTTTGAGGCCATAAAGAGCTTTCTTAAGCTTGAAAACATGATCATGAAATTTATAGTTTTTAAAACCAGGTGGTTGTTTTACGAAAACTTCTTCTTTAATAAAACCATTGAGAAAAGTACTTTTGACATACATTTGAAAGAGTTTGAAGTTTTGGAAATTTGCAAAGGCACAAAGCATGACGATTGATTCAAACCGTACAACAAGAGCGTAAGTATCATCGTAGTCGATACCTTCCTCTTGGTTGTATCCTTGAGCTACGGGATGTGCTTTGTTTCGTGTGACTGAATAATCCTCATTAATTTTGTTACGAAAGACCCATCGAGTACCAATAATCGAATGGTCAGCAGGTTTAGAAACAAGTTTCCAAACCTAATTTCTTTCGAATTGGTTAAGTTCTTCTTGCATTGCAGATATCCAAAATTTATCAGAAAAAGCTTCTAAAACATTTTTAGGTTCTATTTGAGATGTAGAATCTCTAACAGATGAACGAGTACTTACTCCTCTTGATACCTCACCTATTACCAAGTTTTTTGGATGTTCTGGTGTGAAGCGGAACTTCTTTGGTTAGCTTTCTAGAGAACTGGTTCCAGACGTTGTATCCTCATGGGTAGAAGTTACTGGTTTGATATGTACGTCATCGTCGTCATCAGAAACATCTGCTATACTATTATACTCATCAAAAGTAACATTAGCAGATTTATCAACAATCATGGAGAGCTTGTTGAGCACTCTATATCTTTTACTCTTGGAAGTATATCCAAGAAAAATATCTTCGTCAGCTTTGGCATCAAACTTGCCTAAGTTGTCTTTGGTATTCAGGATAAAGCAACGACAACCGAACATTCTAAAATAAAAAATTGTTGGGGTTATACCAAACCAAAGTTTATAGGGAGTTTTCTTCGAAATAGGTCGAATCAAAACCCTATTCAAGACATGGCATGCTGTACTTACAGCTTCTGCCCAAAAATATTTCGGAAGTGAAAACTGATTCAACATGACTCTAACCATATTGCCAAGAGTTCTATTCTTTCGCTCCACAACACTATTTTGTTGGGGATTTCTAGGACAACAAAATTCATGATTAAATCCATTTAAATCACAAAAACTTTTTGAAATGAAAGTTTTCGAATTCGCCGCCATTATCACTTCGAATTCGAGTAATCATAAAGCCTTTTTCATTCTGTACCTTTTTAGCAAAATTTTTGAAAACAAAGATAGTATCACTTTTGTTTGAAAGAAAGAAAACCCAAGAAAAACGAGAAAAGTCAAATCATAAAGGCGTAGAGTTTTTCACCAAGACTGACTACTCTACTAGGACCAAACAAATCCATATGAAGAAGTTGTACGGGTCTAGTAGTACTTACAGAGTTGATGGATTTAAATGAAGATTTTTTGCCTTATTTTTCTCACATTCGGCACATACCGTATCCTTTTTGAATGTGATATCCAGTAGTCCTTTACTAACTTCTTGGTTGAAAGTCTTGATATAGTATCCATGTTCGCATGTCCAAGACACATACGCCATAGTAACCTTTTATCCTTGTGAGCATAGAGGCATCTTCCTGCATTGTTAGTATCTTTCGAGAGATAGAATATATATATATGTTATTTTTCCTTATCCCTTCAAAAGCGATGTCTCCAGATGATCTACTACATATAGAGCATTTATTTTTTCTAAAGTTAATATGATATCCATTGTCAGCAAGATGACTAATGCTGATCAAGTTATGCTTTAACTTTGTTTCTAAATAGACATCTTTAATGACACGAGATGGAGGATTAGCAATAGCATTGTTACCTATAATATAACCTTTTTGATTATTGCCGAAGGATACATATCTTTCCCTTTTTATCGATAGTGTTGCGAAAAGATTTGTATTTCCAGTCATATGTCGCGAGCACCCACTATCGAGAATCCATTTGCTTCTAGAAGATGAAGGAAGGTCCACCTACACCATGATGAGATATGACCTTTGGTACTCAGATCCTTGAGGGTCCTGAAATGTTAGTCTTCGGTACCCATGCATACATGTTTAAATCAATTAATCTTCTGATTTTATATTGTGGTGAAGTGTGTTCACATTTACCATAATAGTGACATGTAGCATGCATATTTGTGTTAGGAGTCACTACTAAAATACAGCAATTTGGCAATAGACCATTAGCGACGGATCTTATTCGTCGATAATAGCGACGAACTAGCGATTACCTTGTGACGGACTACCGTCAGAAAGCAATGGATAATTTTTTTATTTTTTTTGTATCAAAATCAGTCGCACATCCGTCGCTAATTTGATAAAAATTTAGCGACGGATTGATCTCCGTCGCTAATATGTTGCACATTATGGCGGCAAAATCTGGAAAAAATGGCACGATAAATTAGCGTCTAACTAGCGACGGACGTTCCGTCGGTAATCTAGTGGGTATTTCGCGTACCTAGCGACGAATATATCCGTCGGTAGTCCGTCGCTAAATACTGTAACCTAACTTAAATTTTACCGACGGGGGGACTTTTTTATTCCCTCCAAAAAGACTCTCTCTTCCCCCTCTCTCTCTCTCTCCGACGACGAGCTCTCTCCGACGGTCTCTCTTTCCGGAGAAGCTCTCTCCGACGGGTCTCTCTCTCTCTCAGGTATGCTCTCTCTCTCTCTGTGTTTAGCATAACATATAGGATTTCGGGTTGGTGGGGGTCGGCTGTCGCTGGGGCCGACGGGGTGGGGAAGAGAGTGGGGACGGGGGGGAGGTTGTTGAGGGCGGGGGGCAGGGTAGGGTTTAGGATTTCGAGACAGAGGTAGGGTTTCGGGTGCGGGGGTCGGCTGTCGTGGGGGCCGACGGTGGGGGAGAGAGAGGGGGGCAGGGGTGGATGGTGTTGGGTGCGGGGCGGGGGGCAGGGGTAGGTTTTAGGGTTTGCTGTCGGAGGGTGAGGAAGGGGGGTGGGTGTTTACTATCGGGGAGGAGGGGGTAGGGTGGGGGTTTGCTGTCGGAGGTGGGTGGAGGAGGGAAAAGGGGGGTTTGTTGTCCAGTAGGGTAGGGGAGGGGGTGGGGGGTATCGGTGGTTTCGGATCGGACCATTCCTTTGAGTATCAGTAGTTTCGAATCGGAGTATCGAATCGAAGGAGGGGGTATAGGTGGTTTCGGATCGGACCAATCCTATGAGTATCGGATCGGGGTGGTATTAGAATCGGTATCGGAATCGGTATGGGACCATTCCTATGAGTATCGGATCGGGGGTATCGGTAATATCGGTGGTTTCGGATCGGAGTATCGGATTTTTTGGTATCAAAAAACAAATAGGTATTAATAAATTATTAATATTAATAATTTATTAAAGTATCGGCCGATACCGATACCGATCGGAGTATCGGACTATTCTTATGAGGATGGTTTAAAGTATCGGCCGATACCGATCCGATACTGCCGATACCGATACAGTTTGGCATGTCCCGCTCCGAAACTGACCGATACCGATCTGATATTGTTCGATACTGATACAGTTTGGCATATCCCGGTATCGGTATCGGACTATCCCTATGAGTATCGGCGTCAGGGGTATCAGTAATATCGATGGTTTCGGATCGGAGTATCGGATTTTTTTGGTATCAAAAAACAAGTAGCTATTAATAAATTATTAATATTAATAATTTATTAAAGTATCGGCAGATACCGATACCAATCGGAGTATCGGACTATTCTTATGAGGATGGTTTAAAGTATCGGCCGATACCGATCCGAGACTACCGATACCGGTACAGTTTGGTATGTCCCACTCCGATACTGACCGATACCCGATACTGACCGATACCGATCTGATACTGTCCGATACCGATACAGTTTGGCATGTCTCGGTATCGGTATCGGACTATCCCTATGTGTATCGGCATCGGGGGTATCAGTAATATCAGTGGTTTCGGATCGGAGTATCGGATTTTTTGGTATCAAAAATTAAATAGCTATTAATAAATTATTATTATTAATAATTTATTAAAGTATCGGCCTATTCTTATGTTTAGTTTGTCTTACGATACAGATTTTCACATCCAAATCGAGGATGAATCATTACTTTGTTGGTCGTACATGGATGTACAAACGGCAACACGAGAGCAGAATTGGTGTGAATGACGATTTTTAGGCAGGCGTGGAAGTATTTCTTAAGTATGCCATGAGCAAAGCTCAGTACATGGACGGTAACAAAATCAAGTGTCCATGTGTTAATTGTCACAATAGACATTACGAAGAAGTGGTGACTGTGAGAGATCATTTGACCCGTAAGGGTTTCGTACGTGATTACGGCCTGTGGTCATCGCAAGGTAAATTATATTCGGAAAGATATGCTGCGGAAGCTGCTACTTATGCTTTTGATGATAATGTTGCAATGGATGTCCTCGAAGATGATGAATGCTCTGTTGATTATGGAGACGTACAGAACCTTGTACGAGATATGGTGTATGATGCAGTAGGGCCTAATTTTGATCTAGAGGATCCTAATCCCGAGGCGAAGGAGTTCTATGATATGTTTCAGGATGCAGATACTCCTCTATATCCTGGTTGTGAGACTCATTCCGTACTGTCAGTGATGATGCGGTTGCTGAACATAAAGTCTAATTTTAACTTGCCACTAGCTTGCTATGATCGGATCACACAACTAGTCAAGGAGGTGTTACCGAAGGAATCAAAAGAGCTCCCAAAAAACTTTTATAAGTCAAAGATGATGGTCCGACAACTGGGACTGGGGTACAAGAAGATAGATTGTTGTCACAACGGATGCATGTTGTACTTCAAAGAGAATTGTGTATCAAAAAGTTGCAGCTTCTGTAATACGGATCGTTACAAGCCAGTGCAGGGAAATTGAAAGTCAACTAGAAAACGACATCCTTACAAGTATATGTATTACTTGTTGATCACGAAGTGCTTGCAGAGGATGTATATGTCTTCGAATACAGCGAAACATATGACGTGGCACAGCGAAGAACGCATAAAGGATGAAGGAGAATTGTCACATCCTTCGGATGGAGAGGCGTGGAAACATTTTAATTTGTGTCATCCAGATTTTGCTGCAGAGCCTAGAAATGTACGCCTTGCGCTATGTTCTGATGGCTTCGTCCCTTTCGGACAGTCGGGATCTCAATACTCATGCTGGCCGGTCATTCTTACCTCTTACAATCTGCCACCATGGATGTGTATGAAGACTCCTTATATGTTCTTGACAGCTATCATACCCGGTCCCAAAAAATCGACGAAGAACATCGATATATATTTACAGTCGTTAGTGGATGAGCTGAAACAGCTGTGGGAGATCGACGTCATGACGTATGATATTTCT
The DNA here is from genome assembly GCA_029216955.1 of Iris pallida. NCBI lineage: Eukaryota > Viridiplantae > Streptophyta > Magnoliopsida > Asparagales > Iridaceae > Iris > Iris pallida. The sequence continues at coordinate 14,076,490 of JANAVB010030219.1, forward strand.
AGGAAACAAAACTTTCAGATGAGAGCTTCACTCATGTGGATAATTAATGATTTTCCAGCATACGGTATGCTGTCGGGATGGAGTACACACGGCAACATGTCTTGTCCGATATGCATAAAAATAGTAAGGCATTCCGCCTTAGGCATGGAGGAAAAAGTTCTTTCTTTGACTGTCACCGTCAATTTCTGCCCGTGAGCCATCCTTGGCGAAAGAATAAGGACGCATTCAGATCTAGAAAACAAGAATTTCTTGATCCTCCTACCAGATTATCGGGATACGATATTTGGGAAGTTGTAAAGAAATTGCACACTGCAATGGAAGATCCATCGAACAATCATATCGAGGGGTTCGGACAAAGTCATAACTGGACCAAACGGAGTATTTTCTGGGACATGTCTAATTAGAAAGATAATCTTATAAGGCATAATCTTGATGTCATGCATATCGAAAAGAATATGTTCGATAATGTCTTCAATACCGTCATGGATATTAAAGGAAAGACGAAGGACAATCCAAAAGCAAGACAAGACATGGCCGAGATATGCAAACGTCATGATCTAAACTTGATAGAAAGGGGAGCTGGTGGACAACTAAGTGAGCCTATAGCGCCATATACATTGAGCAAGGAAGATAGATTAATAATCTACAAGTGGATATCTACTTTAAGATTTCCCGACGGCTATATGTCGAATTTGTCTAGATGCGTTGATCTCAATGAATGCAAGCTAACAGGAATGAAGAGTCATGACTGCCATGTATTTATGAAAAGATTACTGCCCATTGCTTTGAGAGAGTTGTTGCCTTCTTCTGTATGGGTTCCGTTGGTCGAGCTGTCTATATTCTTCAGGGATATCTGTTCAACTAAGCTGACGGTGCAACATATGGTACAACTTGAGGAGAAGATTGTCTTAACAATTTGCAAGTTAGAGAGAATATTTCCATCGAGCTTTTTCGACAGCATGGAGCGTCTACCGATTCATCTACCATACAAAGCCCGTGTCGGTGCATCTGTTCATTATCGATGGATGTACCCCTTTGAAAGGTAAATAAAAATCGATATAATTTAAGTGGAATTTTATAATTCAATGTCAATTCTCAAGATAATTTGTCTTTTTCGGTACCTACACCATCTAAAGAAGAAAGTTGGCAACAAGGCTCATATAGAGGCTTCGATATACGAAGCATATCTTATCGAAGAGGTGTCAAACTTCTACTCCATTTATTTCGATACTCATGTCAAGACAAATCGAAATAGACCTCAAAGGAATGACGAAGACGTTGAGGATAGAGGTATATTCAATTTTAGGGGCAAGCCTATTGGGGCTAGTAAGAATCGGTGGTTGACTGACGATGAGTATGATGCCGTGCACCGATATGTATTATTAAATTGTGACATACAAGAAGTGAGAGATTTGGAGAAGTAAGTAACTACACCTCGTTATAATCTCTAATTTGGTGAAGTAAGTGACTACACTTATTTTTATTCTCTCTAACAGTGTATTTAGAGATGAAGTCAAAATAAGGATACCCGATATTACCGATGAGAGAATTCAAAGAGAGGTTGATTGAACCTTTCCGACCTGGTTTCAAAAATACGTAAGTAACTGAGATAATATGTTATAAGGCTACCATTAAAATATATGCAAGTAAAACATTTAAATTATCATTATTTGTTTACAGGTTTTATTGCCTGAAACAACACTCCCAAATGAGAGCATTCGTTATTTGGCATTGGGACCGAAGAAGCATGCAAAGACTTGGCCAGGCTATGTCGTTAATGGCTTCAAGTTTAAGGCAACTTAGCATGCTATAAATGCCAAATTTGTCAATGACAACTTCAATACTAAGGATTCTGGTATTTGCATAAAAGGCACCATCTATGACGATGAGCCGTACTTTGACTATTATAGAGTGCTTCGGGATATTGTAGATTTATAATATAGTGCCCCATATGATATGCATATTGTGATGTTCAAATGTGAGTGGTTCGATACGATACCAAATATCGGTTGGAGAATCGATAAATAATTTGGATTCGTCGATATAAATCATCGCAGGAGGTATAGAGGGTCCGACACGTTTGCGATAGCAAGTCAGGCTGTTCAAGTCTATTATACAAGCTACCCAAGGCATCGTAGAGATCTATTTGACTGGTGGGCAGTATGCAAGATTAAATCTAGAAATACATTCAACGTTAAAGACCCAGCATACCAAGAGGATGAGATCGAAAAGCCCCAATACTTGAGACAACAGTCGGATACCATGGATGTTGAATTAGAGGTTGATATAACTTCTGCTGAGAAAAATAGATGGGAAGAAGAGGTTGATATACAAGACTTAGATGTCAACCAGGGGAGAAAGAGGCGTCTTGTCCCAAGTATTGAGACTGAAGAAGAAGAAGAAGAAGAAGAAGAAGAAGAAGAAGAAGAAGAAAAACTTGATGAGGATACAGATGAAGTCGACAATGAGGATGAGGATGATGATGAGAATGAAGACGAGGCCGAGGACGAGGACGATGACGATGATTAAATATTGGTACATTTTAGTTCATGTTTTTGTCGAGGCCGAGGCCGAGGACGAGGACAATTCAGTTTAAATTAAACTTCTATATTCTTCTTTTAGTTAATATTTTTGTCGTTCGATCATCTACTTATTGTATGATTTTCTTTTTACAGATGGCACTCCTAGTCCTACTCCTCTGGCCGGCACTCGTCGCCCTGCTGTTGGTATATATATTTTAGTTTAGTTTTATATTTATTTATACTTCTATTATTAATTATGTTTATGTGTTCTATTTACAGGGCATGGTTGCGAGCACTCGTGCTGGTGGTGCTGGCCGTGGTGGTGGTGGTGGTCGTGGGTGTGGGCGTGGTGGTAGAGGTCATGGTCGCCATACGTATTCCTCGGATGTAACCTCCGATCCCGACCTGGAGAGCCCGAGCACAAACTCTTCCCGCCGTCACTCTACCTCGGTGCCACCGTCATCTTCGTCGAGGCCTGCGACTCCATCCGCTAGCGGATCCGTTCCTCCATCCGCTAGTGGATCCGTTCTGCCACCGGATGCACCAGTGGATGCATCAGCAGATGCAACAGCGGACCCAGCAATTACTGCACGGTAGGCCCCAGAGTAACCCCGGATTCAGTTTCATCATGTTACCGGAGAGTACATACGCAGACCCTCGGATCCTCCGATGCCACCAGAGAGGCCGATGGGCGAATTCCGACGAGCGATATGGCCTGCGGATGAATCGTAAGTACATTTAAGTTAATTTATTAAATTTGTTTCATTTATTCAAGTCAATAATCCAGTCGTTGCTTCTTTATATATTTTTCTCGTGGGATGTTGCCCGGAATCTAGGGTGCATTATCCGAGAAAACTACCATGGCCCTTACCTCAATTTTTCTGAGGTGCCTCAAGACAGGCAGTACGTCTGGCTCGACGAGATGAGGGTATATATCTTTTGGTTAATTATTAATTATTCTTTAATTCATTAATGTTTTTATTATGTGATATTTGAATTTGTGTGTCAGAGGACGTTCTGGTGGCCCTCCATCGCAAGGAGGCGATCCGTAGGACCTACAAAGCCGCCGTCGGGAAGAAGATACGGGATGCAGTGTACGATCTTCGTACGGTGCATACGAAGAAGGACTAGATCCGGGCAGAGTACTATGAGGAGATGTTGGAGAAGATAGATACTCCTCAATACAAGAAAAAATCAGAGAAAGCCAAGGCAAATAGACAGGCCTCGGGTCTGCATACGGGGGGATCAAGGCCCCACGCACAGACGCGTGCAGATTTGGTGAGATACCACAAATTTATTTCACTATTTAATTCGGTACTATTAATTTACGAAGTTAATTAAATTCTACGTATGCAGGCCCAATGGGCAGTGAAGGAGGGGAGAGAGGCGGAGGTGGTCACCGCTCATGACGTATTCGTGCATACGCACAAGAGGCAGAAGAACGGGAGCTTCATCGACGCGAGGGCCCAGGAGACTGATGTAAGTACTTACGTTTATGAGATTTATGTTAGAAATATAATTATTGTTAACTTAATTAGGTAAACTTAGGATTAAAACTATAACTTAGGGAAACATGATTATAACTTAGGAAAACTTATAGTATAAACACATTTATTAGATAGGCTGCGTATCGTGAGGCACTTCGTCGGATTGAGCCCCCTGCCGAGGATGTCGGCGAAACGAAGCCCGCCCAGACGCCCTCTTCTATGGCCGCTCGCTACGACGACGTGTTCATAGAATCTGCCGGCGGCTTTAGGAAAGGGCGCCTGTACCGCTTAGGTTTCATGGAGGATTTTTTACAGATGTCGACTCCGAGATATCCATCGCCTCCGCCTCCTCCCGCGCCCCCCCCCCGCAGACGATGCGATGATGCAGCTTACAACTCTCGCCACGGCGGTGTCGAATTTGTGGTCGATAGTGCTGGGGCACTATCCGCATCCTTCTTCTGCTCCCGATCCGTCTGCTCCTGGTCCGTCTGCTGCTGCTCCGTCTACTGCTGCTGCAGGTGCTTCGGATCGACCTGGTCCTTCTTCTACCGGACGACTTTCGTTTGACCGCTCTTCCGAGGTCCGCCTGGTACCGAATGCTGCTATCGTGGCGCTCATTGACATGATGTCGTCAGAGCAGCTACGCTTGTTTCCAGACCATGTCTTGTCCCAAGTGCCGCCACACATGGTGGAGCATTATATACGCAGAGCGGAAGCGGCGGAGAGAGCATGAGGTGATCCACCTCCTCCTTCTCAGTGATTTTGTTTATGTTTTTGGACATTTATACATTTGGATATGTGTATATTTTAGATATTTTGTTTATGTTTGGATATTTTTCTATGTATGTTGGGATATTGTATTGGATATTGTGTTGGATATTTTGTTAGTTATTGTGTTGGATATTTTTTGTGTATGTTGGAATATATTGGATGTTTGAAGATATTGTGTTGGCAATATGGATATTTGTTGGATATGTTGGATGTCGGATATGTTATATTTGTGTATTGTAGATGCTAGATATGTTATATTACAGGGAATAGTCTATTTCCTGTATTTTTTTTCAAAAATATTGCAGTTAGCAACGGACTAGCGATAACTTTGCGACGGAATATTGCAGGTAGCGACGGATTGCCGACGGGTTGTCGACGGAATATTACAGGTAGCGACGGATTATCGACGGATTATCCGTCGGCCTGTTTCTGGAAAACACATAGCGACATAATGGCGATGGATTGCCCGTCGCTCAGGTTCTGGAAATATGGAAGATATCCAGAAGCATGGCGACGGATTATCCGTCGCCAAATCGCCGCTAATCCGACGAGGTACTGTATTTAGCGACGGACTCGCGATAGGATAGCGACGAATAATCCATCGCTAACTGTATGAATAATAGGATAGCGACGGATGGCCGACGGATTATCCGTCGGCCTGGTTCTGGAAAAACACTGAGCGACGGAATGGCGACGGATTTCCCGTCGCTCAGGTCATGGAAATATGGAAGTTATCTAGAAGCATGTCGACGGATTATCCGTCGCTACTCCGCCGCTAATCTGACGAGGTTAGCAACGGATTACCGACGGATTACCGATGGATGTTCCATATCAAAAACCCTCTGATACGTGTTTAGCGATGATTTAGCGACGTATTGTCCATCGCTAATCTTTGCTATATTAAAATATTAAACTGTCGAAGTTGACGGGAAGCCGTCGCTAACTGTTTTGATTTAGCCAACGGTAATCCGTCGCTAAGTAGTCGTTCAGCGGCGGACTAGCGACGGATTAGTTTTAGCGATGAGGTTATTTCCGATGGATTTTTTCAGCCCGTATCCGTCGATAATTTCAATTAGCGACGGATAGGGCCGCCGCTAAATTGTTGTATTTTAGTAGTGAATAGGATGATAGTGATGTCTATGTGCAGGTGATTGTCGTGCTGCATGAGAATATGTGTACATAAAAGCATGTTTGTGTGCAGCATGTGTATGTGTGTTTTTCCTAGGTCGTGTACTCTTGTGTTGAGCATTCTTGTGTCTCGTGTATGTGCTGTGACCGTGAGACTGAGTTTGAGGTTGAATAACCTGTTTGCTTAGCCTGATCTCTAATCTTTTAGAGGCAATATACATTTTATTATATTTGGCAGTCAAAGCACTAATTCTTACAGTTACAATATTATATTTCTTCTTCTCTTTCGTAAGTTCTTTATTGGGTATGGTAAGATCAAGTGTTTGTTTCTCAATACATGATTCAGCATCGTATAAGCTTAATTAAAGTTTGGACAACTCCTCAGTGTTCTCTGTGAGTGGTGTGTCTCTAATATTATAAAGTAAGCACGATAGTCTATGAATCTAAGCTTTATGAGTCTTAATCTCATCATTTGCATGTTTATATTTACTAAGTAATTTCTTATGATCTTCAAGTAAATCGCTGAAAGCATCTCCAAGTTTATCAAAAGTAAAGTCATCAAGTGGATCATTGTTATCTTGTCGGAAGTTGTCACGACCCGTACCCGGTTTTTGGATACGAGACGTGTCCAAGCCAGCCTACGCCGCAGAGTCGGCGGTAGAACGCTGTCAAGCCCGCAAGAAATAAATGCTCAAATATCACATTGCTGCTCATTCACATTTCTAAATTTATTACAACAGTTACAACATTTATATTTAAAGGAAAAAATACAAAGTTTTACAATTAATGAAATGATACAATGGCTATCTATTTCTAGGTTGTCTTCAGCATACCCAAGTTCTCCCAGTGCTAAGAGTGATCGCGGCTAAACCTGAAAAATGTTGGTTATCCAGTCAGGATTGGAACAAGTACACAAACCGACGGCAGTGCAAAACACAACAGAATTATCAATACATAAAAATAGCATATGAGAAATGAAAACTGTAAGATAAAGTGATGTCATTGCACGATAGAGAAATAAACAAGGAAAAGCTAATAAAAGACATCTATCTAAGTGGTGTGAAATATCCTTTCGCCATGTGGACGGCTAGGGGGTAAAATCCGGCATACTACACGTGTCGTGTGCAGCAGCTATCGTTCAAGAATAGACTCATGGGATATTTCTGGGTAGTCCACATGTATACTAAGATATTTCTTCTTCCGACAACTCCATGTGACGAGCGTGTCAACAAGCAGCAAGATATATGTATAGACATGAAATGAAAAGACTACTATGAATCGGAAAGCAATCAGAAAGTGCACTTGCCTGAGGTCCTTAGCTGGAGAAACCAAAATACCATACCACTCAATGAGCCACAATCAGTCAACACATGCAGAAGTCTCCGAATGCTGAAATAAATAGTACCAACATTCTCAGAATAGTCAAATTAGCTAGGATTGCCTGTCCTTAAGTCCAATTCTGGATACAGGGGCAAAACGGTAATTTCGGGCAAAAACGATGTCCGCCGTTGGACCCGCTTTACACCGAAAAGCGTGCCAAGGTCAATGGTCTCTAAAGTCGTCAAACTATATGTCTACGGATCCAGTTTTCCGATACGAACCCAACCGTATGTCCAGAGTTGGATTCCGGCGGACCGTGCACAAAATCGCACGTTGAGTCCAGAATAGCCTGTTAGCCTAGGATCGACATGAAGTAGTCAAAATCTCGCAAAATAGGGACATATGACTAGTCAGGGTTAAAGTAGACTCGAAGGAACTATAATTATATATAATTATTTCTAAAAAATACCCTTATACTAGGAAACTATATTTAACTAATAAAAATATTTTAGGTAACTATTTGAAAACCAAGAAAATAATGTATATGATAACTCATATTAAGAAATATCGTAACTACTACAATAATATAATTTACTAATGAATAACAATATTAATACTAGCAAACTAAGGGTGATAATAATAACAATAATATAAAAACTAATGGCAGCACTGTCTGTGTAATAACAAGGTCATTCATGTCTACTTATCCTGACTATATAAAATTGTAAAAGTTAATAGTTAATAAATTAAATAATTAAATGGCTCACATGTCCATGAACCCAACCCAAATAATTATAACCCTCACTGACCTCTTTGTCCATTCCAAAACAATCAAAGGAAACTAAAATAAAATAACTTAAAGTACTGCTACTTCTGTGGCCATTCCAAACAATCAAAAGAATCTAATGTAAAATATAATAGCTTAGGACTCTGCTACTTTCCCCTCTCTCTCTCTCTCTCACTCGATTTCCGTACAAAATCAAAATACAAGAAGAGGAAAGGAGGTTGCAGAAGCAGGGAAAGGAAAAGGGCAAAGAAGAGAAGTGCTCACCACGGCTCGATGCCGGTCCAGCGGTGCGGGCGCTGTGCCAGCGCTCGGCGCTGAAGGTGGCGCGGACGCGGAAGAGCTGCTCGCGGAGGAGCCGGCGAGGGTTCCGGGGAAGGGCGCAGAGGTGGCGCGGTGAAGACGGTGGTTCTGGCCACGCGCGCAGGGTGTTGTCGGAAGCGGGGAGTCGGGATGGCAAGGCGAGTGCCAGGCGGTGGCGCGCACGGGACTCTGACGTTGCTAACTCGATGCACGGCTCAACTCCACAGCGTGCGAGTCGAGGAGGCGGCACAAGGGTATAATCGGTCTAGTTTAATCCGACCCGCGATCATCATCGTAGCCTCTAAGAAGAAGAATCTCTATTGGCGAGGAAGAGAGAGCGGAGTACTTCCAGTTACAGAAAACCAGAGAGCAACTAAACAGAACATAAGTAGTTCACTCGCCATTGCCTCCTCTTCTCTGCTCCCCACTGCTAACACGAGGCTGCAGTGACCGTCGCCTGCCATCGGCAGAGGAAGAGGAGGCGGCGGAAGAAACTAGGATTAGGGTTTTCGTCATTTGTTCCCTCGTGTATATATCTGTATATATATACTCATCTGTATTGGCCGATCGAATGAAAGCAGGGGCTTAGTTAGTTCTCGGGTTGGATTTGCTCAGGTTGAGCGCTACTGTTATGGAGAATCAGTTCTCCATGGTGGGCTGAGCTGAGCTCGAGCTTGGGCCAAGGAGGATAAATCACGGGGTGTTGGCCTGTTCGGTTTTGGAAGAATTAAAAGAGGGCCTTAGCTCCTCGACCATTGGCTGGGGGTGTGGACTGTGGGCCGGGATGGGAAGTTAGCAGTTGGCTTGTGAAGCTACTGCTTCACTTTCTATGTCTGGGTTATTCATTCTTTCTTTTTATTTTCTTTTCATTAATCCCTTTTTTTTCTTATTTTAACTATATATGCATATACACGTATGAATATATATAATATATATATATACACATATAATATATACGAATATTTATATAGACTTATACATATCCACAAATATTTATATATCGGCCTATACATATATTCACACCCATACACAATATATATTTATAAATACACATATATACCTTGTATATAAATACTATATTCATTCTATAATATTTAAAATTAGTATAAAGTATACTTCCAAATAAAATATTAATATATTTATTTTTTTATATATACTATATCTATTTAAATGTGTACATATACCTATATACTCGTACACATACTTATATAATATATATCCATAAACCTAAATAAAACCCAATATTATACATTCCTAGGGTAAGGTCTATTTCTTACAAATATGAATATATATATTAAATCACATTTATTTGATAACCAAATAAATATAACCAATAATTATAATAATAATATTATAAAATAACGACCTCAATAATAATGATAATAAAAATAATAATAGTAATAATAATAAAATTCAATAAAGTAAATAATAATAAAATATAAAAACAATCCGGGAAGGGGAGCTACAAATCTACCCACCTTAAAATAAATTCGTCCTCGAATTTCATATTTTCTAAAATTTAAAGTCTAGTATTCCCTTAATTTCCTCAAATTTAATTTCTCAAAATAGTTGTATCCTCCTTCTTGTCATTTTGTAACTCCGAAACTCAGAGGACTCCTACCCACCTTAGAGGCTAGGATATGGTGGCAATGTTCCTGTCACAGGACTGGCCGATGGTAGCTACACGGGTGTATACCACTTTGTATCTATCTATCTATCTATCAATTGCGAGTTTTCGTCTTTCCAAATCAGTGAAAGACAAAACAAATAAGGAGTTCAAGAGAGGGGTCACCGAGTACGATTACGTGATTCAAAGGCGAAGGTATTATTTCAAGAGGGATTGTCAAAGTAGTCGCTGGTGAGATCCTAGATACATCTATACCTCATTCCACGTAGAGTAATTAAATAAAAGCGAACCAATTGCATCATGGTTGATCAGACCGTAATACAATGATTCTGATTAGACAATATGTTAGCTAGACATATGTCTTGGATCAAGCTCGATAAAACAGTAAGCTTGCAAAATTAGGCTGTAATAGCAGCGTTGGTCAAGATAGTCAAAATATAAGTAGGCAAGATTTTTGGAAAGGGGACACAAGTTTGAATTTTGAGAGAATCAAAACCTTACCCGGTGTTATTGCCTATACAGTCAACCTATTATCTTCTATCCATAAGGCCTTGGTCGACTAATGGGTTATGGAATTCTAATTCCTATAGTCTGGATGAACCTGTTATTGTCAGTCAATTACCTTGTTAATAAAACACAAGGGCCACGGGTTGGGAGACATGCTACTCGACTTACAGAACTTACACTAGTATTGGTTTCGGATCTTAGGGTCATACATGGCAGTCTCTATTCTCTCTAATATCCTAAACTTGTAATCACATCTGAAATCGTTTTACCGAGAATTATGCCTTGCCCGTATACTCTGGCTACGGCAAACCCTCGGTTCCGTGATTCAGGGATGATAAGCTATCATGTACTCTACTTTATATTGTCATAAGGGTATCTAAGATCTAAAGAAGTCAACGAGAACTTAGTTTCTGGAATGTTCCATAGAGTATGATTCTTCGAAACGATTTCAATTCTATGGGTTGTGTCTCGCCAGTGCGCTGCTGGCTGGCCATTGCAGTCGTAAAGTTTATTCTAACTATTCTCCTGAGACTTCAAGGATACCTAAGGGTCCAATCTATTTGACTAGGATAGATAGTGTAACATCTGCTTATAATTCTCATTCCTTAAGGTAAAAGGCTGGTCGAAAAGAAAGGTCTGAAGACAACTAAAATAATAACATCCTAATCTTGATTTCATAAATATTTCAAATGGTTGAGGGAAAAATCTCAAATAAATCTACTTCGAGATTCGTATATGATTAGCAGGATTAGAAATTATAAACCAGTTCCTTACGACAAAATAGAATTTAAATAGGAAGTTCTAACTTATGCTATAAAATTTACATCTAATAAAGCAAAAGAAAGTTAAACATTTCATCAAGATCAAAGCCTTAATTCTAGATAAGCCTAACTAATCAAGTGAATGACAGACTATCATTGAAGCATATCATCGTATCAAAAGCAATTATGTATCTAGCAAGCTATCCAAAATCAATAATTCCTTATCTAAATTGCATGGCCTGCCTGGCAACCTTAACTACCCAACGGTCAATTTGAACAAGGGACTCCTAGTCCTAGTTACTCTCCTAAATTATTTTAATCCTATTTGTGAATGAGCATTTCTTGAGGGCAGGCTCGTAATAGTACGACTAACGTACCATCACGAGTTCGCATGGTTTGCGAAAACTGACCTGCATGGGCCACCATAAAAACTTGCCACGACCCGCACCCGGTTTTCGGATACGAGACGTGTCCAAGCCAGCCTACGCCGCAGAGTCGGCGGTAGAACGCTGTCAAGCCCGCAAAAAATAAATGCTCAAATATCACATTGTTGCTCATTCACATTTCTAAATTTATTACAACAGTTACAACATTTATATTTAAAGGAAAAAATACAAAGTTTTACAATTAATGAAATGATACAATGGCTATCTATTTCTAGGTTGTCTTCAGCATACCCAAGTTCTCCCAGTGCTAAGAGTGATCGCGGCTAAACCTAAAAAATGTTGGTTATCCAGTCAGGATTGGAACAAGTACGCAAACCGACGGCAGTGCAAAACACAACAGAATTATCAAGACATAAAAATAGCATATGAGAAATAAAAACTGTAAGATAAAGTGATGTCATAGCACGATAGAGAAATAAACAAGGAAAAGCTAATAAAAGACATCTATCTAAGTGGTGTGAAATATCCTTTCGCCATGTGGACGACTACGGGGTAAAATCCGACATACTACACGTGTCGTGTGCAGCAGCTATCATTCAAGAATAGACTCATGGGATATTTCTGGGTAGTCCACATGTATACTAAGATATTTCCCCTCCCGACAACTCCGTGTGACGAGCGTGTCAACAAGCAGCAAGATATATGTATAGACATGAAATGAAAAGACTACTATGAATCGGAAAGCAATCAGAAAGTGCACTTGCCTGAGGTCCTTAGCTGGAGAAACCAAAATACCATACCACTCAATGAGCCACAATCAGTCAACACATGCAGAAGTCTCCGGATGCTGAAATAAATAGTACCAACGTTCTCAGAATAGTCAAATTAGCTAGGATTGCCTGTCCTTAAGTCCAATTCTGGACACAGGGGCAAAACGGTAATTTCGGGCAAAAACGATGTCCGCCGTTGGATCCGCTTTGCACCGAAAAGCGTGCCAAGGTCAATGGTCTCTAAAGTCGTCAAACTACATGTCTACGGATCCAGTTTTCCGATACGAACCCAACCGTATGTCCAGAGTTGGATTCCGGCGGACCGTGCACAAAATCGCACGTTGAGTCCAGAATAGCCTGTTAGCCTAGGGTCGACATGAAGTAGTCAAAATCTCGCAAAATAGGGACATATGACTAGTCAGGGTTAAAGTAGACTCGAAGGAACTATAATTATATATAATTATTGCTAGAAAATACCCTTATACTAGGAAACTATATTTAACTAATAAAAATATTTTAGGTAACTATTTGAAAACCAAGAAAATAATGTATATGATAACTCATATTAAGAAATATCGTAACTACTACAATAATATAATTTACTAATGAATAACAATATTAATACTAGCAAACTAAGGGTGATAATAATAATAATAATATAAAAACTAATGGCAGCACTGTCTGTGTAATAACAAGGTCATTCATGTCTACTTATCCTGACTATATAAAATTGTAAAAGTTAATAGTTAATAAATTAAATAATTAAATGGCTCACATGTCCATGAACCCAACCCAAATAATTATAACCCTCACTGACCTCTTTGTCCATTCCAAAATAATCAAAGGAAACTAAAATAAAATAACTTAAAGTACTGCTACTTCTGTGGCCATTCCAAACAAACAAAAGAATCTAATGTAAAATATAATAGCTTAGGACTCTGCTACTTTCCCCTCTCTCTCTCTCTCTCACTCGATTTTCGTACAAAATCAAAATACAAGAAGAGGAAAGGAGGTTGCAGAAGCAGGGAAAAGAAAAGGGGAAAGAAGAGAAGTGCTCACCACGGCTCGATGCCGGTCCAGCGGTGCGGGCGCTGTGCCAGCGCTCGGCGCTGAAGGTGGCGCGGACGCGGAAGAGCTGCTCGCGGAGGAGCCGGCGAGGGTTCCGGGGAAGGGCGCAGGGGTGGCGCGGTGAAGACAGTGGTTCTGGCCACGCGCGCAGTGTCTTGTCGGAAGCGGGGAGTCGGGATGGCGAGGCGAGTGCCAGATGGTGGCGCGCACGGGACTCTGACGTTGCTAACTCGATGCACGGCTCAACTCCACAGCGTGCGAGTCGAGGAGGCGGTACAAGGGTATAATCGGTCTAGTTTAATCCGACCCGCGATCATCATCGTAGCCTCTAAGAAGAAGAATCTCCATTGGCGAGGAAGAGAGAGCGGAGTACTTCCAGTTACAGAAAACCAGAGAGCAACTAAATAGAACATAAGTAGTTCACTCGCCATTGCCTCCTCTTCTCTGCTCCCCACTGCTAACACGAGGCTGCAGTGACCGCCGCCTGCCATCGACAGAGGGAGAGGAGGCGGCGGAAGAAACTAGGATTAGGGTTTTCGTCATTTGTTCCCTCGTGTATATATCTGTATATATATACTCATCTGTATTGGCCGATCGAATGAAAGCAGGGGCTTAGTTAGTTCTTGGGTTGGATTTGCTCAGGTTGAGCGCTACTGTTATGGAGAATCAGTTCTCCATGGTGGGCTGAGCTGAGCTCGAGCTTGGGCCAAGGAGGATGAATCACAGGGTGTTGGCCTGTTCGGTTTTGGAAGAATTAAAAGGGGGCCTTAGCTCCTCGACCATTGGATGGGGGTGTGGACTGTGGGCCGGGATGGGAAGTTCGCAGTTGGCTTGTGAAGCTACTGCTTCACTTTCTGTCTGGGTTATTCATTCTTTCTTTCTATTTTCTTTTCATTAATCCCTTTTTTTTTTCTTATTTTAACTATATATGCATATACACGTATGAATATATATAATCTATATATATACACATATAATATATACGAATATTTATACAGACTTATACATATCCACAAATATTTATATATCGGCCTATACATATATTCACACCCATACACAATATATATTTATAAATACACATATATACCTTGTATATAAATACCATGTTCAATCTATAATATTTAAAATTAGTATAAAGTATACTTCCAAATAAAATATTAATATATTTATTTTTTTATATATACTATATCTATTTAAATGTGTACATATACCTATATACTCGTACACATACTTATATAATATATATCCATAAACCTAAATAAAACCCAATATTATACATTCCTAGGGTAAGGTCTATTTCTTACAAATATGAATATATATATTAAATCACATTTATTTGATAACCAAATAAATATAACCAATAATTATAATAATAATATTATAAAATAACGACCTCAATAATAATGATAATAAAAATAATAATAGTAATAATAATAAAATTCAATAAAGTAAATAATAATAAAATATAAAAACAATTCGGGAAGGGGAGCTACAGAAGTTGCCATTATGCAGACGTTTGCAGTATCTTGGGGAATGTCCTCTTCTTCTTCTGAGTTATTGGCTTCGCTTTCGTGCCAGATGCTTGTGTTGTCATACTTTCGAGAGGATGGCTTTCGTGCCAGATGCTTGTGTTGGCATACTTTCAAGAGGATGGCTTCTTATATGACTTTTCATATCGGCTCCCTTTTATTGCTGTAGGGCAGTCTTTCTTGACGTGCCCCATCTTCTTACAACTGTAGCAGGTAGGCTCTTTATCGTGATCTTTTTGTTGTTCCTTCTTCCTTCGGTTGAATCGTAGGAACTTCTTGAAGTTGCGAACCATGAGCGCTTGATCATCACCTTCGGAGTCATCATCGTTTATTTCATCTGGAGCAGTCTTTCGACGATGAACTCTTAGAGCGATTTCTTTTTCCTTTGGAGCAGATTCTTGAAAGTTCTTAAGGTTGGGCTCATGCATCATTAGTTTGCCCATCAGAGTCTCCAGAGACATGGTAGTGAGATCGTTGCCTTCGATGATTGTAGTGGCTTTAGGGTTCCAGTTCTTCGTTTGTCCCCTTAGTACCTTGCGTATCTTCTCATGGTTGGAGTAGTTCTTTCCAAAGGAAGATAGAGAGTTGACGATGTCGAGAAATCTGGTGAACATCTGTGTGATCGTCTCGTTGGACTTCATCTTGAATACCTCATACTCCTGCGCTAGCCGACCAATTTTTGATTTCTTGACTTGAGTGGTTCCTTCATGAGTTACTTCTAGAAGCTTCCATACTTCGTAAAGTGGTACACGTAGATACCCTGTTGAATTAAGTCCTGTCTATAGCACAGAAGAGAGCATTAGTAGCCCTAGCATCTATATTAGCATATTTCTTTTCTGGATCCGTTTATTTGTCATGAGGTTTCTCTATGAGGTTTCCATCAACTACAATTCTAGCAGGCTTCTTATAACTATCTGTAACTATGGTCCATAAGTCAAAGTATAGAGATTTCAGATAAACAGTCATTCGTGTCTTCCAGTAAGTGTAGTTGGTTCCATCAAATAAGGGTGGCCTATGAGTGGACTGTCCTTCATCGTGGTTGGTGTAAATGGGTTGTGTGGTTGCTATAGATCAGCTCTAGGGTGTTCATCCTTTATCAAGAGACCAGCTCTGATACCGATTGAAGTAGTATGTAGGCAACTCTAGAGGGGGTGAATAGAGTTTGTGTCTATAATGACCAATTAAAAATAACTCTATGCTAAGTCCAGAAAACAACTACTAAGAGAATATATAATCAGCGAGTAATAATGCAGAAAGTAAAAGTGCTTAGAAGAACAAACACATACACAGCAATACATCCTGGTTTCCCTCGTGGAGAACTAATCCATGCCTGAGAACTCTTGCTCGGAGTTGAAATCCACTATTTGTGAAATAGGGTACACACGTGCCTTTAGTCTGAAGAGCACGCCAACTTCTTACAGACACGAGCCTTTAATCCAAAGCGCTCGAATACTTCAACTTCACAGATACAAAATATGGAATTTTTCAAGTGACTTCTTCAACTCTTGCACAGAACTTCTAGTTGAATCATACTGAGCACCTTGGGGCTCAGGAAGTTTTATGGCTTGGGGATTTGGAAGAGTAAGGCTTAGAGCATACAAGGCTTAGAAGATGGAAAGCTTGAGAGTGAGAAATGGTTTAAAATAAAAAGAATCAAGCTTTATTTATACTAGGCAGGGGAGGCAGAGTTCGGCCAGAGTTCTGTCCTAAAATATTAAAAAATTCGAACGTTGGACAGCTCGTAGCAAGGTGGCCCTAAAAATTAGGTTGCTGATTTTAAGGAGGCCGAGTTCGCCCAAGTTCGGTCTGCCTCAGACCAGAAACCTTATATGGGTGTGGGTGGTTTGGTTTAGTTCAGGAATTGGTTTATTTGTATAGTGGAGCTTGGAGAAATATGTTTAGGGGTTGAGTTGACACAGTATGACTCAACGTACATATTTTCCTAGACTCAATTAATCAAAAATTATAGACTGAGAATAAATTACATTTGCAATGTAACTGCTTGTAGACGACATCTGTCTTGAACTTGATGTGTCGTATTAGATCATATCATATATCAGGTGATGTTCTATCTTAAACTTGATGTGTCGTATTGGATCATATCAGATATCAGTTGTTAATTATCTAAATCAGGTTGACTGTGATCTAGTTTTGGTCAACACATCAAGACTGGAACGGGATCGCCTGGTGGTAATCTCAGTACAGCTTGCCGGAACCGTTCTATATAATCCTGAACAGACTTCTTGTCCTTCTAAGTGGTGTGCAACAGAGTGGACATCGTCATATCCATTTCCGGTTCGTAAAATCGAGACAGGAATAGGTGCTGAAGATCGTCGATCGTCAAAGGTTAACACGCAATTGTCTTGCAGAATACAAAACCACTCTTAGGTGACTCCCTTCAAGGCACCAACAAAGAGATTTGCGAGGAGAGCATCGTCTTTTGGTAGATGCCCCATCATAGTTCCGAAATGATTCCGTCGAAGGGAACAACGGACGAAGGCTTGTATTTATGAGGATAAACAACCTTATTCCATTCAACAAAAAAAGCTTGAATGAGTCCTAATTTCTATCGAGATTCTTGTTTATCTTTAACATCAGCTCGGGCTTGAAGATCTCGGATGGCTTCGAGAACTTCCTCCGATGACATTGGCGTAGATACTTGCGACAATATATGGTTACTAGTCGCGGGTGGTAATACCGCATGATAACTTATAGTTGGGTGACTGGGGGCATTGGATTCCTCGTTACTCCTTGGTTTCAGAGCCGGAGCCTACAGTTGTGACGAAGTCTGGGCCGCTTTCAGCTCGACAACGATCTTTGTTAGGAATGCCAGACTGGCATTCATGGTCTGTATCATTTCTTCGATCATGTCAAAGCGTCGGCTATCTTGGGATATTTTTTCATCACTTGCCATGTGTGACGGCATGACACGGGTATGAGTGGGTTACTCGCTTTCTGTCCCTGACTCCCATGCTTCGCTGTCGATAGTATAACCAATCATCTGGGAGTAATCACAAAGGTTGATGTTCCGATCGTCCTCGGTCCCTGAGGCTTCAGAGGCATACTAGAGATGGGTACCCCCGGTACCTTCCCCTTTGGTCCTATAGGAATCATTATCCCTTTGAAACGTAGGGTTGTGGTGCAGTGCTGGGAGTTGGCTACCCCCTGCGTCTTGGGTGTGCTGGGGGTTGGTACCCCCAACTGGGACAGTAGAAGGTATGGGACACTGACAACCCCCAGCTTTCGAGGCTTCGGGCAAGAGTTCAGATTTAGAACGGGTGTCTTGGAACACCCCAGTACTGGGCTTAGCCAACTTATTTCCCTTGAGTTGGTTCTTCGGCATACTGACCGAAGGTTTGGAGTTCTTTTTGTCCAGAGGAGAAATCCTTGCGGTATGGCATAAGGCGAAGAGTGGCTCCTCTTTGTCGTTTGATTGCATCCGTTCATCGAGACATTGTCGGCCATATGTGGTGGACTGTAGCCATTAGAATACAAACTGTCTCCTTGGGACTAATGCGGGCTTTACACAGCAGCAGTTGATGGTTATACTAGCACATGTGTGCCCAACTAAGGGTGTTTCATGTGCAGTATCTGCAGCTGTTCCTTTTACTTTATATTTGTGATTAATCATGTGACGCAGATCATGAGAAAGAAGATTCACTTTTGTGCCCTCTTCAAGCCCCCGGATGGACTGAGTGTTGTGGCATATAAGTAGAAGTATATTTGAACCCAGTTCCTGTGCATGCAACACATTTAGGTATTTGGGGGATTATGGAGACTGGTTTAACCCTGGCATAAAGACAAGTAGGCATGACCTATAGAGTTCTCCATCGGGCACGCATGTTACAGTCAGAGGCACGCATCTCTTGCTAATTACTATTGCGACAGCTGTGGCACACGTAGCGTGTGTAGCTCGTACCGACTTAAGCCTGTAACATGCAGAGCTTTTGTTTTGGACTTCTTCCCACGCTTGGGGCTCGTGGTACCCAAATAGTCGAAGGCCTTGGCTTTGCCCTGGATCGAATCGTTCCTCTGCCAATTGGCAGACGCGTGTTCCCTTTGTAGCATCTTCTGGGAACGAGCATTATACTTTCCCAAGCTGCACACCTGGAAAGGAACGGAGAGTGATGCCACCGACGCACCAGGCAAAGTTGTACTAGCGTTTACTGCTTTTTGCAGCAGTTATGGGTAGGCAATACGATCCTTAGGCACCCATGCCTTCTTCTTTTTTTTAGTCTTCGATAACTAAGGAAAAGGGCATGCACAATCCCAGAGAGTATTTCCTTAAAGGCTAATTGGTCGAACTTAATGACCAACGTCTTCGCAGTAGTTTCGAGCATTGTCGTGTCAGATTGCATCACAACTTTCTCGTCGGAGGAGAAAGATATCCCCAGCAGAGTCATCATCTTGTTTGCAATCTCTTCGTAGTGCTTTGGAGGATTCAAAGGTTGCAAACGAAAATGTAAGACGGAACTCCTGAACAGGAATCTCCCAATTATAATTTGTTTTTGATCTGGGTTGTGATTGTGGAGGGTTAATTCTTTACTTCATTAATGATCTGACGATAAGGGATAATCTCTTGAATGCTCAGGAACTCTTGAAGAAATAGAGGGAACTGGGGTTTGAATGGAGGAGATCCCTCCTATTTATAGCTGAGAGGAAGATTAGTACATGCACCTAGAAGCAAATTGGGGCATGGATCTTCATCTGCCACATAGCACTCCTAAACATGAGTCAGTTACAACCACGTGCGCACTTCACTGTTGTGGGGTATGGCTGATTGTCATGTAGCAAATGGTTAGAATTTTGTTGTTGGAGAAGATCTCCATTTGCTCCAAGCTCGTGCTCCAGCGTGCCTAGGTCTTCGACATGTGGCACGCGCCTAGTTCTACTGCTGCCAACAAGACACCCATGCCTAGGAATTCACTATCCTAGATGGCGTGTGTTCATATTGTGATAGAACTATAGGCGCAGGGGTAGAAGCACAAGCGCTTCGGGGGAGACTCAGGGTGGCACAATGCCTAAGTTTGATTAGGCTGTATGCACCTGAATTTAATCAGGCGATATATGCCTATCTATACTGTTTCCAGGGAGAATGAACTTTGATTTCTGTGTTCATTCTTTGCACGAGAATCGAAGCGTCGAGTCAAAGTCTCGAGAGGATTTTAAACTCATTAAATGCAGCCACGGGAAGAGCAACTGAGAGGCGTAGGTGGGGACGCAAGGGATTATGCGTGCCTGTATAAGTTAGGCACGAGTAGAAGGAGGGCCGTGCCTTTAACGAGGCATGAGTAGCATAAGTTATCAGGACTCATTGGTCTCTGTGCCTTTGGCCATCTTTTGCACAGAGATCGAGGCATTCAGCCCAAGGCTCGAGGAAGTGGGTGATATGACGCCTAGGTGAGACATGATCAGCATGAGGCTTTAATGAGGCGTGGATAGCTCAATGCCTAGGTGAGTCACGATCTTCATGCTGCTTTGATGAGGCGTAGGCAGCTCAACGCCTAGGTGAGGCACGGGTAATCTTGTAGTCACTTTGCTTTTTAAGGCGCGTGATCCATGCTTCTACACTCTCATCCTCAAGGGTACAATGAGCCTCAAAATGCTCGATCTGAAGAGTCATCAAGGCATAAAGCGGATATATGGTGTGAACTAGAGGCACATCAGTAGGGGCTAGATCAGGCTGAGGGACCTGAGCAACAGGTGGAACATCTTTCGTACCAAATACAGGAGAAGGAGGAAGAAACCTACAAGACCTATGAAGTTCTGACGGAGTATCATCAACGTGACAAGAATCCAAAGGAATGTTATATCTATGAAATATAATAAAAAAATCATTTGGTAGATAAGTTTTCGGTCGGCCTTCTAACTGTTGACCATAGCCACCATCATAGTTTTAGGAAGACTGAAAGGAATCCCAAAATAAATGTGATATGTCGCAGACAATTCCAAATTCGTAATTTTATCAGTAGATCCCGTTTTGGGCAAGATAGACACCATGATGATCCGATGGAGTTCATAAAAGTGTTGGTTCAAGTATCGTGACATGAGCCTTTCCAGGGGTAGGATTCAGAGCACACATTGCGTCCTTGAAGGTTTCTAAGTTCAAGTCGGGACCGAATTAGACTTTGGTGATGTTAGCTAGAGCTTCTCCAGTGTTGGAAACTTGCAGCCATTCTCTCAAATCGTCATTATCAAATTCTATATCGAATTTACATACAGAAGAATACATGATGCCATGTGAATATTGCTAGTTATAGTAAAACATGCGCACTGCATTGCCATATATAAGGTTGGCAACTCCAAAAAAATTATGTTGGCCAATATTCTGGAAAGTCATGTAATATTCTGGAAATATATTAAAATTAATAGAATTTATAGGACAAATAACCATTTTATGGTAATCATCAAACCAAGCAATAGATGTCTCTAAGTCTACGAATAAACTAGAATCAAACTCATCCTCATCGTTAGGAGGAGGAGGACTAAAGAGACTCTTAAGAGGGTCATATGATGTGTTCGAAGTTGAAGCACCATCTTCTCTCTTCTTCTTCTTAGCAAATCTACGAGCCATTGAACTTGAAGAAGAAAAGTGAAGAAATTACCTCAGAAAAATGATATAAAATGGAATATAACACCGAGAGATCTTTAGATCCAAACTTTGGAGAGGAAAAACCCTAAGATTTGGGAGAAATCTAAGGCTAGGGTTTGAAATTATAAGAAAAATAAAGGGAGGGTGGCTGCTGCTATTCTCGAGAAGAATATGGAGAAGGATTTTGATAGAGATACAACTTAAAAGGAGTGGGCCATCCTCAGGTTCGGTCTGAAAACAGGAGCATCGAATTCGGTCTGAACTCAGTCCGAGTTCTTGTAACTACCTAGAATTCGTATTTCTATTTTTGGAAATTAGTGCTATCATTTTTGAAATTTATAACAATTTCTTTTCCAAATTCATTTGTGAATTTATTGCTAGTTCTAATTAATATTATTAAAATTAGTGAATCTCTTTTGTTAGATTAATTTTAATAATAATCTAATTCTTGTGAGCCTACCAAGTCTTGGACTTGGATTGTGGGCTAACCTAATCTATTTTGCCTACCAAGCCTTGGGCTTGGTTTATAAGCCTATAGCTTTCCAAGCCTTGGGCTTTAGAATTAATGCCTAATTGTTCATTAGTCCTAATTAATAGATTAGGTAGTAATTAGTTAGTAGTTAATTATGGTTAGCTAGGCTCTTCCACTATTGCCCCTAGATCTATTACAAATTACAAATCTGCCATCTAGCCTGGTGGAGCACTCCATACTGTTTCCTATAAATAATGAAGACTCTCCATTGTTTTATCACACAAAAACTCAAACTCCTACTCCAGCCAGTTGTTGTATGCTGTCGGCCACCTTTCTTTGCCGCCATGCGTCAATCGTACTCCGGCGAACTCTATCACCTTCTTCTCCATCTCCAATCATGTCTCTATGTTCCCCAACTACACACAACACCACCGTCGCACCTTTTCCCTAGCTCTGCCAGGCTGACCACCACTACCAAGCCACTGCTACTGCTACCACCTCCTCCATTACCAGATCCATTTTGGTCACTGCCGTCTCCAGTACAACAACCACCGCCCCGCCTCCAACATACTCCATAGATAGCGCCACCAACTTCTCCTCCATCGTAACTCAAGTCCGACCACCAACTCTCTCCAATTAACTACCATCATCGTCGCTGCCCTCAACACCATGACTCCACTCACAACACCACCACTGGATCCACTCACCTGAGACCACTGCTTGCTTCGACCTCGCGACACCCTGACCCTGACCCCGACGTTGTCGATTTTGATCCACCGCTTACAGCGACTCAGGTCTGTCGCCGCTAGCCAGATCCATTCCTACCATACTCCAATCCAGAGAGCAGACCCTGGCGCCGTGCTCGTTGACGTTCCCTAGCACCGTCGTGATGTTCTCGTCACATCACCATTTCATCGTAGCTTCCCCGAAGCCTAGGGCCAAATTTGTTCAATTATACTGTGCTGCCGCCACCGAGTCACACCGCCACCCAGTCGAGTTTCCACGTGGTTGTCGCACTGACGACCCTCAGTAAGATCTTTGTCTCTGTCCCACTCTCGATCTCTCTCTTGCACAATTCCTCTCTTTCTTTTCTCTTCACTTTCCTTCTTCTTCTTCTTCTTCTTCTTCATTCCAGTTCTTCTTCTCTCCCTGTCCTTTTTTTTTATTTGTCTGTGGATTAAATGTTAGGGTTTTAACCCTTTAGTTGGACTTGGGCTTCAAGCCTAGTAACTGTTTTGGGCTTTTGCGCAATTGGGTTTTTATTAAAATATTAGTTACGTCTGGGCTGGGTTTTAAGCCCGTAGATATATTTTGGTATATGTATATGTATTATAATAATATGGTATAAATAGGTATATGTATTTTATATTATTATGTATATTTGGATATCAATTAATTATATACTAATTATTCTTCCAAAATTATTTACAAATATACTTTGAACCTATTTTGGTTTCAAAATGATATTTAGGAATCTAAAATATTATTATAATATTTTAGATAATTAAAACATAAGTTCTGCCTATAAGTTATATTGCCAAAATTAGAATTTTAGTCTAAAAAGACTTTTATATTATCAAAATATTATTTCAAATATTTTTGACCAAGTAAAACCTAGTTTCTAAATATTATAAATATTTTCCATAATAGTTATAGATATTTGATCATGTCATTCTCTTCAATTATTATCTTTAATCACGTCAAATCGTGCATTCCCTATGATGTGCTCTTGCTCAATCTCTTATAAATCAATCAATGGGATTATGGACTATCTATTATGGACTACTATTGGATTATTGGACGATGGATCGATCTTAGACTATAATTGGACGTTATGGTATTCGATGACTATGATTTGGGACGATGTCATTTAGGGGATTTTACAATATTCTGAACTCTAGATATTGATACTTTATGTGTCGACACGTTCGTATCGTGCATGTCGACTTTAGATACCCGAGGTAAGTACTTACAGTGAATACTCTCATTTCCTTATAGTTATTATATTTTATGATTTAGATGTGCATGCCATGATTATTGTAAGCCCACAATTATTACTATAAGCCCACTTCCAGAGTTTTTAATTTTATTTATTTATTTTAATTTTAAATATATTTTCTCGTTAGAAAGCAAAATTTATTTTTTGAATTCTATTGTAGATATTTTTGAAAGGAAAAGATTTACGAAATTTATTTTCCATTTACAAAAATATATTTTAGAATTGTTAGATTTATTATTATCAATTATTATTGTACAATTTGATATTTATGAT
This sequence comes from Iris pallida, assembly GCA_029216955.1. NCBI lineage: Eukaryota > Viridiplantae > Streptophyta > Magnoliopsida > Asparagales > Iridaceae > Iris > Iris pallida. The sequence continues at coordinate 14,100,789 of JANAVB010030219.1, forward strand.
GAATACGCATGTAGAATTATTTGGATTATTATTATCATTTATTTTTATTTGGTTTTATAAAAACTATTTTAATAGTATTTAAAATATTAGATATTATTTCTAAAATAATAATATTGTGATCATTATAAGATTCAGATTTGATTAATCTAAATCATTGATTTGAATCTTTAGAAAGATTCATGCTAAATCTTATTCCTTCCCTAATTAAGGAAAGCCCACCCCTATATATAGAGGGGCCTTGCTCTATTTTCTTTCCACAACCCAAAGTCCTCAACCACCATTGCCATCAACTTCGTGTCGTGTCATGTCGTATCGTGCACCATTTTCGTGTCCATATTTTCTTTCCATTATTTTCTGTTATAATTACATTGTGTCTTTGTGTCCGACAACTCCGGACACTCTTCCATCTTTGTGTCCGTGTCATGCAGGACACGAGATCACATCCGACACCTCATATCCAACACTCTAACCCTAACCCTAAACTATCACGGCCAGTCCCTCGACATCACATCCAAACTCATTCCCGACAGAACCTGCATCCCGACAAGCCGCTTCCCCTACTATCCCGACACCAAATCCACCTCCCCCTTGAACCTACCGGACACAGCACCAAACCACCCATCTGACTCCTTCAAGCAAGCCATATCGCCTCTTCCCGAAAGCCGCCCGGTGCCGACCCGACTTTATGCCAACACCCTGGCACTACAGCCACCCACCATCATTGTCGAGGTACACCACCCGCCACCGTCATTACTTGGCCACCAAATCCATCGTCACCACCGCCAACAGCCAACAACACCACCACCGTCACTAACATCTCCACCGAAACCCTAAATCGACACTACCATCACACGACCACCACCATCACATACCTGACCTCTGACGCTTGTGGCCAGAGCTGAGCTCGATCCCACGCCTCTGCCACCAGCCCTACGAAGCAGCACTCGAAGATGAGCCGTGGCCGCCTCCATGCTAGCGCCATCCTCCATCGAACTCAGTGTCATGGCACCGCTGGAGCCAACCTCTCCTCCGCGAGCCTCCCCGTCGGGGCTGTGCATCGTAGCCACCTCGACCTGGACCATTATGGTCGTGAGCTGGCGAGCGTAGCGCAGCGTGATCCGTGATCCACGACCTGCGTCGGCAGTCCGACGCCTGTAGCAGGTGAGATGTCTCCTTCTTCCTCCTCACTCTCGTTCTCCCCCTTTCCTTTTCTCCCTCTCCTTGCTTCTCTTCTGTTTTCCTTTGGAGAACTCACTGCTCTCATTCCTTTCTATTTCCTGTTTATTTGGTTTTATTTTATTTTTTGTTTTGTTTTATTTTGCTGGCCAGGGAGCCAGTAGAAGGGTGTGGGCTAAGCTGGTGATTAGATTTATTTTTGTTGTTGTTATTATTATTATTACTATTAGTATATTATTCTAAATACAGTATGTATTAATATATTATAATAATATGTACATGTATTAAGTCTTATACTAATATATTTTTTTGTAAATACTGTTTTATCAAATATATGATAATTAGTTTCGTAAAAATTATGTAGTAACGAAAATCTACTTTGAGGTGTGGGTTTGGGTATAAATAGTTTTGGGCCTATTTTTAGTTTGTACTAATGGATTAATTTAAATATATTGGGCTTCACACATGTGTATATATCTGATTTATATATTGAGTTATTTATAATGGGCTATTGGGTCTTTATATTATTTTTATATTTTTCAAGTATTTATTTAAATTATTTTGACTAGTAAAATATAGTTTTGAGTTTATACAATTTCAAACGGGATCTCAAAGCCCTAGAATATATTAGTACTTTTCCATCTATATAGTTTTTGAATATAGTAAACATTTTCCAAAATGGTTATATATATTTATTTATTCTCTTCGAATATCGAATCTTGACCGTGATCAGTCATATGTTCATATTTCTTATAATTCTGACTACTTCATATCGACCCTAGGCTAATTGGACCGTTCAGAACCCAATGGCATGGTACGTTCCTTCATTAGAGGTCGTCTTGCATACTTATGACATCCACGACTATTTTGTGCCAATATGATCAAGTCACAAACAACTACAACTAATTATGGCAAGTACACTATTGCTTTATGTGCTTATTACATTATAATGTTGTCTTTCATTGTGTTTCATTGATGTCCTATTGAGACACGATTGTGATGCGATAGGCTTGATTGTGTTATCGCTCATTTATTGACTGTTTAGTGAGTCGGAAGGGGAAATGCCAGTAGATATATGAAAAAATCCAAATAACTTAATGAATGATAGCTAAGTCATACCCCTCACGTATGGGTTAGTCGTACCAAAAATGAATGATAGCCATCGTATGATGTACCATATTAGCCCAGCCGTTCACATGTCAACAAATATTTCAAACACACTGTCTGTTCATTGTACATATTCATTGCTAGTTGTCTTGTTCATCTATGTTCTTGCTAGTGGTTTCTTGTACATGTTTATTGTTTCAGTCCATCTACATATTTATTTATTTTCTACTGCATCTCTATTGTCTAGTTTATTTTATATTAAGTTACATTAAATGCAATAGGGTTGTACTTTGCTCCTTTCTTGACTGGATCATTACAGGTGACTTGGCATGCTTCCTACATTTGTGTTATGGACCATACGGAGGAGATAGAGATCTTGGAAGCCGACCTTAGATTCTGGATATATTAGACACTTCTTATATTTATTTATTTAGCAGGTTTTTGTATTATCGGATTTGTAAATGAAATAATTATTGTAAATAAGCAATTAAATTTGTTTATAGTATTTGAGTTTGCTTTGAGACCTTAACAAAGTACTACCGTCGATGCTGCGGCAGAGGCTGGATTTGGCTACGTACTCTTATCCTAAAATATGGGTGCATGTTGTGACAAGTTGTTTTGGTAGCCCATGTAGGTCATTTTTTGCCAAAGATTGTGAACTCATGGTAGTACATAAGTTAGTCGTACTACTATGAGCCTGCGAATAGGAAATACTCATTCATAATTAGGATTGAGTTGATTCTTAGAAGGATGACTAGGAATATGATTCCCTTATTCAATTTGACTGTTGGGTAGTTAAGGTTGCAAAATAGGCCATATGATTTAACCAAGGATTCATTGAATTCTAAACCCTATTAGATGACTTTCATAGAAGGAAACACTATTGTGTTTCAATAGGAAGGTAGGATCAAAGGTGGGTAGATGATTCGCTTGGTAAACTAGGACTTCATATGATTCAAATTCCTAATCTTTATCATTTATTTTACCCTCTTTAACTATCATCATATTGTAAGTCTGAATTGCTTATTTATTTTCCATTTTTCCATAAGAAATTATTTTTATAATTTCTGATTCTGTTATCCATATATGAATCTCGAGTTAGTTTTGATTTAAAGTTTTCCCTCAATCATTTGAATATCCATGAAATAGAGATTAGAATGTTTATATTTCTCTTGTCTTCAATTATTTCCTCCCTAATATATCCTTTTATTTTTAAGAATTGAAACTTATATAATAGATACTTACACTTGTTCTATCTTGATCGTCTTGTAACTTGTTTGAATTTCTATAAGCTTCTCTAAAATTCTTATGGATATAGTTGAAACAAATTTTGATGACTTACAATAGCAAGGCAGATGCACACTGTCCCCATTTATTTGAATTATAGAGATTGTGGTTTTACTGCAGCCAGCAGCGCACTGGCAAGGCATGACCCCTAAGTTAAAATAATTTCAAGTAAGTGTAGGTTATCGAATATTATTAAAACAATATCCTAGTTGTATTATTTGATCATTTAATTTACTATGTCAATATTGGATAGAGTTGATAGAGTGTTCAATACCATATTATACTTGAGTCAAGAAACCAAGGATTTACTGCAGCCAGATGTACACTGACGAGGCATATATTCTTGGTAAAATGACTTCGAATATACTTACGATTTTCGAATACTATAGAGGCTATATCTTTTATGGAATATGACAATTACACCCCCATTTCAGTTTGATTTTCTACCCTATTTTATTGTATATCTTCTCGATAATCCTTGTTGTCTCTTTCTTACACATCCTATTAGTCCCCTCCTAGTAATTATTTATGATATTTTGATCCCATTTCGCTAGAATCATAATCGTACCTAGATCTTGATTCTATAATCGTGCCTAAATAATTTTGCTTAGCTAGTTGATCGTGCCAAAATGATTTCAAGTTTGATCGTTCTTAAACGACTTTGATCGTGACTAAACTATTTTGACTATAATCTTGATCGTACTAAAATTATATCATTTTGAGATCTCGATTCAATCCATTATACGTGACCTATTCGTGCCTAACCGTATCCTTTAAAATATCGACGACAATTTTTCTAAGGTGGTTAGAATTGTAAGCCCACTTCCCGAGTTTTTAAATTTTCTTATTTATTTTAGTTTTAAAATATATTTTCTCGTTAGAAAACAAATTTTTTTTGAAATTCTATTATAGATTTTTTTGAAAGGAAAAGATTTACGAAATTTATTTTCTATTTACAAAAATATATTTTAGAATTGTTTGATTTATTATTATCAATTTTTATTGTACAATTTGATATTTATGATAAATACGCTTGTAGAATTATTTGGATTATTATTATCATTTATTATTATTTGATTTTATAAAAACTAATTTAATAGTATTTAAAATATTAGATATTATTTTTGTAATCATAGTATTTTGATTATTATAGGATATAGATTTGATTAATCTAAATCATTGATTTGAATCTTTAGAAAGATTCATGCTAAATTTTATTCCTTCCCTAATTAGGGAAACCCCACCCCTATATATAGGGAGGCCTTCCTCTATTTACTTCCCACAATCCAAAGTCCTCAACCACTATCGCAATAAACTTCGTGTCGTGTCGTATCGTACCATGCACCGTGTCCATATTTTATTTCTGTTATTTTCTATTATAATTACATTGTGTCTTTGTGTCCGGCAACTTCGGACACTCTTCTATCTCTGTGTCTGTGTCTTGCAGGACACGGGATCACATTCGACATCTCATGTCCAACCCCCTATCCCTAACCCTAAACTATCCCGGCCATTCCCTCGACTTCACATCCAGACTCATCTCCGGCAGATCCCGTATCCCGGCAAGCCTCTTCCCCTATTGCCCCGACACCAAATCCATCTCGCCCTCGATCCCATCGGACACAACACCGACCCACCAATCTGACTCCCTCAATCAAGCCACATCGCCTCTTCTCCAAAGCCGCATGGTGCTAACCCGACTTTATGCCAACACTGTGGCACCACCGCCACCCACCATCATCAGCGGGGTACACCACCTACCGCCCTCATTACCTGGCTACAAAACCCATCTTTGTTGACCTAAACTGGATCACAGTCAACCTAATCTTGATAATTAATAAATCGATATTTGACATGATCCAACTCGACACATATATTGTCATCAAAGCTATAAAACAGACGACCTACACATATCAAGTCAGACAATCATCATCGACGACTGCTCGATGATTACTGCTAGAACTTGTCATCGAAAGTCTGTATTTTTATAATTTTATTTGAGTCTAGGCTATTGTACGTTGAGTCGCACTGAGTACCTCAACTATAGACTAGATAACCAAAAAGTCCTACAAAAAAAAGCCAAATTGCCAAAGCCCATTTAGCCCAATGAGCATTCTGTCTCCAAGGAGGTAGAGTTCGGGCCGAACTCTGCCTCCATACAGAGTTCGGGTCGAACTCTGTCTCCTAATTTCTAAGAGCTAATTTTTAGGGATTGCTCATTGCAAGTTGTCCAACGGCCATAATTTTTGAATTTTGGACAGAGTTCTGGCCGAACTCTGCCTCCCAGAACTAGTATATATAGGCACCATTTTCTCATATTTCAAATCATCCAATCTTCTCATCTCTTCTCTCTTATAGCCTATACATCCTAAAGAGCCATACTCTTCACATCTACTAGCCACAAAACTTTCCAAGCCTGCAAGGTGCTCGGTGCGAGTCAATTAGAAGTTTTGTGCAAGATTCTTGAAGAAGACACTTGGAAAATTCCAAGTTTTGCCTCAGCGATCTTTTCAAGAAGTTGGTGTGCTCTTCTGTGTAAAGGCACGTGGTTGTAAAGCTATTTCACAAATAGTGGATTTCAATCCTGAGCTAGAGTTCTTAGGCCTGGACTAGTCCTCCACGAGGGAAACCAGGTTAAAAATTGTTGTGTCTGAGTATGCTTTCTGATCTCTATTTAATTTTCACAATTATAGTCTGATTATTTATTTGCTAATTGGGATTGAATAGAGTTGATTTTTTAATTGATCATTATTGTCACAAGTACTCTATTCACCCCCCTCTAGAGTTGTCTACACATACTTCAATTGGTATCAGAGCTCTGTTTTTTTGATACAGGACTTACATCCTAGAGTTGATCCATGGCAACCATACAACCCATCTCTACCAACTATGGTGAGGGTCAATCCACAAATAGGCCACCCTTATTTGATGAGACCAACTACACATATTGGAAGACTAGAATGAGTTTTTATATTAAGTCTCTGGACTTTGACCTGTGGACTGTAGTCACTGATGGCAACAAGTAACCTCCCAGAATAACTGTCGAAGGAAGTCTCGTTGAGAAATCCCACGACAAGTATACTGATCAGGAGAAAAAATAGGCAAGTCTAGATTCTAGGGCTATTAATGCCCTTTTCTGTGCCATAGACATGACTGAATTCAACATGGTCTCCAAAGCACCACCTCGCATGAAGCATGGAAGTGTTTGGATGTGACTCATGAAGGGACCACGCAAGTCAAAGAATCAAAAGTCAGCTGTCTGACATAGGAGTATGAGGCTTTCAAGATGAAGCCTAATGAGACGATCACTCAAATGTTCACCAGATTCCTCGACGTCGTCAACCCGCTATCTTCTCTTGGAAAAGATTATTCCAACCATGAGAAGATACGAAAGTTGTCGAAGGTTTGGAACCCCAAAGTCACGACGATCATCAAAGGCAATAATCTCACGGCAATGTCACTAGAAACGTTGATGGGCAAGTTGATGACGCATGAGCTCGATCTAAAAGACTTCGAAGAAATAGCTCCAAAAGAGAAGGAGATTGCATTGAGAGCTCATCATCAAAGAACCAGCTCAGAAGACACTGATGACGACGATTCCGAAGGTGATGATCAATCTCTCTTAGTTCAAAACTTCAAAAAGTTCCTACGCTTCACAAAAAGAAGAGAGAACAAAGAGACGATGAGGAAGAACCCACCTGCTTCGGATGTAAAAAGATAGGACATGTCAAGAAAGATTGTCCCCTAGCAAAGAAGGGAAACAGATATGAGAAGCCGTACAAGAATCCAACTACAAGGAAGTATGCCAACACTAGCATCTGGCATGAAAGCGAGGCTAGTAATTCAGACGAGGAAGAAGACTCTCCACAAAAAATAACTAACGTCTGTCTAATGACGACTTCAGAAAAGGTAAAAGATTCTTTTGATGATTTCTCATTTGATAAACTTGGTGATGCTTTTGGTGATCTACTTGAAGATCACAAAAAGGTAATAAATAAATATAAACATGCAAAGGATAAGATCAAGGACTACGAAATCGAGATCCATAGACTTTTATGTTTACTAGAAGAAGTTAGAAATACTACACCCATGGAAAACACTAAAGAGGTATCCAAGCTTAAGTTAAGCTTACACGATGCCGAATCATTCATTTAGAAACAAACACTTGTGATCATGGCTTTGCACAAAGAACTAGCTGAAGAGAAAAATAGTTCAAAATTGCTACAGGTAGAATACACGGTCTTACTACTAAATATGATGAGTTGAATGTTGTCTCTAAGAAATTAGAAATTAAATTGGGCAAGCAGGTTATTCAACCGCAAGTTCAGTCTCATAGTCACAACACGTACAAACATGTGCCAACTCAACACAAAAAGGCACGTCACCACAAGAACACTCATCCACGTACAACACAAAATCATGCTTTCATGTACACCTATTCACATACAGCACGTAAGACACATACACATAATCATTATCATCATCATGCTGCTGCACACAGTCACTATAATCATTATAGTTACCCTGCTACTGTACACAGTCACTATGATCATTATAGTTACCCTGCTGCTGCACACAGTTACCATACTCACACTACTGCTGTACGTAGCTATCATCACCCTACTTATAGACATCACTATCAACATGCTCCTAGTATAAACATGCATGCTAGATGTACATATTGTAACCTATATGGACATATTTCTCTATAATGTAGGATTAGGAGATTAGTTGATAGAAATATATATGCATGGATACCAAAGTCTAACCTCTTAGAACCCAAAAGAATCTAGGTACCAAAGGTCACATCTACTCGTGGTGTAGGTGGACCTTCCCTCCTCAACTAGAAGCAAGTGGATTCTCGATAGCGGGTGCTCACGCCATATGACTGGAAATACAAATCTATTCGTAATACTATCGATGAAAAAGGAAGGATACGTTCCCTTCGACAATAACCTTAAAGGCTACATCATAGGTAACGGTACAATTGGTTATCCACCCTCTCCTATCATTAACGATGTCTATTTAGTAACCGAGTTAAAGCATAACTTGCTCAGCATTAGTCATCTTGCTGATCACGGTTATGATATTAACTTTGGGAAAACTAAATGCTTTATCTATGATCGATCAACTGGAGACATCACTTTTGAGGGGATAAGGGAAGATAACATTTATATTTTCTATCTATCTAGTGATACTAACAGTACAGGAAGATGCCTTTATGCTCACAAAGATGAAAAGCTCCTATGGCATCAGCGTCTTGGTCATGCCAACATGGATACTATATCCAGATTATCCACCAAGAATCTAGTCAGAGGACTGCCGGATATTACATTCAAAAAAGACACGGTATGCGCCGAATGTGAAAAGAATATGGCTACAAAATCTTCCTTTAAATCCATAAAAACTGTAAGTACTACCCGACCTTTGCAATTACTTCATATGGACTTATTTGGTCCTAGTAGAGTATCCAGTCTTGGCAGAAAACTCTATGCTTTTGTTATTATAGATGATTTTTTAAGATTTACATGGGTTTTCTTTCTTACAAACAAAAGTAATATAATTTCTATTTTTAAAGTATTTGCTAAAAAGGTCCAAACCGAAAAAGGCTACATGATTACTCTTTTCCGAAGTGATCATGGTGGCGAATTCGAAAATTCTGATTTTGAAAAGTTTTGTGATTCAAATGGTTTTAGTCATAAATTTTCGTGTCCAAGAACTCATCAACAAAATGGTGTTGTGGAGCAAAATAATAGAACTCTTAGCGATATGGCTAGAGTTATGCTAAATCAATTCTCTCTTCTGAAATACTTTTAGGCAGAAGCTGTCAGCATAGCGTGCCATATTTTGAATAGGGTGTTGATTCGACCTATTTCGAAAAAGACACCCTATGAGCTTTGGTTTGGTAGGACTCCTAATATTTTTTATTTTAGAGTGTTCGGTTGTCACTGCTTTATTCTGAATACCAAAGACAACTTAGGAAAATTTGATGCCAAAGCTGACGAAGGTATTCTTCATGGCTATGCGGCCAAGACTAAGGGATATAGAGTGTTCAACAAGCGCTCCATGATTGTTGAAGAGTCTACTAATGTAACTTTTGATGAGGACAATAGTACAACTGTTATTCCCGACGATAATGATAAACCATCTACTTTGACATCCATAAATGCAATGTCTGAAACCAGCTCTCCGAAGGAATTACCAAAGAAGTTCCAATTCACTCCCTCTCATCCAAAGGACTTGGTAATATGTGAAATATCAAAAGGGGTAACTACTCGATCCTCTGTAAGAGACACTATAGCTAGCACTGCTTTCATTTCTCAAATAGAACAAAAAAACATTTTAGAAGATTTTAATGATGAATTTTAGATTTCCGCAATGCAAGAAGAACTCAACCAATTTGAGAGAAGCCAAGTTTGGGAACTTGTTCCTAAACCTACTGGCCACTCAATAATTGGTACTAAATGGGTTTTTCGTAACAAATTAAATCAGGACGGTTCATTCACTCGCAACAAAGCTCGTCTCGTAGCCCAAGGATACAATCAAGAGGAGGGTATCGACCATAATGAGACGTATGCTCCTTTCGCCCGACTAGAATCCATTTGGATGCTTTGTGTATTTGCAAATTTTCAAAACTTTACTTTTCCAAATGGATGTGAAAAGTGCTTTTCTAAACGATTTAATCAAGGAAGAGGTTTTTGTCAAACAACCACCTGGTTTCAAAAATCATAAATTTCCTGACCATATTTTTAAACTTAGGAAAGCTCTCTATGGCCTCAAACAAGCTCCTCGAACTTGGTATGAATGTCTGAGTACTTTCTTACTAGATAAAGGTTTTTCAAAGGGGAAAGTCGATACTATACTGTTTATAAAATCTCTTGATGACACATTTTTTTAGTACAAATATATGTTGATGATATTATTTTTAGATCTACTAATGAGGGTCTATGCAAGGAATTTTCCAAGTGTATGCAGAATGAGTTTGAGATGAGCATGATGGGGGAACTCAACTACTTCCTTGGATTGCAAATTAAACAACTCTCACAAGGTGTCTTCATCAGTCAATCGAAATACGTCAAGGACATGCTGAAGAAGTTTGAGCTTGACAGCATCAAACCGACGATCAGCACCCCTATGGCTACGACCACAAAGCTGGATCCTGATGAAAGCGACAAACCGGTCGATCAACATAAGTATCGAGGTATGATTGATAGTTTACTATATTTAACTGCTAGTCGCCCCGATATTATGTTTAGTGTTTGCTTATGTGATAGATACTAAGCCAATCCTAAGGAATCACACATGATCGTAGTTAAGCGTATCTTTAGATACCATAAAAGAACTATTATGGTAGGCTTGTGGTATCCCAAAACCACTTTCTTTGACTTAATCGGATATTTTGATGCTGATTTTGCGGGATGCAAAGTCGACCGTAAGAGTACCAGCGGTATGTGTCATTTGCTAGGAAAGGTGTTAGTCTTATGGTTTAGCAAGAAGCAGAACTCTTTCGCACTATCCACAACAGAAGCTGTATACATCGCAGCTGGTCGTTGTTGTGCACAGATTCTATGGATGTGGCAAACCCTTGAAGACTACAACTTATGTTTCAAGCACATACCTATTTTATGCGATAACACTAGTGCCATTAATCTGACCAAGAACCCTGTTTGTTACTCACGCACTAAACACATAGAGATTAGACATCACTTTTTGCTTGATCATCATCAATAAGGCAGGATTAATTTAGAATTCATAGACACTGAACATCAGCTAGCAGACTTCTTTACCAAACCACTGGCCGATGAATTAGGAATTTTGGATGAAACGGTTGTTAAATAAATTGGCCTGCGTAAGTAACGATTATGACATATATCTTTATGGTGACTTTGCTATGGGTACAAGCCGAAAGGGTCTTTCTGACAATAAGGCGTAAAAGCCTAAGCGACACGGTGCACTTGTCTTCGGACTACCGTTAGATGGAATCTGGCCCCTACAGCTACCCTATAACAGTTTTATCATAATGGTCGTTGTCATAAATCCTTATTTATTATATGGTTTAATTTTATTTATGACATAGTTAATTCATACTTTCAAAATTCTATTTTTTTCAAAAATTTGCCATCTTTCAAACTTTCTGTGTTCTGTGCCCATGGAGGCAGAGTTCGGGCCGAACTCTTCTCCACACAGAGTTCGGGTCGAACTCTGTGTCCTTGGTCACAGAACCTTCATTGCTTCTCAGCCACTCCTTGATTTGATCCGATGGTCCAGATTTAACCCGCTTCGCTGCTCCTAAACACACTAAACCCGAGAGACAACCCTCTCTCTTCATTGTGTTCTTCTTCCACCTACCTCTAAACTCAAATTCTCAAACCCTAACCCTAGAAACTATATTTTTAGTGCTCTTTCTCTTCCCAAACTCTAGATCTCAAGCTTTCTGGGGGATCTCTTCCATCTATTCTCATCTTTCTGAGGTATAATTTCATATTCCTCTCTATTTCCTGTTCAATTATTTCAAATTCTCTATTGCTCTAAGACTCTTTGGAAGAATCAAGAGAAGAAGGAGTGAAGGTGCATCATCTTCCAATCCTCCTCCTCCTCTTGCTCCTCCAATCTATCCACTTTTTAATCCACCACAACCTCATGACCCCAACACATTCAGTGAACAAATTTTTGTGCCATTGGAGGCTTCCAATGAATGGTTTGCCAATTTTCGTTCACGGAGTGTGTATGCGGCTCATTCGATCAATTTCACTATATTTTCGGCTTATGATTCATTGTTCCATGATCTTTGTTTAGATGAGTTAGTTTCTACATCATCTATTATCTATTTGAATGCTATCTAAATGTTTTATTATAATCTAACCTTTGATGACATACGGATCTATTCTCGTGTCGCCGGTATCGACATTTCTTTTGATAATTTTGAGCTTGCGGAATATCTCGAGATCCCGGAACCCAATTCTTGGGAGAAACTTGTCGATGCCCGCAAGTTTCAATTTTCTGATGGATCGTCACTTGAAAGTTTCAAGGATAATTGGTGTACTCCCAACATTCATCCACGTAAGCTATGGGCTAAATATCTTAACCCATACTTATATGAACTTCATCATATCATTTTCTCTACGATCTTGTCCAAAGCGGGATCGACCGATGAAGTATCTTATTTTAAGATCCCTGCACTTTATCATCTCCACTTCCATGTCCCTTTTAACTTTTCGTGCACTATGATGGACTGGATGATTAATGCACGGAAGAGACCTCGATCTTTGGTCTACGTCCTCTATTTGCTGATGATTTTTCGTGCGTTCCATGTTTCTCTTGATGAGTGCCAGTTCCTTCCTGTCTCTACCTATCTGTCTAAGGTACGACGACATCTACCAGCTTTTGAGTCTCCTGCTGAGTCAAAGCATTTCGAGTCTGATGCTTAGTCTGGTCCTTCTGCTCTTGGGCAACCTGCGCCCGAGCCACCTGCTACTCTTGAGTCTATTCAGACTATGCTACATGATCGTTTCTGCTTTGAGGACGATCACTGGACTCAGATGGACTATCGTACAACCTTACAGATGTCGGCCATCAGCAACACTCTGTATGACATCTAGTACCCCTTGGCTTCTCATCCTACGGTGTCTTATCCCATGGTACGGGACCCTTCTCGTAATGGATATCGTATCGACGACACCTGGGTCAGGAGGTATTTGGATCCAGATGTCGTGTTTGTTGATCCTTGTCGCTCTGCCAGCGACCCATCTGACTCTACTGGACCTTTTCGTGCTCCATGATGGTCGTGGTCCAATTTATGATGCTGCTGATGCTTAGGATTTTTTTGTTTATGCACTTTGTCATTTTCATTCAGTGGTTATGTAGTTGAAAACTCTTTTCTTTGTACTACTTTATGATTTTATGGTTTCTATTTATATTATTTACTAGTTATCTCTTACGTTGGATATGAGCCTTGGTTGTGTGATTGCATATTTTTTTAATGGTTATTTTTTATGGGGGAGCTTCTATTTTATTTTGCTAAATGTCAAAGGGGGAAAAATATATGATATTTGCTTATCCATTTTTTAAATACTTGTGCTGTATTGTGCTACACTTGTGCTATATTGTTTGGACTAGTACTTGTATCAAGACTTCTCTATTTACGGGGGAGCCGAAATGTCCATCTACGGGGGAGCTATATATGTGTCCAGGTATGAATGTTGCGACACACAAATATTACAATTTTGTTAATTATCAAAATGGGGGAGATTGTTAACCCAAACTGGATCGCAGTCAACCTAATCTTGATAATTAACAAATCGATATTTGACATGATCCAACTCGACACATATATTGTCATCAAAGCTACAAAATAGACGACCTACACATATCAAGTCAGACAATCATCAATGACGACTGCTGAACGATTACTGCTGAAACTTGTCATCGGAAGTCTGTATTTTTACAATTTTATTTGAGTCTAGGCTATTTTACGTTGAGTCGCACTGAGTACCTCAACTATAGACTAGATAACCAAAAACCCCACAAACAAAAAATCCAAACTACCAAAAGCCTATTTAGCCCAATGGGCATTTTGTCTCCAATGAGGCAAAGTTCGGGATGAACTCTGCCACCACACAGAGTTCGGGCCAAACTCTGTCTCCTAATTTCCAGGAGCTAATTTTTAGGCATTGCTCATTGCAAGTTGTCCAACGGCCATAATTTTTGAATTTTTGACAGAGTTCTGGCCGAACTCTGCCTCCCAGAACTAGTATATATAGGCACCATTTTCTCCCATTTCAAATCATCAAATCTTCTCATCTCTTCTCTCTTATAGCCTATAAATCCTAAAGAGCCATACTCTTCACATCTACTAGCCACAAAACTTTCCAAGCCTACAAGGTGCTCGGTGCGAGTCAATTAGAAGTTTTGTGCAAGAGTCTTGAAGAAGTCACTTGAAAAATTCTAAGTTTTACCTCAGCGATCTTTTCAAGAAGTTGGCGTGCTCTTCTGTGTAAAGGCACGTGGTTGTAAAGCTATTTCACAAATAGTAGATTTCAATCCTGAGCTAGAGTTCTCAGGCCTGGACTAGTCCTCCACGATGGAAACCAGGTTAAAAATTGTTGTGTCTGCGTATGCCTTCTGATCTCTATTTAATTTCCGCAATTATACTCTGATTATTTATTTTCTAGTTGGGATTGAATAGAGTTAATTTTTTAATTGATCATTATTGTCACAAGTACTCTATTCACCCCCCTTTAGAGTTGCCTACACGTACTTTAATCTTCACCACCGCCAACAACCAACAACACCACAATCGTTACCAATATCTCCACCGGAACCCTAAATCGACACTACCCTCACCCGACCACCACCATCACATACCAGACCTTCGCCGCCTAGTGAACCGTCCGTCACATATGGCCAGAGCTGAGTTCGATCCCATGCCTCCGCCATTAGCCCTGCGAAGCAGCAGTCGATGATAAGCCGTGGCCGCCTCAACCTAGACCATCGTGGCCGTGCACTAGCGAGCGCAGTGCAGCGTGATCCATGACCTGTGCCGACAGTCCGTCGCCTGTAGCCGGTGATATGTCTCGCTTTTCCCCCCTCACTCTCGTTCTTCCCCTTTCCTTTTCTACCTCTCCTTATTTCTCTTATGTTTTCCTTTGGAGAACTCGCTGCTTTCTTTCCTTTCTCTTTCCTGTTTAAATTGGTTTTATTTTATTTTTTGTTTTTTTTATTTTGATTGGCCAGGGATCCCAGTAGAAGGGTGTGGGCTAAGCTGGTGATTATCTTTATTTTTTGTTTTTTATTAATATTATTATTACTATTAATATATTATTCTAAATACAATATGTATTAATATATTGTAATAGTATATATGTGTATTAAGTCTTATACTAATATTATGTTTTTGTAAATATTGTTTTATCAAATATATGATAAATAGTTTCGTAAAAATTATGTTGTAAAAACAAAATCTACTTTGGGCTGTGGATTTGGGTATAAATAGTTTTGGGCCTATTTATTAGTTTGGACCAATGGATTAATTTAAATTTATTGGGCTTCACACACACACACACACACACACACACACACACACACACACACACAACTATTTTGACTATAATATTGGAAATCATATTTAGAATAAAATAAATGTTACAAACCTACTTATGAAAAATGTCGAATTAATATAAATAGGATTTTAAAATAATATTTATATAGTTTTTAGAAGATATAGTCAAATTAAGATTCAAATAGGCTTATGTAGTCTCAAAATACATATATAGGCTTAAAACCCAAAACCTATTTAAATATATATTAACTTGAAATAACCCCAAAGGATCTTTATTTTTCTGGGCCAAGGCCCAAAATTACATTGATTAAAACCCGGGTTATCTTATTAAAGCCCATAAGATTTACTAACCCAATATATATATATATATATATATATATATATATATATATATATATATATATATATATATATATATTGGGTTAGTACGATAGCCTGTTATACCTTTAACATTCTGGTCGGTATCGATGTTATGTAGTCCGGTTGATCGGCCAGGTGCCGGAGAAGAGGGCTTACGACGGTGGCTCACTGTAAAGGGGGAGGCACGGTGGTGCTGCTCTAGAGATAAGGCGAGGAGGGGTTCCGATGAATGGTGGAGCCACAACGGACACGGAAGAGGGGCGACCATGGTGGCTCAAGCCTTCGGTCAGCGGCATACCGGATCTGGAGGGCGGGACTCGTGCGGAACGTGAGACAGCAGAGCAACGTGGCGACTAGGCGCTCGGCGCTTCTACGGTGAAGGTGAGGGGGTTCAATGTGCCAGATGGGCAGGCACGGTGGCTCGTACAGCCGGGGAAGTTGGGGTTTTATTGTTGTTTCTTTCCGTGTATTTGAGTTCCTGGTGGTGTGTCCCGTGTCGAACACGGTGTGATGGTTGCGTGGGGCAGGCTCTGGTGGGGAGGCGTACGAGGACAACGTCGGTGACGTGGTGGTGTTGGCGGATAGGGGGATGGTGGCGAGGAACAGGATGTGAGAAAGGAGTTACCGCGGGTCACGGCGATGGTTTATGTGGTGGAGTTGTTGTTGGGTCGGAGGTGGCTGGCGCCGCGGGTTGGTATGACCTATCGACGAGGAGCCGAATTTGGGGTGTTGTCGTCGGTGGACGGCGGGGTGAGTCGGGTGGATGGTTCGGAGAAGGATTGTGGTGTTCAAATGGAGAGGCGGCTACGACTATCACGAAGATCGACAAGACTGGGATACGGTGTGGTCGAGCAAAGAGGCTCGGCCGAGGAGGTCGATTAGAGTTAGGTGTTATGTTCGGTTGTATCGTGTCGTGTCTTGCACGACACATGAGAACACGGGATGGGTGCATTGAGATGGTGACCGGGGTTGTCGGACGCGAGAAAATTATAGTTGTAAAAGGAAAAATAATAGAAAAGGGATGGGGGACATACACGATTCCCAACACGTCTATGATGATGGTTATGGAATTTGCTAGAGTGATGAAAAAAGTGTAAGGAGCTCTCCTTAAATAGGAGGTGAATCTCCTACGCCGATAAGGCTTAGGATTTCTAGTAGATAAATCATTCCCGTTAATTTAAATCCAAATAAATGTTTAAAACAAAACCATTCTAATCACTATCATATAAATAATATCTAATATATATATATATTCGATAATATCAATTAATTTAAATCATATACATGGTAATCTAAATCAAATAGTTGATTACTACAATAATTTAAATAACTTTTAATATCATCAAACTAAATTCAAATAAATAGTCATCCTAGTATTTTAAATATAACAATATTATCAAAATAATTTAAAATATATTTTTATAAATCTAAAATTTAATTTAAAAAATACTTTGATAAAATCTTTTATTGTTTCCAAAATACTTATGATTTTCAAATCCATTTTTGAAACCAATTTCAATAAAATCCAAAATAATAATCATCGTCTTTCATAATTCCAATAATATTATTTAATAAAATATTTTTATTAAAACAGATTAGCACTTCTCAAAACAATTAAATTTTAAAACTATTTTTTTGATAAAAGAAATAATCAAAAATATTATTCACAAAATATCGGCAAAAAATTACCTTTAGACACAATAATTAAAATAAATAAATAATTTTTTTTGAAGATTCGGGAAGAGGAGTTACAAATCTATCCACCTTAGAAAAATTTCGTCCTCGAAATTTCAAAGCATAGGACTAGCACTACTAAGAATATAATCAAGAAAATGATACGATTAAAAATTAGATAAGCGTAAGTGCGGATAGAATCGAAACCTTAAGGAATGATGCGATTTGGCATGATCCAGAATATTCAAAATGATTGGGTCACGATTACGTTTTGTTTACGGATGATCAAGGAATTCTTCTTAGCACGATTGGTTGTTTAGGCATGACCAAAATATGATCAAATTATATGATCAAGGATCTAGTCAAGGTCAAAATCTAATCACGCTTAAGGATAGAACCAAAATAGGATTAACTAGTCATTAGGCACGATTAAACACTAATTGAAATGATGTAAGCATGATCAACGCTTAAAAGTTAGACAAACTCTAATAGGATTAAAATCACTTGAATATATACAAGTTGGATGTAGTTACGGTCAAGGCTAATCATACAAGTCATCCAAGCATGGTTAAAATTTGGTATGAGTATGAATATGATCAAATTTGGAATACAATCTAAGCATTAGCAATAATAGAGTTTGAAATATAGGCACGACTATGACTATAGTCAATTGGTTTAGTCAAGATCAAAGTTGTTTAGGAACGACCAAAATTCAAATTTCTCTGGCACGATTAACTCAAGTAACTAGTTAAGCAAAATTATTTAGACACAATTACAGAGTCAAAATCTAGAAAAATATGCGAATTAACACGATCAAAATATAACCAAAATATTCTAGTTACGATCAAAAAGTCGTTAAGGATGATCACAATCGAAATTATTTTAGCACGATCAATTATTTAGGCATGATCATAAAATCATAATCTAGGTATGATTATGAATCTAGTGGAAGGAATTCAATAGTAGGTTTAATACATTACGAGGAAGACAAATAACAATATGAAAATAAAAATAAAAAAAATGAAAGGATAAAGAATAAATCAGCATTTTAAGTGAATGCATGAAATTGCAACCCCTGAAATCAATAGTCATATGCCAAAAAGGACGTAGTCTCTACAATATTCGAAAATCGTATGTATATATGAAGTCACTTTACCGAGAATTTATGCCTCACCAGTGTAGACCTGGCTGCAGTAAACCCTTGGTTTCGTGACCCAACTATGATATGATATCGAATATTTTATTAACTCTATCCAATATTGACATAAACTCAAAGATCAAATAGGACAATTAGGACATAGTTTTAATAATATTCGATAACCTATGCTTACTTGAAATTACTTCAACTTAGTGATCATGCCACGCCAGTGCGCTGCTGGCTGCAGTGAACCCGTAGTCTGGATAATTCATGAGAAATGGCGACAGTGCGCTTCTGTCTTGACATTGTAAATCACCGACCATTCTTTCAACTATATCCATAAAATTTTAAAGGAGCTTCTAAAATTTTTAAACAAATTGATCATGATAGAGAAAGTTAGAAATTCAAACAATTGGTCATGATAGGAAAAGTGTACGTATTTGTCTTGAAGTGAAAGTATCAGCTTTTGAAAATTAAATGATTGATTAGGAAAAAAATGATCGAAGACAAGATAAATATAAATTTCTATTTCTATTTCTCTAATATTCAAGATCGAGGGAAAAACATATATATAGCTTAAATTTCAACAAACTAACTTGGAATAGATATATGGATAATGGGTCATGTTAGGCTCAAGACTCAATGGATGAAAATAAAATATAGACTCTTTACAGAAAAAATTTACTTATGGTCCTGGAAATAAATATGCAAGACGGTTCGTACGATATGACAATGTTAGAGAAGGCAGAAAATAAAATTTCACAAATAATCAAGATTGAAATTGAATTCGAGGAAGTCTAGGCGAATAGTCTACCAACCTTGGATCCAACCATCATGTCAAAACACAATAGTACATCTTCTAGGAAAATTCTTCTAAGTTCATATGGCCTATGTAGCAATATTAACCACCCAATAGTCAAATTAAATAAGGGACTCCTAGTCATAGCTATTCTCCTAGAATCAAATCAACACTAATTATGAATGAGCACTTCCTAGTCGCAGGCTCGCAGTATTATGACTAATATAGGTACTACCATGAGTTCGCACAATTTTGCAAAAATAGACCTGCATGGGCCATCAAAAAAACTTATCACAACCCGCATCCGCTTTTGGAGATGCGAGTGCGTTCACAAGTCCAGCCTACGTCGCGGTATAGGCGATAGTACACTGTCTAGCTCGCAATAAACAAAAATCTCATAAAATAATATCATTATTTGCTTATTTGCAAAATTAAATCAACTTCACAATATTTACAAGTTTACATTTGAAGAAAAATACAATATCTCACAAAATCTAATAGAATAATTTAAACTATCTAACTAATCTTCTAGGGTTGACCTTAGTATATACCCATGTCTCACCTAATGATGCAATACAAAGAGTAGCCACGACTAATTATAAAAATTGGTTTCCAATTTGGAATGGAACGAGTACATTTTTAACAGCAGTTCCGATAATTGACAAAGTCTATAAAACAATAAATAGTAAAGAAGTACATGATGGACAAATGAGCATAGAATCATAGAACTGAATATAGAGTAAAAGCAGATGAGCATGGTAATATAGGCAAGTAAGAACAATAGAAAAACTGATAAGACATGCAACTAGCAATGTATAAAGTGCAACCAGAAAACTGCACGTATCTAGTATATTGAAATACCACTTTCGATATGTAAACGACTAGGAATAAATCCGACCAACCGCACATGTCGTGTGCGGTTGCTATTCTCCACGTAAGACCAATGGAATATTTTTTGGTATATTTACATGTCTACTAATGTATTTCTCCGCCCGACTAGTACTCATGGATTCAAACAGGTCACAAACATGAAAATCAAATATTAGTCAAGAACATAGTAGTCACAAAATATAACATGTAAGGAATCCATAAATATTTTATTGTGTAACCATCATGTCGAGAATAAACAGAAAATCAATGTAAGAGAATACTAAATACATGAATCATAAAATTTATCAAATATGAAAAGTATCAGATAATATACTCGCCTAGGGTCCTTTGTTGGTGAAGCCGATAATCCCGTTGGGTCCAGGATAGTCCGATTGGTTAGGGTCGATGTGAAGTGTTCGGGTTTGCAAGAAAATAGGAAATGATTGATTAGTCATAATGGACAATCTATTCTAAGAGAATTTGTTTTTAGGATAAAGATCATTCCTAACTATATATATATATATATATATATATATATATATATATATATATATATATATATATTAATAAAGCCCAAATAATATATCTATTAGGAAAATATTTCTAGCGACTTAGAAATCATATTTAGAATAAAATAAATGTCACAAACCTACTTAAGAAAATGTCTACTTAATAGAAATAGGATTTGAAAATAATATTTATACTGTTTTTAGAAGATATATTCAAATTAAGATTCAAATAGGCTTATGTAGTCTCAAAATACATATATAGGCTTAAAACCCAAAACCTATTTAAATATATATTAACTTGAAATAACCCCAAAGGATCATTATTCTATAGGGCCAAGGCCCAAAATTACATTTATTAAAACCCGAGCCATCTTATTGAAGCCCATAAGATTTACTCTCTTAACCACTAGGCTAGAGGTCATTTACATATATATATATATATATATATATATATAAGTCATAAAAAAAAAAATATATATATATATATAAGTCATAACTTACAAGAAGTATATCATAAGCCTTATAGCACCATTTAAAATATATATAGATAACCATTTTACATCAATATATATGAAACCATTATAAGCGTGTATATTTGGATGTATTTGATTATATATATATATATATATATATATATATATATATATATATATATATATATATATATATATATATATATATATATATTATAAAATTCGTAACTTACAAGAATTATATCATAAGCCTTATAACACTATTTAAAATATATATAGATAACCATTGTACATCAATATACATAAAACCATTATAAGAGTATATATCTATATTTCAATTAATATATAATCAAATTGATACAAAATTGTATTTAACCTATTTTGTTGTACAGATCTCATAAAACAAATAAAAAATGAATCTACAAGGTCATGGTACCCTAACATAGGCTCTACCAAGCGGGATTGGCTAGGTTAGGTCCAAATATATTTTCTAGTCAAATTGAATCTGAAAACACCTAATGATTCTCCTATTTCATTCACAAATAAATAGCACATGAGAACTCGATTGAGTGGCACACCCTTGACATATGTGTTGTAGGCTCAAAATGGGTCAAAACCATATATTGGGTCAAATGGTTTTGATCTAAGTCGATTCCCGAACTCATGTTGGAAGTTAGGTCTAGAATTACGATAAACGGTCGAGTGACCTAAATTGATACGAAGTTGCGTGAAGTCATAAGGATGTTACTAGACAAGATTGGATGGGACATGACATACCGAATTGAAGGTCAACCTGTCTACTTCAAAACTCGTGGAAGATATTTCGAAAGATTGGCATGTTTTGTGCTCCAAAAATCAAAGCTACGAAAAAGTGCGCCTATAGTCATATTCATATAAATTCTAGTTTAAAATTTAAAATATCTATATTAATTAAATAAAATTAAATTTAAAATAATATCCAAAACTCAGGGGGCTTGCAAGCTCACGTATAGAAGATAAGTTTTTTGCTTACTGCTTTCAGCAACTTCTGTTGCTAGCTTATGTTATTCCTGCCAGGTGATGTTGTTGCTGCCAGCTTATGTTGTTGCTGTTAGATTATGCTGTTGTTGTCAGCTTATGCTGCTGTCAGCTTATTTGCTGAAATAAGCTGTTGTCCTACAGCTTATCCAGTAAGTTACAGAAAGCTGCTTTCCTGCAGCTTATCAGCTGTAGTAAGGTGTTGTTCACTCTCTCATACTCTACACATCTAGATACATCCCATAAAACATCTCAATGCATATATATTCTCTAATATTTATATACACACACACACACACTCAACACTCCCACACACCATCTACTCACACACTCTAATATCAATTGGTACTCTAATTACCAATTGATCCACACTTTTATATGCCTATAAACATCACTCGTAAATGACACTCTCTCACACACAACACACACTCCCCTCTTCAAGCACAACACCAATGCACTAACACAACCACAAATACTAAACATCAACCCCCCCATATGCGTACTCATGATACTCTAGCATCACACTATACCATGGTACAACATGACACTCTATTCCTACACCAACACCATCATGACACCAACATACAAACCATATGGAACGCCAATATATATATATATATATATATAATCGCCTTGTAGCCTAGTGGCTAAGACCATTGACACTTGGGGATGAGGTCAAGGGATCGAGCCCCACGAGGGTCAGCTGGGTGTCAGTGGACACGGGCTTTGGTTTTTTAAAAATTATATATATATATATATATATATATATATATATAACAATTAGATATAGAATAATATAAATGAATTGACACAAAAGAGGCTCCATAATACACAAATTACCAAATCTAGCCATATATATCATGACGTACCATAATGCGATCACTATGTATCCAATTGTGGACACAAGGGCATAAGCACAATCCAATTAGACACCAAAATTCTCTTTGGAAATAAGTGTCAAATATTTGGTGGTCAAAAATCGTAATTAACACAAATTGAGCATATAAATCATCATTCCTCATGGAAAAAACCTAGATCTTCCAAATTAAAGGCCTCTAACACCTAGTTCTAGCATTAAAAAGTCAATTCCACCTAGTGTTCTTATGGGTCCAATTGGTGTTTCTAACCATAAAATTTGGTGGAAATAGAGATTTACCCAATTTGTGTGTCCCTCCTTTGAAGAATTCCGAATTTGGACACAAAAGTCGAATCGGACATGGTCCTCCTTGCTGACTCCTCTTCAAGCTCTGTCTTGTGCCCCAAGCCTATAGTTCTCCAATGGAAGAATAATAAGTAGATTTGGTGGAGAATTGGTGTTGGAATCAAATTCTAGATCTAGAAATTTGAGGGAATGAAAATAAATGGATGAAGGGAAGCTTGGAGAAGAAATAAGAAGCTTATGGAAAAAAAATTAAATTAGAATGTTCCACTAGTGGTCCACCATGTCATATAACCTAATGGCATATTCTATTCATGACATTAACTCTAACTAATTCTAATTAACTAATATTTAACTAACATTAATTAATAATAACTATATAATTAGCAACATACAAAATTACTAAAATACCCCTAAGGTTAAAAGAGATGGTTATAAGTCTACCCTCCTCAAAATAATTTTGTTTTCGAAATTTAAAGTAGGCATGATCAGCAATAGAATCAAAGCATGGTCAAGAAGATAGTCAAAATCACCTAGGCACGATCAAAATCAAAGTCGTATAGGCATTATCGAAAATCAAATCTTGGCATGATTAAGGATAAGGTTAAAATATGGCCACAATCAAATAGAAGCAATAGCACTTAGTAATAGACTCGATCTGATATGAAAAGTAAGAACACCTCTTGACTCAAAGATATGGTACTCATCTTCTCATCTCTCCCTAGTATATATGATCTATTTACCCTATTTTCGAAGCTCTAACATCTAGCCTTCATTGTATTCATCAAATATCTCAAATTTTAGCCTTTACCACCATAAACTCCTTTGAAGTTCACGCTCCTCTATCCACCAATGATTATCCTTATGTTTCTTCTATTTACCTCATGATCCATTTATCATAAATACCAAACTTGGTGAGGTAGATATTCAATTTTCAATTTGCCTATTCAAGTGTACATTTTTTCAACTTTTCAATCTCACATTCAATTTCTCATAGCCTTTATATCAAATTTCCAGTATCCTCTATCAACATCTTAACCAAATCTTATTTCCTTCATCAAGTTTTTTTTTCAATCTTTACAAGTTCAAGAAATTTTTTTCCTTTAATTTTAACTCATGATCTCGATATATCCCTGCCTATCCTCAAGCTTTCCAAGCATAGAATTCTGTCGTCGACTTCATAATCCTCTACCCATCACTTCTACCGTCTATATAATGATATTATAATTTGAACTCAAAGGTGAGCACTCACCCTAAAGTATCTTGTTCATCTTCTGACCTCATTATCTTAATGCAATCCATTTCCAAATAAAATCCTCGATATTTTAAGTTCCTATATCCATTTTATGTGTCATATTTAAGTAATTCCTATAAGTCATACTTGCCTATCTATGTCTAACCAATTTACTCAATCTATAATGCTAGGTGGCTACCCTAACTAGAAAGATTTAAACTTCTTATCCAAATTTAACCCATGTTGCCTCAATAAATATACACCTTTAATCAAAATTTTTGTCTCACATATTCATTCACATTTTTGTATTTGTCAATCCTTATCATAATCTTTATCAATTTATGTCACCCATTAACTTCAAAAATCTTGATATTCATTATGATTCTAGTACTGCCAAAACTTAAATTTCTAATATCTTTCTTTTTATTAATCAAAATTTTACCACCAAAAAATTTCATCTATAATCTCCTTGATACTCGTATAATCTCAAACCCTATTCGGTCTACCTATGAAAGCAATACTTCTATACTAATCAATAATGATAAAATACCCACTGCCACTTTTGTTTTATAACTCTCTAAAAATGCCACTTGTCTATTCTGACAAAATTGAACGATCAAAGGTTTTAGAGATAAACATGATTATCAAACGGCAAAGAACTGAACAAAATCTAATAATATGGAATTCAAACATTTAAAGGTGAGATGATTGGTCAAAAACTAATCTATGATAGAGTTTGATAATCATACTTTTGTGTCCAAAAATTATGTCATCTAGAATGTTCGTCTCGCCAGTTAGCATAGCCGCGATAACTCTATGTCCATATTTAAGGTATATAGATCTAAAATTGTGTTCTTGGAATAACTGCGTTGCCAGCTAGCATGACTGCGAGAAATTCCAAATTCCATAACTAAGATACGAATATCCAAAAACATGTGATCAAGAATTTTGCCTCGCCAACTAATATGGCTGCAGTAACATCTGGACTCCATAACCAAGACGGACGACTATAGTCCTCACTGCCTCGTCTAGTATGTACTACCAGAATATATCCTTGATATAGTCCATAAACTCATCTCGATACAAATAAAGTTCAACAACGGATAGATATTCAAGACGAAAGGAAACAAATGTTAGGTAGGATTCTCAAGTTTAACCAAGGAATCTATCAGGAAAACCAATTTTCGATTGAGTATCAAGCTTCATGAAAGATTATATCATTCACAATTTTGACATGTGATCGACTCTGGAAATACGATAAATCACACAAGAGAATGTGCGATTGATATCCACACGATTTGGCAAATCACATATGAGATGTGCGATTGCTATCCATACGATTAGACCCGAAGCACGAAAAGGGTAGTTCGTACGTCTACTAAGGGATTTTCCCACCTGACAACTAGCATTCATGGATTCAAGTCATGACACGTAAGATGCACTAACCATGAAATATGATAAACACGATACAAAGATCATGAAACACGAATATCATGAATAGATCCATAAAATACTAATCACGTGCGGTAAGAGTGACATGAACATGATAAGCATATCTATATCATAAAATATAGACAATATCAAAAAATTAAAGTAAATTACTGCATGTACTTGCCTGGAATCCTGGGCAATGCGCAAGGATCAGAGTCTAAACTGGTCATAATGACATAAATATGACATATTAATGTCAACGAGTGATTTGGAAACATAAACATGCTTAACTAGCTTTAAACTAGGTTTTTAGGTTAATTCTAGGTCAATCGGGTAAAACTAGGTCATTATACCTCATATCCTCTTACCTATACATATTACACCCATTACCTAACTAGCTTTAAACTAGGTTTTTAGGTTAATTCTAGGTCAATCGGGTAAAACTAGGTCATTATACCTTATATCCTCTTACCTATCCACATTACACCCATTACCTTATCTATGAGCTTACTTATCTTAACCAATAACCTTACCCATATACCTATATGAATACTCTACGTATTCTCTATATACATACATATGTCTACATGTACCCCTATCCATAATTATATAGATATTCCTTCTAGGATACCTATGCTTATACTCTCACTTTAACAAGACCACTACCATTTACCCATATCCATATGCCAATTACATATATACTTTATATATGTACAATATCCATATACTATATATATTTCCATATATATACGTATGTACCTACATACCTTGGTATGCCAAGATATCCAAATACCCATATACCCATGTCCATACCAATATACCCCTAAACATATAGGATATACTTATGTAGCTATATGCTATACGCAAGAAATTATATATACATATATCCTATAATATATTCTATAATACATATATAATGTTGGTATCCATATGATACAATACCATACCATACTTTACTATGATATGCCACACTACCCTATTTTATACCACTCTATACCATACCTATGCTATGATACCATAATGCCATAACCTATTCTACCATGGCATACCACATCATATCTTTCCTATGTTGGCACATTGATTTTGATATTGTATTCATGATTAACGCCTCTACTATTTTAGATTCATTACTCCCCAGGTTCAAAGGAAATATCTATCAATGAAAGATATCTGCATCTATCATCTAGTGCTCAAACTCATGTTGGATCAGAATAAAAAATACTAATGTTTTATAGGACAAAAAACCAGCTTCATACCTCCAAGAGTTTCTAATACATAGAAAACATTTGTAAGCACTTCTGTGTGGATGACAAAACAAAAGCTTTAAACTAAAACAAATAAGAATCTATAAAGAAGCAGATCATCCACCGGATGACGGTAGAATTCCGTAGGATAATTCGAATTGCCCTAGTAAGTTTTTATGGGGACATTCGGATCATCTACCGGATCACCGCGGATATCCGCCTGTCAATACGAATTATCCCAGCAAGTTTTTGTGGAGATATTCGGATCATCTGCCTGATCATCGCGGATATCCAACGGATAATTTGAATTGTTCCAGCAAGTTTTTGTGGGCATATTCGGATCATCTACCGGATCACCGAGGATATCCGACGGATAATCCATTTTGGAACATCAAGTATTTTGTGAGGACATTCGGGTTATCTTTCAGACTTTTGCAGATCACCATCAGATAATTACTGATGCTTTTCTGGCTATTTGCTAATGGTTACTATCATGAGCATTTAATGCATCCAACGGCTAGTTTTCTAGCCGTTACTATTTGGGCACATAATCCTTCGGACGTCTGCGGTCAATAGACGAATCATCCACTCAGTTGTAGTAAATGCTTAGTTGTCTTAGATTTGTATAAATAGACTTTTTCCTTCTTCGTAAATGCTTATCCACTTGAGCCATAAATTTCTCATCGATCATAGAGCTCCACCATTACTCTATAAAGCTTTAAGTTGTCCTCCATTGAATTGTTAGAGTATATAAGAGTTGTAACTTAGATCTTTCAAGTATTCAAGAAGATTGAAACATTTTTTGTCAAGTTTGAAGTTGATGAGCCTTTGCAGGAAAACTCGTGTGTATGAAGTTGACGAACCTTCGGACGAAAACTCATTGTAAAAAGTTGACGAGTCTTCGGATCAGTACGTGTATTTTACTATTTACTCAAATAGTACATTAAAGCCGGAGAGATTCTAGAACTGGAGTGCCCCTCTGGAGGATACCAGGATACATCGAGTATTTGATTCTCTTTTCTTTTTAATTGTCATTTACTTTGCTTATTATTGTTGGTAATTATTTATTACCCTATTTACCCCCTTTTAGTGTTCTATAATTGGTATCAAAGCCTAGTCTCTTATTTTGGACTTATCTCCTTTGAGTGATCAATGGCCACTAACCCTAGTCTCAACTCATTCCATAATAAGGGACACTCCACAAATAGATCTCATCAATTTGATTGAACAAACTATAACTACTGAAAGATTAGGATGATCATCTACTTAAAATTTCTAGTTTTGATCTATGAGATTGTATCATAAATGGTATCCCTAAATCTTCCATAGTTATTGAGGAAGTAGTTTCGGAAACTCTTAGGGCAAAAATTTCCAAAAACGATAAGAAAGTTTTTAGTTGGGATGCAAAGGCTGTAACCACACTCTATTATGCTCTCGATAGCAACAAATTCAATAGAATCTCCACTTACAAAACTTCCAATGAAATTTGGAAACTTTTAGAAGTCACACACGTGGGGACATCACAAGTAAAAGAATCGAAGATTAGTAGACTCAATCAAGAGTTTGAATCCTTCAAAATAAAATAAGATGAGTATATTACTTTTATGTTTACTCAATTCTTTAATATTATTAACCCTCTTTCTTCTATTATTAAGGAATATCCCACTCATGAAAAGTTTCAAAAAATTCTCAAAGGACTGACTAAAGGATGGAATCCCAAAGCTACCGCCATCATCGAAGGGAATGAACTAACAACGATAAATCTTGAGGCTCTTATGGGAAAACTGATGGCCCACGAGCTAGATATGAAGGATCAAGAGAAAGCCTCTGTACAAGAGAATGAGAAAAAAAAGACGAAGGAAAAGAAAAAATCTCTTACTGTCAAGGCCATCAAGCTCTCCTCAAAAGATGACTCTGATGATAATGATTCAGATAACAAATAAATTGCTCTCACTACTAGACACTTTAAAAAGTTTTTCAAGTTCAATAAAGCAAATCATTCAAGAAGGGAAAATGATGAAGAACCTGCTTGCTACAACTGCAAAAAAATTGGAAACATCAAGAGGAACTGTCCAATAGGAATAAAAGAATCTGGCAAGTACGAAAAGCCAAACAAAGGAAGCTCATCCTCAAGGAAGTACACCAACATTAGCATCTAGTGCAAAAGTGATGCTAGTGACTTGGACAACGATAAATAATGCAAACACAATACAATATCTGTCTTATAGCAACATAGTCAAATTAGGTACTTGATAACTTCTCTATGAATGCTATTTCTTATACTGAATTAAAAAATGCCATTCTTGAACTACACGATGAACACAAAGTTTTGAGAAGTAAGCACAGAAAATTTCTCGAAGAGATTGACATTCTCAAGCAAGGAATAAAAGGACTTTCTAATATCTTTTTTGATATAAAAGGGAAATCTTATGCTCCTGACACTGATGAGAATGAGTCTCTTCGACTAAAGCTCCAAGAAGCTCTAAACATCATAAAGAAAAAGGATATTCAATATCAATCCCTCAAGGAAGGATATGACATTGCTAAGAACGAGACACTTGTTGTTAATCAAAGGAAATATGCAATTTCTATCAAATACAATGATCTTCTTGCAAAAATCAAGAAAAAGATGATAGAGATATGGCCTACACAAATGTACGACATCATAATCAAAGACACACCAACAAATATCACAACACTAGCTACAAGAGT
Source organism: Iris pallida (assembly GCA_029216955.1). Taxonomy (NCBI): domain Eukaryota; kingdom Viridiplantae; phylum Streptophyta; class Magnoliopsida; order Asparagales; family Iridaceae; genus Iris; species Iris pallida. The sequence goes on from JANAVB010030219.1 coordinate 14,131,037, forward strand.
CACACTCACATGAACACACCACATAGGTCCTATCCCCAACGAATGCACATACAAAGAGGACCCTCTGCAAAGAAAAACACGAACATATCACATCATGCTTTTTACTATCGTCACCACAACAATCATGCTAGAACTCCTCGTATTCAAAATACTCACTCTTCTTCTCCTAGACCTATAACACCCATCGTGTGCCACTATTGTGGTTTACTTGGACACACATCTCATTACTGTCAAATGTGAAAACATGTTGACATAAGAATGCTAAAATAGGTTCTCCAAACTAACAGTCAAGGACCCAAACATTTCTAGGTACCTAAGTCTTCATCTTTAACTTGTGTTGTAGGTGAACCTTCCATCGCATACTAGAAGCAAGTGGATCCTCGATAGCGATTGCTCATTGCATATGACCGTAGATGTCTCACTTTATGTAACACTATCAATAAAGAAGGAATGACACGTTCCTTTGATAATAACTTAAGGGATTACATCATCGGACATGGTAATATCGGCTCCCCTCTTTACCTTTGTATTAAAAATATTTGCCTTGTTACAAATCTGAAGCATAATCTTTTTAGCATTAGTCATCTCATGGATAATGGCTATGGAGTTAACTTTGTTAAACACAAATGTTTCATTTATGATCACACTAATGGCTCCAATGTATATGAAGGAATTAGATAAGACAACATTTATGTGTTTTATCTCCTTGGAAGTACTAACAATGACAGGTGCCTAGTAGTAAAGAATGATGAGAGTTGGCTTTGGCACATGAGACTTGGACATGCCAACATGGACACTATCTTCCAACTAACCACCAAGAAGCTAGTCAGAGGACTCCCAAACATTACTTTCAAGAAAGACATGACGTGTGAGGAATACGAGAAGTGTAAGTTAACTAAATCTTCCTTCAAATCTATCAACTCGGTAGCACTATTAGACCTCTCCAACTCATTCATATGGATTTATTTGGTCATAGTAGTGTAGCTAGTCTTGGTGGTGGACTCTGTGTTTTTGTTTTAGTAGATGATTTTTTAGATTTACTTGAATTATTTTTCTTGCAAATAAAAGTGATACTTTTTGTGAATTTGTTGTTCTTTGTAAACGTGTTCAAAATAAGAAAGGTATTATGATTAATAAAATTAGAAGTGATAATGGAGGTAAATTTGACAATATCGATTTTAAAATTTTCTGTATTAAAAATGGTTTGGGTCTGATTCTGCTTGTCCTAGAACTCCACAACAAAATGGTGTAGTGGAAAGAAAGAACAAAACCCTCGACAATATGACTATGGTCATGTTAAACAAATATAAGCTCCCTCAATACTTTTGGGCGAAAGCCGTTAATACGGCGCGTTATGTTATAAATAAAGTATTCATTAGACCTATTTCTAAAAAAAAACTCCTTATGAGCTTTGGATTGACAAAAGTTCTTTTATTGAATATTTTAAAAAATTTGGATGCAAATGTTTTATTCTGAACACCAAAGATAACCTAGGCAAATTTAAAGAAAAAACCTATGATGGTATCTTCCTTGGTTATTCAATACATAGTAAGAGGTTTCGTGTCTTTAACAAAAGAAGTCTTATAGTCGAAGAGTCAATCAATGTATCTTTTGATGAGCTCAACAATTCCACATCTAGTTTCTTGAATGATGTTGATGACATCTGTTTTGGTTTGGAGAATTCCTCTCTTGGAGATACAAATGCTCATTCATCTAGTAATGAAGGTGAGATTCCTCCACCTGAAAATTCTTTAACTATAGAGACTCCTCAAGTGGATCTCCCCGAAGAATGTAGATTTGTTCTCCATCATCCCAAGGAACTTATTATTGGTGACCCTTCATCACGAGTTAGCACTCGATCCTCTACACAAGATCATTGTGCAAATATGGCTTTTATCTCCCAAATAGAGCCTAAAAATATCAATGATGCTTTTAGTGATGAATTTTGGATGATTGTAATAGAAGAAGTGCTTAATCAATTTGAGAGAAACAACATTTGGGAACTCGTTTCTAAGCCTCACAACTATCCTATTATTGGGACAAAGTGGGTATTTCGAAATAAGCTTAACGAGGACGGGATCGTTACTTCTAACAAATCCCGATTGGTTGCTCAAGGCTATAACTAAGAGGAAGGCATTGATTATGAAGAAACCTATGCACCGGTTGTCCGTCTTGAATCCATCTGAATGCTTTGTGCTTTTGCTTATTTTAATAATTTTAAACTTTTTCAAATGGATGCCAAAAGTGCCTTTTTAAATGGTGTTATTAAAGAAGAGGTGTATGTCAAGCAATCTCCTGGCTTTCAAGATTTTAAATTTTCTGATCATGTTTTCAAATTACACAACCCTCTATGGCCTCAAGCAAGCCCCTCGTGCTTGGTATGAGCATCTTGGCTCATTTTTTATTTCTCATAACTTCTCGAAGGATGAAGTTGACACAACACTTTTTATTAAAACTTACAATAAAACAATCCTATTAGTTCAAATTTATGTTGATGACATCATTTTTGGTTCCACTAATAAAACTATATGTAGAGTTTGCCAAAGTTATGCAGGATGAGTTTGAAATGATCATGATGAAGAATTATCATTCTTTTTTGGATTACAAATCAAGCAAGGACCTCAAGGTACGTTCATCAATCAAGCCAAATACACCAAGGATCTTCTTAAGCACTTTGAACTAGACTCCTCCAAATCAATGAGAACTCCTATGGCCACAACAACTAAGCTTGATAAAGATAAAAATGGTGTATCGGTCGACATTCGTAAGTATCAAGGTATGATCGGTAGCTTACTTTATTTAACTGTTAGTCATCTCAACGTCATGTTTATTGTTTACTTATGTGCACGATACCAAGAAAATTCTAAAGAATCATACTTGTGTGTCGTTAAGCACATTTTCGGTATCTCAAAGGCACTATTAACATAGGACTTTGGTATCCAAAATCTTCATCCTTTGAGCTTATTGGCTATTCGGATGTAGATTTACAGGATGCAAGATTGACAGAAAAAGCACTAGCGGCACATGCCAATTCCTTGAAAAATCCTTGGTTTTATGGTTTGCTCTTTCCACAACTAAGGCCGAATATATTACGGATGGTTGTTGCCGTGCTCAAATTCTTTGGATTACACAAACACTTGTAGACTACGTTATTTCTTCAAATGACATTTTTATCAATTATGGCAATACTACCTCTATTAATCTTACTAAAAACCTATTTGTCACTTACACACGAAAGACATTAAGATTCGACATCACTTCTTACATGATCATCAACTAAAAGGAGACATCCATCTTGAATTTATTGATACTGAGCATCAACTTGCTGACATCTTTACTAAACATCTTGTCGAAGATCGATTTTCTTTCATTTGTTGGGAAATCGGCCTTCTTAAAAAATCTTTTTTTAAAAAAAACCTTTCAGATAGATAATCCAACAAAAAATTCGACGGATTTCCACGAAAAATTGTCGGCTTTTCTGTTTTTTCTTTGCAGCTAGTAGATACCACTCTTTCAAATGATCTGGTCATTATTTTCAAAAATTTTACTTCGAATTTTTTGTCGGATCTTCGCAGATTTTTGCCGAATCATCCGACTGACACAACCTATCCAAATTTGCCCGAATCCAACTTTTCCTCTTCTCCAGAATCCTTTCATATTCCTAACTACTGCTATACACTTCACAAAAACCCCAACCCCTCACATCCTCTATTATTAAAACCTACCTACCTCATTAAAACTTATCTATCTTTAAAAAACCCTCCACTATTCCTCCTCCTTCTTTATATCTCCACAAGCACACTCATACCCTCAATCGATCATCTGTCCAAGATCTGCCTAAATTCGGTCGACGCTCTGTCCCAACACCATATCTCACAAGCGTTCCCGCCTTGGAGCCTCCTCTTCCTCATCCTAAGCTCCTCCTTCCGCATCCATGTTCCTTCCCACTACCGCTGCCCACGGCCATAATTCGACCATCATTTGTTTGGCCCAACAATCCTGTGACTGGTTCACTATCTTCAGTAACCTTCCTATTTGCACCGGGAAGCCCATCTCCTTTCTCTATTTTCTAAACCCTCAGGAAACTTTTGACGAAGTCGGTTTCGCGATCTGCTGGAGTGGCAGGTCGATATCTATCCCACGATCATCCAAATATTCTATTACAACCAAGTTGCAAGTGGCAATGGTTCGGAGTTCGAGTCGAGAGTAGGCGGGGTCAAGTTTACCGTCACCAACGCTTCCCTTGCCAACATTCTTGGCTTTCAGGAGCGTCCTAACCTTCGTTCCCTTCCCTGTACCATTGACTCCATTAAGCTCTCCTCAAACTATACCTTTAAGAAATTCATATTTTGCATCTGCTATCATCCCTCCTCTCTGAAGCCTGATGATAAGGACTCGAGTCCTTTCTACCATGATCTCTACTGCATCATCTGCCACTTTGTCACCCCCAAGTTTAGCAATATGGACAACCTAACCATTGAGAAACTTATTGCCATATACTAACTCTTCACCCACCAACCATTCTCCCTCGCCAAAACGATTGGGTACGATCTAAGAAGCCAACCATCTGTCTCTCCTCTTCGGTATGTACATCACCATGATTCTGGAAGGAAAAGGGATCGATCTCACCAATTGTTCGAAGGATAAAAAGCTAACTCTTCTTGCCAAATTGAAGCTACGACCCATCAATGCTTCATCTCAACCTTCAGCTTTCCAACCTCCTACCGCTGGCACATCCTCTACTCTTCTGGCTCTAATGCCTCTATCTCTAGAGATTTCTCGATACATTGATCGCCTTTTTACTCTCTCATCATCTCCACCTCGGAGCACATCCAGGCTTCCACTAGAGGACTGGGAACCCTGATTCATCATGGCTTTATGGATCAGGCTTTTTATATTCAACATTGCTTTTTGGAGAATAATGCTCTTGTCGACCCTGCTGTGCCTAACCCTACCTACCCTGGTCCTCGGTTCATTGACCCGAATGTCTATGGGTTCATGTATCTAGAAAGCCTTGACCCCTATACCTCTTTTACTCTTGTTCAGGGGATTAATGAGGATCCCATTGATGATGTTGATCCTACAGCTGCTCCTGATAGTTGATGATCCCAAGTTCTAGGAGGTGGTGTGGTGTGGAGTCCACTAATTATTTTATTTTGTATGTGCATTCCTTCGTAGATTTTTTAATATTTATGGTCGTTGTCTTGTGTAGTCCTTCGGGGACTAGTCTTAAAAGTTTTTTTAACAGTCTGTCTTGTGTAGTCCTTCGGGTACTAGTTATCCTATTGTTCTTAGTATTGTGGTATGTTTCACTTATTATCCTAGCATGGACTCTATGTTTTCAAAATTTTGTTATTATCAAAAGCTATGTCATTCATGTCTCTTCGTGCTGATCATTCTCTCTTTATTACTGCTTTTATTTTGAATAAATGCCAAAGGGGAAGAAATGGTATTGTGGGGGAGATATCCATTTATGGGAGAGCTATCTCTTAAAAACAATATATTTGTCAATTATCAAAATAGGGGAGATTGTTAGCACATTGATTTTGATATTGTATTCTCGATTTGCGCCTCTACTATTTTAGATTCAATACTCCTCAAGTTCAAAGGAAAGCATCTATCAATGAAAGATATATACATCCATCACCTAGTGCTCAAACTCATCTAGATCACAATCAAAAAAATATTGAAGCTTCACATAACAGAGATCCAGCTTCGTACCTCCAAGAGTTTGTAATACATATGCAACAAATGTAAGGACTTTTGTATAGATGACAAAATAAAAGCTTTAAATCTAAAACAAATAAGAATCTATGAAGAAGCGGATCATCCGTCGGATGACTGTGAATTCTGCCGGATAATTTGAATTCTCCCAGCAAGTTTTTGTGGGAAACTTTAGATCATCTGTAGGATCACCATGGATATCTGTCGAACAATCCGAATTGTCCCAGCAAGTTTCTGTGGGGACATTCAGATTATTTGTCGGATCACTGCGTATATCCGACGGACAATCCGAATTGTTCCAAAATGTTTTTTGTGGGGACATTCAGATCATCTGTCGGATCACCACTGATATCCGATGGATAATCCATTTTGGAACAACAAGTATTTTGTTGGGACATCTGGGTGATCCGTCTGACTTTTGCGGATCACCGTCAGATAATTCGCGATGCTTAGCTGGCTATTTGAAATACAAATCCAATGGTCACTATCATGAGGATTTATTGCATCCAACGACTAGTTTTCTAACCGTTACCATTTGGGTGGGTAATCCTTCGGACGTCCGCGGACAATCGACGGATCATCCGCCCGACTGTAGTAAATGCTCACTTGTCTTGTATTTGTATTAATAGACTTCCCCCTTCCTCAAAATTGCTTATTCACTTGAGGCTTAAATTTTTTATCTACCAAAGAGCTCCACCAGTACTCTACAAAGCTTTAAGTTGTCATCCATTAAAGTGTTAGAGTATTAAACAGTTGTAACTTAGACCTTCCAAGTATTCAAGAAGATCGAAACCTTTTTCTCTCAAGTTTGAAGTTGATGAGCCTTTGTAGGAAAACTCGTGTGTAATAAGTTGATGAGTCTTCGGACGAAAACTCGTGTGTAAGAAGTTGACGAGTCTTCAGATCAAAGCTCGTGTTGTACTATTTAATCAAATAGTAGATTAAAGCCGGGGAGAGTTCCGGGACTGTTGTGCCCCTCGAGAGGTTACCAAGATACATCGAGTGTTTGATTCTCTCTTCTTTTTAATTTTCATTTACTTTGCTTATTATTGTTGGTAATTATTTTATTACCATATTCACCCCCACCCATCTAGGTTCAACATCTTATACCTTTCTATATGTATTCCAACTACTTTACTCCCTCTCTCTCTCTCTATATATATATATATATATATTTTTATTTTTTTCTAATATATATATATATATATATATTACTTTTTTATATGTATTCCCACTACTTTACCCCCCCCCCCTCTCTCTCTCTCTCTCTATATATATATATATATATATATATATATATATATATATATATATAAATATATATATATATATATATATATATATATATATATATATATATATATATACCCCTAGGTACCTATACACCATATTACTATATCTATACATCTCTATACAAATATTCATACATTCCTACCTACTAATACTGTTACACTCTAGGATGCCATGTCCTACCTCATACTCTATATCATGATAGGACATGATACACTTAACTTTTACTATGTTACCATACCCAAAATTCTACTTTAGCATACCCTATAGATATAGGTATTCTAAGTATCATTCATATATACATATATACACACACACACTAATAATTCAAAATACCTTAGCTATTTTCCCAATACCGTAACTCGCATCTTAGTATCTTAACTCATACCTTGACTACTCTCCAATTTCAAGTATCTTGGTATCTAGGTACCTTGATACACTTTAGGATTCCTTCTATTAATACCTTAACACTCGCAGTACTTATCTTACTTACCTACAACCCTTGATACTTGAGTACCATGGTACCACACTACTCATGGATACCCTAAGTATCATAAGGTTCTAATTATCACTCAAACACTAACTGTACTATAATACCACCCTTGATACCTACAGCAGCTGCTGCTGCTTACTTATTGCAGATAAATTGCTGCTTATTGCTTTCAGCGGCTAGTGCTGCTAGCTTATGCTGCTACTGCCAGCTTCTGCTGTTATCAGCTTATGCTGCTGCTGTCAGCTTATCTGCAGCAGTAAGCTATTGTCCTGTAACTTATACAGTAAGATGATGTCTTGTAGCTTATCAGCTATAGTAAGTTGTTGTTCACTTCCTTCATACTCAAAACATTTAGCTACATCCCTAATAAATCTCAATGCACACACTCTATAACACACACACACACGAGCACGCAAACACACACACATACACTCAACACTCCCACACACCATCTACACACACACACTAATACCAATTGGTACTCTAATTACCAACTTATACCACACTTTCATATGCCTATAAATATCACTCATAAATGACACACTCTCACATGCAATACACACACCCCTTATTAAGCATAATATTATTGCACCAACACGACCACAAATACCAAACATTAAACACCCCATATGCGTATTCATGATACTCTAGTATCACACTACACCATGGTACACCATGATTTCTATATTCCTACACAGACACCATCATAACACCAATATGGGACACCAATATATATATATATATAAAATAAATATATGTCATATATATATATATATGACACATATTTATTATATAAATATATATATATATATATATATATATAATAGTACTGACACCCACATAGTTTTTATGTGCGGACGCATGTAGAAGCTCGTGGTGCGGAGCTCGCTTGGATGCGTCGAGGCATGGAGTTCCTTTGCGTTTCAAAGCGTACAGCCGCGTGAAGTTAAGACGTATACGGGACATAATGTGTGGACACCATTTTCCGAAGCTTTCGCTGGCTCACGCAATGTATCGAGAGACGAGAGAGAGCAGAGTGACTTGTAAAATGAGAGAAAAGTGAGCACGAGAGACTTATAATCATGGCTTGTGCCTATTGTAATCTGATTGTTCAAAGTCAATAAAGAATTCTTTTGAATAACTTGTGTTTTGATTTTAAATTCTGTCGCATGTTCAATGTTTCTGCTTGGGACTTCTCTGCGACGACCCCGTCGCCGCCGATGTAATCGGCCGTTATGAAACTGCCTTGTACGAGCACAATCTAGGCTCGTGCGGCATCACGCCTTAGCGAGGATGATCGCTCCTACGGGAGCGGGATGTGACATAAATATATATATATAAGCGATATATAAAAGCTGGAGAGATGCCCGATCCCTCTCTCCCTCTCCTCCCATCCTGCCCCCCCCCCCCCCCCCGCCGCCCGTCGCCTCCGTCCCCTCGCCCACCGGTCAGCCGAGACCGCCGGACTCCCCCGGTGCCCTACGGCGTAGCCAGAGCCGGAGTGGTGGTCGCCACCGACGGCTCTCCTCATCCCCTCTCCCTCGGCCTTCAGGTTGGACACGGACTGGCCGCCCCCGCTTCGGGCTGCGGCGCCGTCCACCTCGCTCCTCTCTCCCCTCTATTCTGGGATCCCCTCCTCCTCGGAGTTCCCCTTCGTCCGCCGCCGTCTTGGAGTCTCCCGGCGGCGCCCGGTTCGGTCTGGGGCGTGGTGGAGGTCTGCACATGGTTCTCGTCGGATGCCGAGCCACTTCCCCTATCCCATCCCCCCACCTCCCCCTTTCCCCGTCAGTTTCCTCCCTTCTCCTCCTCCTACCGCTCGCTGGCCGCAGGAGCTTACTGCTCTGGTCAATCGCTCCTCGTCGCTTCTCCGGCAGAGCCACGCCTTGTTGGCGCCCCCGTTGTGCTAGCCGCCCCCCTCCGTCCCTGGCGTGGGCCGAGCCGCCCCTCCTTCCGATGCCGCGCAGGAAACGGCGTCTCTTACTCCGCCGTTGGCCACCGCTCTGCGATGGCCTCTTCCCCCCGCTCCCGGCGGGCGTGTCCCTTTGGACGAGTATGCGGCAGGCCCGCCGCTCGCAGCGTCCCATCAGTCCAGTCAAAGCATGTGGGTCTGTAACGTCGGGGGGAGCGCACCTCGGGAGTTGAGCGTTGACGAGCGCGCTCCCCAGACCTTGGTTGGCCCGCCTCTTTCCACATTTGAGCCGTCCAACTCTGCGCTGTTTAGCGCAGAGACTCTTAATAGCTCCTCTGGACTATCATTGGACCCCCCTTAGTGGGACAGCCTTTGGTGGCCCCCTCTGAGTCTGCTGCGTCCCTTTGCGCAGGGCTCCTCAAACTTGGCTTGGCTCCGGACGTGGTCCCTCATACGCAGTCGCGCTTGCATTTGCCGTCCCCCTATCGTGGGTCCCTCCTACGTGACAGTTTCTACTGCCTTCCCTCCTGCGCAAATGAGCAGACTCATGTCGGATCCCCCTATCGTTGGACCCCCGCATGATCCCCCTTCTTCTGTCCTCCTTGTGGGCCCTTTCCCCCTTGAGGGCCCCCACCCTCCGGTCCCTCTCCCTCCGCGGCCGTCGGGCTCCATCCCCTCCACCCCCTTCTCACTGATGGCTCCTTCCCTCTCGGCCCTTCGACCATCTCCCGTAGTGGCGTCTCACGGTTCCCTCTCGGGCAGCCCCTTGCCGGGTCAAGCCCCTACTTCCCTGGCAGTCACCTGCGAGATCTGCTCGGGACTTTCCTCGGAGCAAGTCCCCTTTCCCCCGGCAGCTGCCGATGTGGAATTTCAGGCCGGCGTCCGATCCACTACCCCTCCCTTCATCAGTGCGTTCCCGTCCTCCTCGACAGATCCCCCCCTCCCCGGAATATTACCGATGTAGCCCCCCTCGAGCCGCGGCTCGCCTCCGTCCCCCGACCAGGTCCCTCCGTCATCCAGTACCCTTCCCAGCTCCCTCTCCTTCGCGGATGTCCTGCGGCCTGACCGGATTCAGTCTGGTCCCTTTCCGGCCGCGGAAGTGGTTCTGCCTAACGTCATCCTGACGCCACCGCCGGACGGGTACCCTATCCGTGTCCCCTTCTCCCGCGAGGAGATCAGATCCCTATCCTCCCCCTTCATCAGGACTTTGGTCCTCAAGTTCGGCTCCGGATGCCCTAAAATTCCTATCGTTCGGGAGACTGTCACCGGCTGGAGTCTCTCGACGACATACCGGATAGCCCCCCTCGACTCCAAACACTTGTTCCTCCACCTCTCCTCTGATCAGGACTTCAGCAAAGTGCGGGCGAAAGGCTCAACCAAAATTGACACTCAGTTTGTCAAAATTGTCAAATGGTCACCGAACTTCAACCCCAAAATTGATTCGACCATCATCACCTCCTGGATCACACTCCCCAATCTCCCTCTAGTGTGCTTTCCTGCAGCAGCCCTTAAGAGGATCGCCAGCTCATTCGGAGTCCTTGTGGCCATCGTCGAAGAAACGAAAAACCTCGCCAAATGCAACTACGTAAAAATCTGCGTCGAGCTGGACCTCGCAAATGAACCTCCCAAATCGATTGAGATAGAACTCGGAGATCAGTCATTCAACCAAGCGCTGGTTTACGACAACAACATAATTTTCTGCCAACACTGCCAGATGTGTAGCCACTCTCTTCAATACTGCTTCCGTGCGCACCCAGAACTAAAGAAACCAGCTCCCAGGAAACTGCACGAGACAGGCGCGACAACATCATCCCGCCCCACTTCGCAGATTCTGACCCACAACCTCTCATCTCCCGCTCGAAGTTCCACCCCCCAAACCGCTTCTGTCTCCGCACCACCCCCCTCTCTCGCCATCATTCTCCATAAGCCCTCCGGTGCCCCTGAATCGGATCCAGCTGATGGTGTTTCTGAAACGCCAGCTTCCGCTCGCCCCTCTAACCCCCAATCCCCTTCACTCGCCATCACTCTTCATAATTCCTTCGGAGCCCTAGACTCTGACTCGGCTGATTGCTCCCTGGAGACGCCTACCTCCGATGGCCTCCCTAACCTTACATCCCCCCCTTAACGGCCTCGTCATCGTGCCCCTCCAAATCCCCTCCACCGCCACTATCTCTACCGCCTCCCCCCCAAGCATCCTCCTCTGAACCTGTGATGCCCTGTGCTCTGTCTTCGGTCGATCCCAGATCGCTCTCCCTCAGTGAGGAAGCTGGGGCGAAGTCCTCTGCCGATCCTCCTAGCCCTCTCTGTTCGGCCTTCCTGCCTCCTCGCCTGTCCTCCCCCCTCACCGGCAGATTTTGGCAGGCTCAGAAAGCGGGTTTCCTTGATCGCGATAATCCTCTCTGCGCGCTGGCGGAGTGTGAAGACTCTGGCACTTCCCCTTCGGCTGTCGCAGCCTATAACTCGAGCTCGGAGAGAGATTTTAAAGCGATCAGCTCTAGCCCCAAACACAATTCTCTAAAAAATAAAAGAAAATCTAAGAAACAAAGACAGCGTACGGCGATGACAACGAGATCCGCTGCAAAGCTGCAAAACACCCATACCTCCCCCCTAATGCCTAACATCTTTTCTTGAAACGTTCGTGGCATAGGGAATAAACAGACTCTGAATCGGATCATCAGCCTTACCAAATCCAATCGAATTGATCTACTTGTCATTATTGAACCCAAAATCCCCCATAAAAGAATGAAAGAAATCCAACTCAATCTGGGATTCCCTTCCGCGATCTACGGATGTTACGACATTTGGATCTTCTTTGCCGCTGAGTTCCGCTTCGGCACTATGAATGACTCCACCCAGGCCCTCTCCTGTTGGATCGAGCATCATGCCTTTAAGTCCCGCGTCCTTCTTTCGGCCATCCACGGTAGCTGCTTCATCCCGGAGCGTAGACTTCTTTGGGATTTGCTGTCGGGGACTTCCCTTCCCCACGACGACATGCCGTGGCTTTGCATCGGGGATTTCAACACGGTATCTTGCAGAGAGGAAAAATCCGGAGGTCAGGACCCCCCTCATTCGGCCATGGCAGACTTCAATAACTTCGCCTTAACCGCGTACCTTTCCGATATCCCCTTCCTCGGTAACCAGTTCACTTGGAGCAACATGCAAGAAGGATCTCGTAGGCAGTTTTCCTGCCTTGACCGCGCCAAGGTCAATGATAGTTGGTCGGATTTAGGAGTGACCAGCAATCTTTCGCACCTGAACTCCGTTGAATCAGACCATTCCCCCCTTCTTCTGGAGATCAACAACACTCATAACCGCATCAAAAAACCCTTCCGCTTCCTCGACTTCTGGCGCCACCACCCTCAGTTCATGCACATCGTGGAAGAGGCTTGGACTTCTGTCAATCATCCTGATCCTCTGGTCAGAATAGCTTCCAAACTCAAAGCTACTAGAAAGGCCCTTACGGCCTGGAGCAAAATTGCATTCGGGGACATTTTTCAAGCCATTAAGGATGCTGAAGACGACGTCACCCGTGCGGAGATTAATTTCGCCGCCGTTACCTCCCAGGGGAATCGCGCTTCTCTCAACCTAGCCAAGGCCATCCTTAAATCTAGAATCAAGGTTGAGACTGAATTCTGGAGACAAAAGGCTAGATTAACCTGGGACATGGATGGGGACAAGAACTCTGGCTTTTTTCACAAATGCGTCAAAGGCCGAAGAAGCTCTCTTAAGATCCACCGCATTGGAGATGGGAATGGTCAAATTCTAGACGACCAGGAAAACATTCAGACGACAGCCACGAACTTCTTCTCCAACATGTTTACCAAAGAGGCAGTGGTTAAAGACGACGGATTCCTGTCCGAGATCCCCTCCCTGATTTGCGACAGGGATAACGAGACCCTCTGCGCCCCCCCTCTCTCGACGAGGTTAAGACCGCTGTGTGGTCCATTAATGCTCACAGCGCTCCGGGTCCGGACGGGTTCAACGGGGTATTTTTCCGAAAGTGCTGGGACATCATTCAGTCAGACCTATGGGATGCTACAATCGCATTTTTCCAAGGAGCCACCTACCCGAAATCTATATCTTCCGCCCACATCATCCTAATACCCAAGAAAGATAACCCGGAGACCTTTAAAGACTTCAGACCGATCAGTCTCTGCACTTTCACCAACAAAATTATTTCTAAAATCATCGCATCCAGAATGTCGGACCTCCTCCCCAGAATCATCTCCGAAGAGCAAAGCGGTTTCGTCAAAGGCCGTAATATCACCGACAATATCCTCCTAGCGTAAGAAATGATCACCTGCATGAAATTCCCGTCCAGAGGAGGGAACTTCGCCATCAAACTGGACATGGAAAAAGCTTACGACCGTCTGGACTGGCAGTTCATGATCTGGGTGTTCAGAGCCTTTGGCTTCTCGGAACCTGTTATCGACATCATCTTTAGATCCATAAACAATTCTTGGTTCTCCACCGTCATCAACGGCCAAGCTCAGGGCTTCTTCAAAGCCACTCGCGGAGTTAGACTGGAAGACCCCCTCTCCTCTACCATTTTCATCATCACGGCTGAAGCTCTGAGCAGAAACCTCAAAATCATGCCACAATACCCCAGATTCCAGCACTTTCACACAACGACAGGTTGCCCTCTCATAACTTATCTTGCGTACGCGGACGACATCCTCATTTTCTCCGCTGGTACGATTGGAGCCATCGAGGTGGTTATTAGAACTCTTGCTAACTACACTAGATGCTCTGGTCAGAAAATTAACAACAGCAAGAGCGTGATCAACACCCATCACAAAGCCGATAGAACTCACTCGGCTGTGCTGTCCTCCATGACCTCCTTCTCCACAGCTTACCCCCCTTCCTTTACTTAGGCTGTCCGCTGGTGTACGGCAGAATGAACTCTGGCATTTTCGACCACATGGTGAACAAGATTCGACAGAAAATATCGGGCTGGCACAACGCAACCCTCTCCCCCGAAGGAAAGTTGATTCTCATAAAGCACGTCCTATCCTCCATCCCCATATACACCCTAGCTGTGTGCTCGCCCCCCATCAAAGTGCTCCATGCTATTGAAACCATCCTAGCCAATTTCTTTTGGGGTCATCTCGAGGGCAAGAACAAGCACCACTGGGCCAGTTGGGCTACCATGGCCAAACCTACCGAAGAGGGTGGTCTGGGATTCTGCAGGCTTGCCAACATGGTCGACGCCCTCTCGGCTAAATTATGGTGGAAACTTCGCTCCAAAAACTCGATCTGGACCAGATTCTTGAGAGCGAGATACTCCAGATTATGTCACTTGACGGTTGCGTCTGCCAACAACAGATCCTCTGCGTCGTGGAGGCGCATCATCCGGGGCCGGAACCTTGCGGAACCGTACTTGCGTTTGACTTTGGGCGACGGTCACTCGCAGGCTTACATGGAACGCTGGTTGGGGGACGATATCCTCAGGCCCAACGGTATTACCCCGACGCAGTGCGAGATCCGTAATTTATGGGATGAGGACGCGGCTGGGTGGAATTAGGATAGAGTTAGTGATTGGCTTGGCCCGACGGCCATGGCGAGCCTGGCCGCTTCTCACCTGTCGATCAATGACGCTCATGACGTCCTCAGATGGTCCCCCAACCCCAGTGGCCTCTTCACCCTCGCTTCGGCCAGAGCCATCACCAGAAACATCCAGGTTACGACTTCCCCTTTCGCCAAGTTTTGGCACGCATGCCTTCCAGCAAAATGGTCCATCCTTCTCTGGCGTGCCGCGCGTCGGAAACTCCCCACGGACGATGCCATCACATCCTTCGGCTTTAGTCTGGCGTCCAGATGCCACTACTGTGTTGAACACCAAACAGAATCTGCCGACCACGTCCTTCGTTCTGGCGAATCTGCCTCCCATATTTGGACGTAACTTCAATTCAGGTGTAAAATGGTCCCCACAACCGGGGGCATCAACGATCTGTTAGCCAGCTGGAACACGTCTCATGGGCATCAGATCGTCGCTGCCGTCGCTTTTTGGGTTTTATGGAAAAACAGAAACAAACACAGATTCGAGGGCCGTCACTTCCCGCCTCCTTTATTGTTCAAAGAGGTTGTGCGACAAATCTTCAAAAGAAAGAGGCTTTGCACTCACACATCGAACCAGTTTTGGGCCGCCCTGGACTGACCTGATCGCCACGTGTAATTAGCTGCCTCTTTGGCCTTGCCTTGGGGGCTAGCTTTGGCAGCCTACCCTTCTGATGCTCGGTCCTGCAACCGTTTTACGGGCAGCACTTCGTCGTTCTTCCTTTCTTTTGGGGCCGTGCGCAGCGCGCGATGTTCTTTCTTGTATTGGCTTCGGCTTTTTGTGCCTGTATATCAATAAAGTTCTCGTTCTTAAAAAAAAATATAAGCATGGTAAAGAACAAAAAGAAGCCCATGCGGCTCAAAATAGAAGGAGCCTCATACGGCTCAGGAATTTATCGGAGCCTCATGCGGCTCAGAAACTCTCCAATAGCCTCATGCGGCTCAGGAAAGAATCACGTGGCCCCATGCAGCTTACTTTTACAGTTGGCCATAAAGTGACTGCTCCCATTAAATGCTCTGACATAAAGTGATAACTCTGACATTAAAGCTGAAATGATGAACTCTGACATGACGGCGTGTTCCTCGGGAAACGAAGGAAATCTCCTATACAGCTGGCACGATCCACCAACTCCAAAGCTCCCTATGCGGCTGCCACCCCCCCCATGCGGTTGATGCTCTCATGCGGCTTGGACCGTGTAGACCATCGTCATGCGGCTCAAATCCTAAGAAGCTACCCCATGCGGCCGCTGTCCTCATGCGACTTGGATCATAGGGGATCGTCTCCATGCGGCTCAAATACTGAGAGGCCATGCTCATGCAGCCTTGACACGTGGCTAGTCTTATGCGGCTCAATTGGAAACCACCCCCATGCGGCTTAGATTTCGGAGGCTACACCTATGCGGCTGCCACCTTTATGTGGTTCAAAACCTAAGAAGCTACCCTCATGCGGCTGTGGTTCACGGTTATGACACGTGGCAGAAGATCTGTTTCCCCGTAATGATGGTGAGACACGTGGCATTAAATCAATCAAGACTTATCAACAAATCCCAACAACCAGATTTAGTGCAATCTTCATAATTACCCGAATCAAAGCAGATTTATTGCAATCACAAGGATTAAACACGTGATAGGAGATCCGAGCTTCCAAAGATTCATGACAATCAACATTAATTGCCCATACGAATTTTACACAATCAGCATTAATTGTCCAGATTCGTTGTAATCAAGATTAGTGGTCCAGATTAATTACCAACAAAATAGGATCAAGGAAAATGGCAATTAAATCCCCAAGCCGCCGACTTTTTTAGGGCAATCATTGGAAACCCTAATGATGATACCCCACTCCTATAAATATCAAGGTGTCATTCCCTTGCAAAAGAGAGGACCCCCGACTAGATACACAGAGAGACAAAGGCACGCACAGAAGAGTCTACCCACACGCTCCGAGCATTTCTTCGTCAGAGCCGAGGCTACGTCCGATCGTCCAAGGAGTAAGGCAGAACTGCCGTCACTTTCTCGAGCCTCTATCGTCACCCCCCCAGAATCAAAACTAAACAATTGTACTTAGATTGTTGTACCTAGGTTTTCATTCCTAGGCTTTCTTTGTATGAGCGAGTTTGTATTGTGAAGTAAAAGTCCAGTCCTCCCATAAAATTGTTCTGTTCTTTTATAATAAATGGCAAACACGATGGCGACTCTGCTGGGGATAAACTTCTCTACGGCTGAGAAGTTGGTGACGTAATCGGATGCAGCCAAACTCGACTCCACACAACAGAAGATGGTCGTCCGCTTCGACCAACAGGCGTTTGAAGAAATGCTCTCCGATGGAAGCGCTGGCCCGATCCAGAAGCAAGCCCGTACGAAAAAGGCTCGCAGGGAGTGGAGGCCCAAGTCATTTGCTCCTCCCCAAGCTCTGGACGAAGTACTCTCCGCTGTCCAAGACGGCAAGGGCGACTCTCATATGGCTCCACTTCAGGCCATAGAGGACTCTGCTGTCCCAAGTCCGGCAGAGGAAAACACTACGATACTGGACTTGCAGGGGCAAAGAGGGACTCTATGTGGTCCAAAAAGAAGCCGAATAAAGGCACCAGCGGCATGCATGATGCTCATACGGCCAAGATTGCCAGCCGCATGCGTGATGCTCATGCGGCCAAAACTGCCAGCGGCATGCATGATGCTCATGCGGCCAAGATTGCCCGCCGCATGCATGATGCCCATGCGGCCAAAACTGCCAGCCGTATGCAGAATGTCCATACAGCCAAGGCTTTTAGCCGCATGGAGGAGACTCATACGGCCGAGACTTCCAGTCGCATTAAGAAGGCCTATGCGGCCACGACTGCCCGCCGCATGAAGACTGCTGATTCCAGCCGCATATTATCCACTCCACGTGGCTCGGGCTCTGTCTTCGACCGCCTCTCCTATGGCCCTGATCTCTCATGCTCCTAAAAAATGTGTCTGACTCTCTGCAGCACCACTTAGACTCTCCCTACTATGTGGCCTCAAACGCTAGAGTGAAGAAGTCTAGGGCAGCACGAGCTCGGCAAGCTCAGTCGACTGTCCCAACCTCTGACCATCCGAGCGCTCCGCTTACTGTTATGCGGGCCTCTGATGGGAAGTTATACAGAACCAGTCGAGTACAGTCCCCGGTGGCAAACGGACAGAGTGGTTCCCAAAAGTCTTCCCGCAACCAGGGAACAAACGTGGTTGCTCGAGACCCATCTGACTTGCGTGACGTAATCCTTCACAAATGTAAGAAAAGAAAAGGGGACTCGGTGAGCAAAGAGTCCTCCCACAGACATCACTACACCCAAGTCATTATCAACTGCTGCTGCAACAATGTAGCAGTATGAGAAGACCGACGGTCCGTCTTCCAAAGACTGCAACAACCAAGTTCAGAGGATAAGGCGCTTCCCGTCGTCTCCTGTAACTCTGCTCAGAGAATCCCTGCCAGCGGGAGAGAGAAGAAAACAAACATCTCTAGCCCGAAGATTTCAACCACTGTGACCAAGAAACTATCATCTAAGCGGTTGCCTACCATCGGAGTTTTCCAAGGTACCCGTTCGAAGACGAAATCTACTACATTAGGAGATTCATCATCCACATCACTGGGGGTCGCTGGAACCGAAGGTAGCATTCCTCTGAACATCCACGACAATCCGGTATTCCAAGGAGATGAGCCCAGGGAGACGACACTTCCAACAGATACAACAGGTGCCGACGTCCCCGAGGATGTTCGCGACTCTCAAGACGAGGCAAGCTCTGAAGCTAGGGGTACTATTCCTTCTGAGTCCGAACCAGAGGAAAACATTCTCACATACCCCGACAACTTCTCTGTACAGGGGTATGATTCAGAGGGCACGTCGCCCACCGTCCCTTCCACTTCGGCTCGTGTGAGGACGACATTCATGACAAACGACGATCAAGAAAGTCCCAGTGATCGCCAACGCATCGACACTCTGGAGGCCATACTGCGTACCTTGGTCAAATCCGTGGACAAAATTAAAGCGACTCTTCCAACTCTGCAAGGAAGGATGCCTGGCCAAACAAGCTTGGGTCCCGCGGTCAATGCGGACTCGAACTTAGCGGCACCAAACTCGGGCGATAATCCTCCTGAAATATCGGCTTCCACCGCTGCTGATGAGGCCATGGAGGCAAAAAGAGAGGTCCAGGAGCTCCGGGCCATGTTTCACGCCCGGAAAACCTTCCAAGACCTCAGAATACGGCAACCATACCCTGCTGCATGGAGGGATGTCCCTTTCCCACCAAGATATAAGTCGTTCAACATTAATCCCTATAATGGCAAGACTTCTACAAATCGGTACATTACTTACTTCGAGGTCACAACTGACCATCTGCCCCATGACGACGCCATCCTTACACGATTATTCATCGGGGCATTGGAAGGGGTCGCCTTCGACTGGTACCGCAACCTGCCAGACAACTGCATCCATTCCTTTGCCGGCTTCAAGCGTATTTTCTTGGAGAGGTTCTACGAAGTAGGACAAGATGTGACGATGTCCACCCTCATGGATGTTGTTCAAGGGAAGAAGGAGCTGACAAGGAACTATATTGAGCGGTTTTGCCAAACCGCAAAGAAGTTGCCGTCTGGAAATCCGGATTCCTCCTTAATTAAAATTTGCCAAAATAGACTGCTCCCAACTATCAGCCTCTGGATGGTTGAAAGTCAATTTAAGGACTGGAAGACGTTCATCATCAGTGCCACTAGCGCCAAAGATAAGTTGAAAAAGGCTCGCCAACTGGGATTACACATCTCGGAGGGAGAGGACAAGGGCAAACGCCCTAATGCCAACACCAACAACGGGGGTAATTCCTCCAATAACTGCGACAACAAGGGCAAACAGGCTATGGTCGCCGATGCAACCCAGAAGCCTGAATCAAAGCCAGCTGAAAAGCATTGGCCGTAGATGACTTACTCCTTCGAGGACGGTTATGTCAAGCCCGTCTTGGACATGCTCATACAAGGAGATAGAATCCAGCTCCCTCCACCTAGACGGGAACCTCAGTCGGCCGAGATGGAAAGCCTCAAGTACTTCCATTAGCACCGTTACGTCCACCATGCCACGCAGGACTGCTTTCAATTGAAATGATATATCCAGCATCTCATCGATTCGAAGGCTCTGGCCATTGATTTCGAAGAGGTAACCGTGGCAGCCAACATGGTGTCAGTACAGTTCGGCAGCTTTCCTCCGACAGAGACTCAAGACGACGTAGTACCCATCCCTCGGGCAACAATGGAGATTGCTTATCTTCCATCTCCTCGAGATCAGGCTGCTTGTCTAGTACCCCTCACCACATCACGAGGGGAGGTCATATGGGTCCATCCGGATCTGGTACTTAAAGTGACTCAACCCACACCACCCTCCACTAGCAGAAAGAAGGATGGAAAGGTCAGATCCTGCCGTACAATCTCGACAGATGTCGAAGAAGCCACAGCTGTTGTCACCCAGTCAGGTGCACAATTCCAACCTATACCGGATAACTCGACTGAAAATCATCAGTCGGCTACTGCTGACGCTCCAGGACCTTCTCAAACTCCGACGACCGACAAGCCTAGGCTGAAGGAGACTCGCTTTGATAAATCCCTCCGAAAAGAGGCACCTCATGGGCTGGAGAGGCCCTACAACTTTGACATCTTGGCACAATTAGCCAACACACCGGCCAAATTGTCATTATACGAGCTTCTGAGACTCTCCAAAGATGTTCACGTGGAACTGAGCGATGCACTCCAGAATGCTGACGCATATCTGGCTCAGGTCAACCTCACGGAAGAAAGCCCGCCTGTAAATCTCCAGAACAACGCTTGCACAGGTGCAATGCCCAACATCGTCTTCACTCCGCAGGATATGCTCATTAAAACCAACCTGTACGATCGTCCATTGTATTACACTGGGTACATTGATGACGTAAAGGTGGATCGGATGCACATTGATCATGGTTCTTCCATAAGCATCATTCCGAAGAGTCTGTTGCACCATCTTTACATCCCTATGCATCGCCTGACGCCGACAAGCACCATCATCAGCGGTTTCAATTCGGGCAGGAGCTACCCGATCGGAAAGATTCGATTGAAGTGCCAAATCGGCGATCTGCAGTCAGAAGTGACTTGTTATGTCATAGATGCGGACACTTCCTATAATATTCTTCTGGGGCGTCCTTGGATACACGATTACATGATCGTGCCTTCCACGCTGCACCAGTGCTTCAAGTATGTTGACAAGCACGACTTCGTGAGGACAGAATTTGTCGACATCGATCCCTTCAAAGGTGTGGAGTCATATTACTCGGACTCCTGCTTGTACAAGAAGTCGAAGAGGCACCTTGTTGATGGAGATATGCAAGCTCAAACTGAGACAGCAACGAGACCAGAAGAACCTCTGATGATCCACCTTCAAGCTCGAAAACCCGGCAAGACCGCACCCCTTACGGCCGCTCTGCATAAGGATACAATCAGTCTCTCAGCACAAGAGGGGCAAATGATAATCTGACTGCCAAGGTCTGGCCAAGCGCCAAAATCTACAACGGAGCCACTGACAATCAGGCTACCAAGAGCCGGCCAGCCACAAACAGAGAAGCTCAAACCCTCTGACAAGCCAATAATGATACGTCTTTCCAAGATAAATCGTCAGCCCAATGCGAAGTCGAGGACTCCTAGCGAGCCAACAACTCCCTGCCTAGCATCAAGCACCAAACTGGGGGTCGCTAGTCCGCCAATGACTCCATGTTCTGCCCCACTAGCGGAACCCCTAATGATTAAGATGCCCAAGTCATCCTCTTAGTCTTTATTTATATAGGGGGTTGCCGAAGAAGAACCAGAATTAGCCAAGTATGTGGCTGCTCATACTGATGTTCCATTCGCAGATGATGTAATCCCACTAGAAAAGATACCTTACTTCATCAATAAAGGGCTGTCTTTGAACTACCTCGAGCTTGATAAGCTTTGTATAATGTATACTAGGGAACACGGTATAGGCACTCACCTACACACGCAAGTGACAAATGTTTACACCGCAAATCAACTTACTCCTGTGGAAGGTGCCTACTTCATAGTCGAGGGAGAAGACCATCCAATCATCTTCGGCCGAAAGAATGATCCATAGCCATTCGCAATAGAGGAAGTCGATCTCGAATTGGACGTTGGAAGACTGCCCCTTTATCTGTATAGCTCCCAATCCAAGTACCTCATGCAAAAGACAGGGGTATGATCTGGAGACTACACCAGGCTTGAACTACGGCACTGGTTGGCGGTTACCTTTATAATTGCCAGTCCCGACCGAGAAACCATAAGATTACTACAACAAGACCCGAAGTGGACTGGGGTATGTTACGCCTGCAATGACCCCTGAATGCTCAGATGAGGAATACGACTGGCAGTCACACTCAACCGGACCACCAACTTCTGATTCAGATATCAACATCGGGGACGTATTCAGGCAAGTCTTGTCTGTCAATATAGCATTTGCCGACGCTTACGAAGAAGAAGACATTCCTGAACTCCTTGAATTAGAGCCGTGGGCCCAACAGCTGGATGCAAAATAGAAAAAGTGGTTCGAACAAAGAGAGCCTCCTACTGAAGATGAGGTTATGCAAGTTGACCTCGGCAATGAGTCTTCTCCAAAACCAATCTTCGTTAGTAAAAGCCTGGCAAACGAAGAGCGAGAATCGCTGCTACAACTCGTTAAAGAATATATTAATGTGTTCGCCTGGAGTTATGAAGACATGTCAAGACTGAACCCTGAGGTTGCACTTCATAAGCTCAATATCCGTTCGGATGCAAAATCGGTCAAGCAACAACAGCGACGCTTCCGTCCAGACATTATGAATGCGATCGAAGCCGAAGTCAACAAACTGATAGCCAGCGACTTCATTCGCGAGGAACAACATCTGGACTGGGTCGCCAACATAGTACCGGTCCTCAAGAAAAATAGGAAGATTCGAATCTGCATCGACTTCCGTAATTTGAATAAGGCATATCTTAAAGATGAGTTCCTCCTCCCTATCACGGACATCATGATTGACAACACCTGCGCTTCGAGCGCATGTCATTCATGGATGTTTCTTGGGATACAACCAAATCAAGATGTCTCCTGACGACAAGAAGCACACATCATTCTGAACAATGATTGGCACATACTGCTACACAGCCATGCCTTTTGGTTTAAAGAACGCTGGCACCACCTATCAAAGAGCTATAAGCATCATCTTTAGAGACCATCTATGCAAGACAGTGGAATGCTATGTTGACGACATCGCTGTCAAAAGTCTCTATAAGGAAGACCATCTGCAGGATCTAAGGACGGTATTCGACCTGATGCGAGCACACAACTTGAAGATGAATCCTACCAAATCCTTCTTGGGCGTATCCAGTAGAAAATTCTTGGGTTTTATCATTACTGCCCAGAGGATTCATATAGATCCGGAGAATACAAAGACAATCATGGAGATGGGTCCCCCGAGAAATCTTCGTGAACTCCGAGGCCTTCAAGGGAGGCTAGCTTACATCAGGAGGTTCATTTCCAACCTCTCCAGACGATGTCATCCATTCACTCCCCTCATGAAGAAGGGCGTCTCATTCGTATGGGATGAAGAATGCCAACGTGCCTTCGACAGCATCAAAGAATATTTGTTGAACCCTCCAGTCCTGGTGGCCCCGGTTGCTGGAAAACCATTCCTGCTCTACGTATAAGAGATGGAGCATTCTCTCAGCGCTCTGCTAGCACCCAACAACGATGCAGGCCATGAGCAGGCTATATATTACCTCAGTCGAATGATGATGGGGCCGAAACACCGATATACCGTCGTGGAGAAGGAATGCCTCGCCCTGGTGTTCGCCATTCAGAAGACGCGACACTATGTCACGGGACAAACCATACATGTGATCTCACGAGTCAACCCCCTCAGGGTCCTCATGACCAAGCCAGGGGCACTCAGCTCTCGCCTCGCTACATGGGCAATATTGTTGTCTCCCTACCACATGATCTTCGTCCCACAAAAGGCTATTAAAGGTCAAGCTCTGGCAGACTTTTTAGCAGCCCATCCAGGTTCAGAGTCAACCAGGATATACGAATATATTCCAGATGAGGTTGCCGACTCACATGTGGCCTCTCATGATACCATATAGCGAATGTTCTTCGACGGTGCTTCCAAAACTGGGCCCAAGGGCAACATCGTCGTTGGAGTCGGAGTGATGCTGATTTCTCCCTCCGGGTTTGTGATCAATCGGGCTTATTCCCTTACGGAGCCCTGTTCAAACAATTTGGCCGAGTATAATGCTTTAGTCAATGGCCTCCGACTTGCAAAGGAACTGGGGGTAGAATACCTTGAAGCATACGGTGACTCGCAGTTAATCGTCAATCAGATTCGGGGTTCATACGAGGTTCGCCATGAAGATATGATCCTTTATCACCAAACGACGATCATCATCATTTCGTCGTTCGAAGGGTTCTTTATAGAACACGTTCCCAGACTCCAAAATATCGAAGTCGATGCCTTAGCTGGCCTTGTTGCATCCCTAACAGTTCCGAACTATGCTCATCACTCGGTGGATGTGATAGGCCACGAACTGGTCTGTCCCAAGAATAATATTCAGTTTGTGGCGAGTCATTCTGCTCAGACGGTTGACGAAACACTAGACTGGAGACAGCCATTCATAGACTTTGTAGTCTATGGCATCTTGCCCGAAAACCCAAAGGAGGCCACATCGATTAGAAGGCGTTCCCTCAGATTCTTCTACGATACAGAGACGAAGATGTTGTATCGACGATCCTACGATGGATACTGCTTCGGTGTCTATCAAATACAGAAGCTAAATAAGCCGTATACGAAGCCCATGACGGTGTCTGCGGGGCCCATCAGCCTGGTCCGAAACTACAAGATTGCCTTCGGCGAATGGGCTACTACTGGCCCAAGATGGTTGCGGATGTAATAGACTACGCACGAAAGTGCAAAGCCTGTCAAGTCCACGCAGATTTTATTCACCAACCATCCGAGTTTCTACATCCGACAGTGGCGTCCTGGCCATTTTAAGCATGGGGAATGGACATTATCGGTCCAATCAGTCCTCCTTCGTCCCGAGGACATCGCTTCATACTCGCAATCACAGATTACTTCTCCAAATGGGCGGAAGCTGTTCTGCTTGCAGAAGTAAAAACTTCAAACGTGATCAGCTTCCTCAAGCATCACGTCATCTATTGCTTTGGACTTCCCCGAAGGATCATCCATGATAATGGTCCGCAGTTCGCGAGCCACGCCTTCTATCGGTAATGCGAAAAACACCGAATCCAGAATGTTTCTTCAATGCCATACAATCCAGCAACAAACGGGTTGGCAGAAGCATTCAACAAAACCATCATCAAGTTGCTCAAGAAGTTCGTGTCTTCCAACAAACACAACTGGAATGAGAAGCTTGGTGGGTGCGTATGGGCATACCGTACTACAGTCCGAACGGCCACCGGGAACATACCATTCTCACTGGTATACGGGAGTGATGCAGTTCTCCCATTGGAGACTCAAATCCCCTCGTTCCGCGTCGCCCTTACCTATCGATTGACGACGGACGATAATTACCGTCGTCGACTACAAGAGTTGGAGGCCTTGGATGAAAAGCGCTTACTAGCTCAATAACGAATCGAGCTATACAAAGAATGCATCTCGGGAGCCTTCAACAAGAAGGTTAAAATCAGAACATTCCAAGTGGGCGATCTCGTTCTGGCAGTTCGAAGGCCGATGGTTATGACTTACAAAATTGCCGACAAATTTCAGCCAAAGTGGGAAGGTCCATTTGTCATTGAGGCTGTCTTCTCCAACGGTGCTTACCGCCTCGCGAAACAAAATCTCATGTTGCCCATCAACGACAAGTTCATAAAGAAGTATTATGTCTGAAACAACATCCTCCAAATCCCAGATTGTAAAGTTATGTACCCGCTGGTACTGCTAAACTTACATTCTGACTCCATATTCCCCCGATTGTCGAGTTATGTACCCACAGGTACCGCTGAACTTACACTCCGGTCACTCCAGATAAATCTATATCGTGTCTTTTAGGTAGTAAGTCATGTATGATCATACCTCTGAACTTTCTTCCTAAAAGAGCTCCCTCCTCATGATCCACTACCCGCGCTTTCAGTGCACAAAAAAGGATAACAGATCCACAAATTTCCTAAAACAACTACGTCGATGTTACCTCTCAGTTGTTTCACTTCCGCCAAAAATAAATCACCCCTTACATAGAACTTCTTTGTCCTCATTACCTCTGAGTCGTTCTATGTACCTCTTCATGGAGCCCACTCCTGCTACGTCCTCATTACCTCTGAGTAGGAAGGCTTCATCGAAAAAACCCTCATGCTTGCCACGTCCTCACTACCTCTGAGTAAGTATGTTTGTTCCCTTTTGACTTATTATCCGTACCCAAAACCAGGGTACGAAAAGGATAATAGGCCCACAAATGTCCTCAGTTGACCACAAATGTTCTCAGGTGACCACAAATGTCCTCTGTTGACCGCAAATTTCTCATCATGCCTCGGGAGCCCAGCTGCTCCATGGCATTCTTTCTCTCGATACCGGGAACTTCCATGGCCACCTTACTGTAGAATTTTCTAAGTATCCACATCAAACATGTTATCCGTACCTGAAACCAAGGTATGCCAGGGGTAGCAAGTCCACAAAAAGTCTTCCATTGGGGCAACTACTACAAGCAAAGAATAGAGCGAATGTATTCTGTTCATTTAAATCAGTTACATTCACATGGCTACATCTCATGAGCAAGCCAGAAAAGTTCTCTATCATTTCATTCAGATAAGAAGGAATAAGATTATATTGATGTCCAAAAGAAGCAAAACACAAACTACAGCTAAAGGTAGACAGAAATATCAAGACAAAAGACGGACATTTATGAAGGCCTATGAATCCTAGTTGCGGGGGCGTATATACCAATCCCTCAACCATTTCTTATATGAAGGATCTACTTGAGCACAATTCTCGTCCGAAGCAGGAGGGTCAGAACTCCCAATACTACCACCGTCAGACTGGGGCTCCTTCTTTACAGCAACTTCAATAGGCGCCAGCTCTTCTTTTTGTTCCTCCATTTTTGTTATCATCTCCTCCTTAACAAGTAATGGCTCGTATTTGATGAAAGGAGGCAGCAGCTCTTCCTTCACAATGATCTCAGCCTTCGGCATGGATGCTGCAAGAATCAAAGATAAAAGAAACAAAAAGATGGCCAGAGCCTCATGCGGCTCAGTCCATTAGGAGCTCATGCGATTCTTATACGGTTCAGTTCTAAAGGCGTTTATGCGGCTCAGACGTTCTCATGTGGCTCAAACATAGGGCATACCCCATGCGGCTCTGAGAAGTTTATGCGGCCTATACAACATATGCGGCTTCATAAAGACGAAGAATGCAGTGAATGCTGAGGGAAAGAAGGCTTGTGCATAAAAAATACAACGGAGCCATTGCTTCAGGGTTTGAAATATTCGATCTTCTATATTGTCCTTATCCTTGATGGCAGGGTGGACGTCAAGATGGACTGGGGGCGCTACAGTCGGCGATGAGGCCGCCGCCTTCTTGCCTTTTGCCGCAGCAGAGGCCTTAGGAGCTTTGGAAGCTTTGGAAGCTTTGGGGGCCATCGTCGATTGATGATCGGAGAAGGAAAACAAAGACAGTGGCTTAGGGCAAGAAAAGAGGAAGACAAAAGAAAGCAAAGAAGTTTCTCTGTCCTAAAAGCACCCCTATTTATAGGCAGACATAGGGGGCATGTGGACCGATAACCGCTTCGGGTCGTGCGCTGCAGGCAAAACCGACTCCTCGAATTTCGGCCCCTCTCATAAAGGAGATTCACCCAGGGCATAAAATCCAAATATTTAATGAACCAACCCTTGGGAATCCCCTAAAAGATGGCTCTAAAATGAATTAAGGGCAATTAATGAGACGCACGCGTGGCAGGGAGCCCATGCGGCTAGGGAGTCTATGCGGCCAGACAGGCCATGCGGCCAAGAAGTCCATACGGCCAGAACATTCTATGCGGCCAGTGGAGCTCATATAGCCATGCTTCTTATGCAAAGTATTTTAATTTTTCAAATTAAAAACTTTGAAGGGGGTCTTGTAGAAGCATGGAAAAGAACAAGAAGAAGCCCATGCGGCTCAAAATAGAAGAAGCCCATGTGGCTCAAAACAGAAGGAGCCTAATACGGCTCAGGAATTTATCGGAGCCTCATGCGGCTCAGAAACTCTCCAATAGCCTGATGCGGCTCAGGAAAGAATCATGTGGCCCTATGCAGCTTGCTTTTACAGTTGGCCATAAAGTGACTGCTTCCATTAAATGCTCTGACATTAAAGCTGAAATGATGAACTCTGACATGACGGCGTGTTCCTCGGGAAACGAAAGAAATCTCCTATACAGCTGGCACGATCTACCAACTCCAAAGCTCTCTATGCGGCTGCCAACCCCCCCATGAGGCTGATGCTCTCATACGGCTTGGATCATGTAGAACATTGTCATGCGGCTCAAATCCTAATAAGCCACCCCATGCGGCCGCAGTCCTCATGCGGCTCGGATCATGGGGGATCATATCTATGTGGCTAAAATACTGAGAGGCTATGCTTATGCAGCCTTGACACGTGGCTAGTCTTATGCGGCTCAATTGGAAACCACCCCCATGCGGCTCAGATTTTGGAGGCTACACCTATGTGGCTGCCACCTTCATGCGGTTCAAAACCTAAGAAGCTACCCTCAAGCGGCTGTGGCTCGCGGTTATGACACGTGGCAGAAGATCAGTTTCCCCGTAATGATGGTTAGACACGTGGCATTAAATCAATCAAGACTTATCAATAAATTCCAACAACCAGATTTAGTGCAATCTTCATAATTACCCGAATCATAGCAGATTTATTGCAATCACGCAGATTAAACACGTGGCAGGAGATCCGAGCTTCCAAAGATTCATGACAATCAACATTAATTTCCCATACGGATTTTACACAATCATCATTAATTGTCCAGATTCGTTGTAATCAAGATTAGTGGTCCAGATTAATTGCCAACAAAATAGGATCAAGGAAAATGGCAATTAAATCCCCAAGTCGTCGACTTTTTTAGGGCAATCATTGCAAACCCTAATGATGACACCCCACTCCTATAAATAGCAAGGTGTCATTCCCTTGCAAAAAAGAGGACCCCCGGCTGGATACGTAGAGAGACAAAGTCACGCACAGAAGAGTCTACCCACACGCTCCGAGTGTATTTCTTCATCATAGCCGAGGCTACGTCCAATCGTCCAAAGAGTAAGGCAGAGCTGCCGTCGCTTTCCCGAGCCTCTATCGTCACCCTCCAGAATTCAAAACTAAACAATTGTACTTAGATTTCTGTACCTAGGTTTTCATTCCTAGGCTTTCTTTGTATGAACGAGTTTGTATTGTGAAGTAAAAGTCCAGTCCTCCCATAAAACTGTTCTGTTCTTTTATAATCACTGGCAAACAATATATATTTATTTTATATATATATATATATTTTTATGACATATATTTATTATATATATATATATATATATATTTATATATATATATATATATCCCTACCGACGACACTCTCAATACTATTGGGTTCAGCCTTGCGTCCGCGTGCACATGCTGCTCTAAACGTTAGTCGAAAACTGTCGACCACATCTTCTGTCAGGGGGACTTTCCTATAAAGGTCTAGAGAGTGCTGTCCTAGCACTGTAGAACGGCTCTTGGGGGTGACAGCTTCTCCCACCGAGCTGCGGCCTGGACATCCGTATCCCATGGCCACCAGATTGTGGCAGCTGTCACAACTTGGGTAATCTGGAAAAATTGCAACAAGGCAAGATATGAAGGCCACCAGTACATCGCAGACCAGCTCATATGGGAGACCATTCACCAGTGCCGAAAACGTAGCTCCCTTTGCTCGCACAGCCATGCAGTCTTCTAGGACTCTCTCCTTCCCCAGATAGCCATTTTGCCTCCCGTTTTCTCTTTTTGTTAGTATACGTGTATAGGCCTCGACATTTTGCGCCTACTGGTATACTTGTATTATTTTGGGCTATTTCGGCCTTCTTGAATTATATATATATATATATATATATATTAAATATATATATATATATATATATATATTAAAAATATATATATATATATATATATAACAATTAGATGTAGAACAATATTAGAGGAATTGACACAAAAGAGGTTTCAAAACACACAAATTACCAAATATAGCCATGTGTATCATGACGTACCATCACACAATCATTACATATCCAATTTTGGACACAAGGACATAAGCACAAGCCAATTAGACACCAAAATTCCCTTTGGTCACAAGTGTCAAACACTTGGTGGTAAAAAATTATAACTATCAAAAATTGAGCATAGAAATCATCATTCCTTATGGAGAAAACCTAGATCTACCAAATTGAAGGCTTCTAACACCTAGATCTAGCATTAAAGTCAATTCCGCATATGGAAGGATTCCTATGGGTTTATTTGGTGTTCCTAACCATAAAATTTGATAGAAATAGAGATTTACCTAATTTGTGTGTCCTTCTTTTGAAGAACTACGAATTTGGACATGAGGAAGTCGAACCAGACACGGTCTTCCTTGATTGGACTCCTCTTCAAGTTTTCTCTTGTGCTCCAAGCCTCTAGTTCTGCAATGGAAGAAGACTGAGTAGATTTGGTGAAGAATTGGTGTTGGAATCAAATTCTAGATCTAGAAATTTGAGAAAATGGAAATAAATAGATGGAGAGAAGCTTGGAGAAGAAATAAGAAGCTTGTGGAAAGAAATTAAATTAGAATGTTCCACTAGTGGTCCACCATGTCATCTAACCTAATGCAATATTTTATTTATGACACTAACTCTAATTAATTCTAATGAACTAATTTTTAACTAACACTAATTAATAATAATTATATGATTAACAACATGCAGAATTATCAAAATATTCCTAAGGTAAAAAGTGGTGCTTACAATAAACTTGTCAATTGTTAATAGAGACTTGGTTGAACTCCACTACTATATTGAAAACTCATGCTGCTACTATGATCACTAAGGTTCAAGGTGTTTAGTGGGTCGGGCTTGGGCTAACCCGGATCGGGTTTGACCGACTTTATGCAGGTTAGGGCTTAAACATCAAATTCAATGGGTCGATACGAGCTAAACATTACCTACATAAGCCAAGCCTAGACCTGACCCAAGACCAATGTTGGTGTGGGCTGGGCCAGGGTCACCCTACGGGCCTTGGCATTTGTTGGTTTTTGTGGGAATGCAAAATCGGGCTAGGTTTCTTTGTGGTATTCAATCTAATTCTTATAAACTATATTGAAATATACTATAAAAGAAAAAATATAAATATACATAATTAATACTTGATAGAAATATTATTTAAAAATATAACATAATACAACTTCCAATTTTGAATACATTACAGTTAATGAGAATACATAAATATAAAGACATAAAATCTAACTAAAACTAATATATAATAAATGCAACTTTGTAGTACAAATATCTAAGTAAATTAATAGATTTAAAGATACAACCTCAATGATCATTGTCTTACACAAAAAGGTAGATAAAATGTGCTATATGCATGGATAACTTTTCCTTGCCATATTCCAGTTTTAAATTTATTCATGTTATATATTTGATGCATTCAATATAAGTTACAACCATGCCTCTTGAACCATCTTCCATGGAAACCATGCTTTAGTATTGTCAAATATGAGTCGACTAGGATGAGGAAGTAGTCGTTGTACTAGTTGGAGTTACAAACTTTGAACCCCAAATTAGTTGTTGCACTGGTTGTTTTTTATTAGCTATGGCATTTAAACTAAGTAGGAAATACTAGAACTAGAGGTGAGTTGAAGTTATGGTATTTGAGTTGTGAATTTGTCATAAAAATAGTTGAATTGTCATAGAACGTTATTGAGTTTTAAGGATATTCGACAAAACAATTATCATGTTGAGAGGATGGTTCAATACCCCGATCATATGATAAAATAAAATGGGCTATTTTGTACCCCTCTATTAGATTTGACGGACCCAACAAGGTTGTCATGCCCCAGTCCCAAAATACGTAGGACCAGGATATGTGGCAATGGCCAACTACGTATCAAGTGAACTCCAGTCCAACTTACATACATATAAGCTATCTAGTTGGGTTAACTATCTATACAACTCAATAAATATCTCTGTTTTAATCCACAATAATACATGATACAAGAATGGACAACGTATATCATGGTGTGCACTACATGATACGCTTGTCCAAATAGACTCGAAAGAAACAACATGAGTCTGCAAACACTAGGCTAGCAATTAGAATATTCATACCAAGAAATATAAAGCACAAGAGAATAATAAAATAGTACCACTAATGATACTTTAATTTTGTAGACGCGATAATACCATCTATATCTTACAAACACAATCATAACCAACCATCCATCTATCTATTCTATAAGCGCTCAATAATAACCTGGAAAAATCACCAAATCCTTAGAGGAACTTAAAAAGATACATAATAATATGCTATATGAACTGCCATTGTAAATAAACAAATATGCAAAGGACTGACATAGTAAATAAATATGCAAGGAGTGTTTCTAACCATCTAATGTGTAATTTCGAAGATATCCCGCTGTATGGGTAGGTGAAGGCTGACTCCCCCATGAACACTCATAACTCACAAATACACACACGTACATGTAACATCAGCCGACATAGCTCGAGGCTAGCGACTATCGCGACATGACTACCGTAGTGTGTAAGTTACTATAGCTTTTGGATTGGGTGGCCCATACACCTAAATGTCCTCTCCCTCCCAAAATGATACTGACCAAGTTATATCTACGACTTGTCCAGTTTGCATGAGCCTCTAATATACTAATTATAGCAGTTACGTTTCTAACTGTCATACGTCTTATACGTATTGATGGTAAATCGAATATGCTAGACTGTGCCCTAGCAAAGTGCCACAAATCGTGTAATGTACGTTTCATGACCAAAAGAGATATAATGATATCTCACAATCATAAGATAGTCTACTAAAACTAGACCAACATGTATGAAATATGTGCGTGTAACATAAAATGACTAATATAGTCTTTTGCACCCAAGTATGACTTGGACGCACTATTTATAACATATAAAATTAAAAATAATATAAAATAATAGAATAAAATGTCATGCTCCAGTCCCATAATACATAGGACTAGGAACACGTAACTGGCCAGCAGATACATTCTAAAGACAATCTCAATTTAATGGACCTATTGGAAAGCATCTTAAGATGTAATTTATAGAGTCTCATGAACAGGTAATTCTATTTCTCATCCACTGCAATAACAGAGATCAAAAAGTCCAAATAATGATGAATATGAAAGTGAAAGATTCAAATTATCAAGATTTCAAGTCAATCAATTACCAGAAGATGAAAAATAAACAAAGACGAATAAAATAACTAAGTCTAAGCTATGCTAAGCTAAGCATAAATAACGCCATTAATCGAAGTGGTACGGTGGTCTGGTGCTGGTTCATAAACTTGTTCACCGGCTCCTAGATATACCCCGTCTAAACTTGGAGAGATTACTAGGTCCTCAAAGGACATAACAAGATACATAATAATATGCTAAATGAAACAATAAATAAATGTACATAAAGTAAATGATAGAAATTAGACATTCTATTTCTAAACAAACTACATGAAATGCAACATCAATGACAATATTTTAACACTTGGGATAACAATATAGGTACCATCACAACCGTAGATCATCTGAAACTAACGGCCAACTTAATATCAATACCACACCTGAAAACACATCTGAGTCTATCGGACAACATAGTAGTCACAATCGTAGCTCATCCAAAACTAACGAACAACATAATATTAACATCATAACTAAAAAATCAACCGAGTCTATCATCCAACAGAAATATCATCATATAGCACCCATGTCTAGTGACTGTCCTCTGCGTCTCAAATGGAATATGTGTGTCCAGCCAAGTCAACTAAAGTTATGTCAATCAGTCAAACCAGGTCAAGTCAATCAATCTATGTCAGGTCAACTTAATGGAACAGAGTTAAAGGACTAGCAATACCGCAATACTCACAAAGAATAAACAGTAACACATGAAAAACAAGTAAAATACGTGCACGTAAAATAAAGAAAAAACAATGACGTGAGCATAAGCAACATGTAATCAAGTATGACTAGAAGGAAACAACAATATAGGAAATACATGAAAATACTGTACAACGGGCAAGGTATACTTGCCTGAAAAATAGTCCCGAATTTGTTGAGGTCGAGGATGCAGGGGTCAATCCCTAAACACAATTTAGAGATATTAGTAATTTTTTTTATAGAGATTACTTATTTAATCGTCTACTTATCTACTTTATATACAAATTATACATACATACGTACATACATATATATATATATATATATATATATATATATATATATATATATATATATATATATTTTTTTTTTTTTCTTTATATATATATATATATATATATATATATAAATATATATATATATATATATATATATATATATATATATATATATATATATATATATATATATTGGCATATATCAAAATAGGTTTTTATTTACGTATAAATTAAAAAAAGTAAAAAAATTATACATAGCAATTATTCTAAATAATTATATCCTAAAACCATATTAGAGATTTATATATATTGTAATCATGAACATATAATAAAATATATTTATATACATATAGTTTTCTAAGTGGAGCTGTATTTTATTAGGAATTCAAAGCTTTACTTAACATATGTAATATTTACACATAATTGGAGAACTTATAACCAATTTACCTAGTCTCATGGCTTCATGGGTAGATGTATGGGAAGTTTTTTTTTAAAATTTACATTAATTACTAGGAGATGCATAAAGTGAAGAAAAGATATAGGAGTCACACGCTATTGCATCTAACTTTATCTACGTGAATAGTGACCACAAACCAATTTGCTTTCTCTACTTCCCACACATCTTGCATTTAAAATGCTAAATGACTCTCTCTCTCTCTCTCTCTCTCCCCCTATTTATCATAGGTTAACCCATGGTATTATTTTATGAATAAGGAGGGAAAAGCAAATAGATACTTACTCTAGGTCGTCCAAATTCTTTAGGAGGAATGATTGAAGCGACGTCCTCGCTTCGAAAATCCAATCGGCCAAGATCGGCCTAGTTGGTTGTGTTCCAGAAGGGGTGGACGAGGACGAAGAGGAGAGGATGTCGATGGTGATATCATATCGAGTGCCTCTATATTTCAATGCTGTCTCTCCATCTAGACGTCGGTGGACAAGTGCGCCTGGGGCTGTCAATGCTCGGTGGTGCCTTGACTCGAGCTGATGTCTATTCGATAAATCTTCTTTTTTACGAGCTCGATGAGTACATAGAGGTAAATAGGAGGCGGCTAGGGTATTCTATAGGTAAGATGACTGGGTTAGGGTTAGGGTTAGGGTTAGGGTTAGGTTTTGGAAGAGGATAATATGAGTACATATTCAGAGGGAGGGTTCTATGCAGTTGTTGTATAAATCAAAAATGGGTTTATGTTTGGGTCACAACCTGTTACCAAAATGTTGTATGGCCCGAGTTAGCAAGAGCAATGAATGTTGCACTCATATACCTAAGTAACAGAATATGTTCCTTTATGGCCAGAAAAACACTTGAGAAGGTAAAATATAGTTGTGGGCTATAAAAAAATAAAGGCTTAGGTGCGATGAATAATTCTTAAGGAGTAAATATAAAAATAGTGAATGGGGGCATAAGGATATATGTAACATTAAAGAAATTTATAAATGGCTTAAATTATAAATAACAACTTTAGATATATATTAAATATTTATTATAAAATATATATTAAATATAATAACAACCCTAACGATAATGATAATAAAATTATAAAATGGGAGGGGGTTTACATAAAATGCTAAAAAATATATACATAATGTAGTAAATACAGCATTGTATACTTGCCTGGTGTACATACCGAGCTGCAAAGTCAATGTCTAGGTAGAATTATCCATGAACCAGCAAACCATACTTCCACGTATATATCTACCAACCCAAATCACACATAAGACATATAATACACATAAATATAAATAATGATAATTATATTAATTCTAACAACTCCTTAACGAGAAAAGTTGGACGGGTCAAAGTCACATATTTCTTATGTCACCTATGTTATTCTATTAGTCAAATTACATATAATTAAGTCATATTCGTCTATATAATATTTATTTGTCTATTTATATTCTAAATTTCAAAGCTTAAAAATAAAAAAAATACTACATTGCAAATTTTGAGTTTCGTAGCACACAAATCTAGGTGTTCTGTAGACCAAAAGTCAACCAGAGTGTACAAATCTATAGATTTTTGCGCTATAAGAATGCTGGAATCGATGGTTCACCTGAACCTTGAATCATTTGTGAGATATTGCAAATACGGCTTATAGTTTACATTTATGGTGGATTACTAGTCATTTACAACTTCTACGAATTAAACAAAATAATAATTTAAACTATTAAATCCTGAAAATTTTCTAAGTTGTAGGTCTCTATGTCGGGTTTCCAAAAACATCAAATGGACCATGAAAACAAGTTCAAGATCTCCCAAAATCTCAAAAAAGATGAACCAAAATAATGTTTTGACCAACTAACACTGTCACTACCACTTTTCCAAATAGGGATAATTTTGTCATTTCATATTATATAATATTGTGCATAATTTTAATTTATATAGTGTTAGTTACTATGGTTAGTGGCTAGCCAATTTGTTAGATTTGTGTTAGAGAACCAATTAGACTAAACACTAGATAGAGCCCAACAATTAGCATGACATGATTCATGGACCAACTCATTAGACTAGGCCCAATTAGACAGATTTAGTCATGCCATTTAATTAAATAGGGATTTGACTATTTACCAAAATAGGTTTAGAGCCTTCTATGCACTAATTAGCTCTCATGACAACATTTAGATGGTATGTTGGACTTTTTTTGATTGGCTTAACCTAGCCTTACTTGGTCGGCCACATGGAGAGGGGACTCTCATTCATTCATTTCATTCCATTATGTCCTCTCTCATTTTGGTATTCTTCCCCAATTTGAGCCATTCCTCCACCAATTCCTCTCAAATTTCACTCAATTTCTCATCCATCACTCTCATTCTCATCAATAGAAGGAGACTAGGAGCTTGGAGACTAGGAGCACTAGAAGAGGAGTCAATTTATTAGGAGCTTCGTGTCCGAATCATGTGTCCATTTGGCTTTTTATTCAGAATTTATCTCCCAATAAGTATACATCTTATTTTCCTCTAGTTAGATAATATTTATATTATTTGACCTTTAGGAATTCATCCATGGACTAGGACTACGAATAAGAGAAAGTTTGAGACTCTATTGACTTTCTATGTGAAAGTTATATTAGATTTTATGCCAATTTTGGAAGAATTCCGAGAATGGTGCACCAAGTGTTTGTCATTTTGTTTATTATATTTATTTAGATTAGATTTGGTTGTGTGTCTAGATTTGTGTCCATAATTGGATACGTGTAGACCGTATCACGATACGATAGACACAGAGTTATTTTGGGCATTTTTTCCTTCGACACTTGTGGCACACATGTCCAATTGCACATGACACTTGACACTAGCTATATTATGCTCTAATTTTGTTCATATATGTATATTGGATTTTCTTATATGATTTGGTAGGACTCAGACAAGATTTGGTATAAGTATCTTGGTCGTATCACAAGTGTATCATAGATTAGTGCGATACGGGTAATGCACACCAAGTATTTATGTTTTTGCATGTGTGTGCGTGTCTTATAGGTACACATGTGTATGTGTCACATATAGGCATGTATGTGTGTGTATATTCATGTAAATATATGTAAGTATATTGGTGTGTGTACACATGTATCATGGATACACATATGTGTATGGTGTCTTATGAGTTGCTATGGAAATGTGTATAAAGGAATACATATTGAGAGATCATGTTGTATGTATTTGTCAGAGGAGATAGTTAAATAGATAGAGGGATAGGTAGTTAGATTGATAAATAGCTAGATAGGTGGATATAGGATTAGCAAGATAGATTGATAGAGGAATAGTTAGAGGGGAGTGATGTTGTAGTGACAGCAGGTATTACCTGCCCTTGACAGCAGCAGGTAGTAGACTAACAGTAGGCAAAGAAGGGGGACTTATTGTTGGGCAGTAGAAGAATGAGCAGCAGCAATAGTAAAAGAATGAGAGGCACAACAGTAAGGATAGTGGCGATGTAGGAGCGTAAAAAGTGCTTCAAAGAAAGAGTCATCCCATTCATAAGTGATCAGTTTTTACACCAAGCAGAGCGGGTAATCTCTTTTACGCCTAAATCTAGGCTAATTAATTTATGCCTAAGCAGGCTGATCATTTTACGCTTGGGTCTACACCTATGATTTTATGCCAAGGACAGAGCAGTCTCTTTTATGCTGGACAAAGCTGTCAAATCTCGCATTTAATGCAAACTCTGACATGAAGATATTAATGATGGCACTTCTACAGAATTCAATAGAATTTGTCTTATACAAAGACCATTGTTGTCGTTTATGAGGATCGAGGCTACTTTACGCTCACTGTATGGTTTCTTTTACGTATGGAGTTTTTCATGAGTTTTTACGCTCATAAAACAATGTGTGCGTAAAGTCTATTTGAGCCATTTTACGCTCAAGGTTATTCAATAACCACTTTACGAGGGAAACCTATGACAGAGCTATTTTACGCTCATCTTACTATTTTACGCCCAGAGGATGTTGGAGCTATTTTTACGTCCCTATTCTTTCTGGCCAGTTTGGAACGTGGTTTGCCTACATGTCCTTCATGCCACATATTTCGAAGAACGTGTGTACATGTATCCTATTCTTACTGAAATGATGGGACGCAGTGTCAACGTATGCAAAGGATGATTCTGATCATGGGTGGCAGTTAGTTAGTGTAAAGACAGACTTTGAGATGCTCTTTTACGCACAGAAGCCCCAGTCTATAAATAGACTCATTTTTCTCAAAGATAGGGGACAGAGGGAACATGAGAGAATACAGAGATCAGAACTTCGAGATTTTTGATTCTCCGGAGCATTCTTCTTCAACTTTTCTTTCAGAACAGAGTGAAGCAAAGCAGGAAAGCATTCGGCCTCCCCATCAGTGCCCAAGTGCGTCGATACCTTTCTGGTGACTTAGTTCTTCCAAGTTGTTCTACTTCAAGCAGTGATCTTCATCATCATCATATGGTCCAAGGAACAAAGTGATCATTTACAAGATCAGACTTCCATAGAAATACTTTCCCAGAATCAAATTTGTACTTCTTGTACTTTTTCTCGTTTTATTTTTAAAATCCAACCTTTGTTTGGCAATTTTGTTAAGTGAAACAAAATGGCGACTCTGCTGGGGACGACCTTCTCCTCTGACGAGGAGGTGATTGCTCAATATGGTGATATTTCGGTCGGTTCGACCAAGAAGACTCTGGTTGTGCACTTTGACCAGACTGCCCATAAAGAAATGCTCCGAACTGGGGGTGGTTCTCGCTACTCCAATGTTCAAAAGTCTCGCAAAGCACGAAAAGTTTGGATTCCCAAATCCAAAGTGGTTTCTGATCTCTCTGTGACTTCTGATGACAAGGGAATTCTTCCCACTCCTGTCGTAGGGGCTCCCGTTCGTAACGAGACGATCCTTACTTCAGAGTTGCACTCAAAGTGTGATGATTTATCTCTCGTTTATAACGGTGAAGATAATCAGGTTTTATGCCTACTGCGTAAGAATCAAGTTTTACGCTCAGTGGGTAAAAACCAAGTTTTACGCTCAAGGCATAAGAATGAGTCTCTCATTTGTATTGTAGCAGATTCTAATGCTTCTGAGTGTAAAAATAAGTCGCCCGTCTGTGACGTGGTAGACACACACAAATTACGCTCCTCGCGTAAAGCAAAATCTCCCGTCTGTGATGTGGTAGATAATCAATTTTCACGCTCCACGCGTAAAGGTAAGTCTCCTGTCAGTGACAGTGTAGATAAAAATTATAACGATGTTTGCACATCTAATATGAATGTACCTAAATGTGTACAGCGTAAAAATGTCGTTGGTAAAACTTCTGTCCTACACCAACAACCTTCTTATACTGCTTTACGCAAAGTACCAAACTTGCAAATCACGCGCCATGAAAATGGAGTCCTTCGTGCTAGATCTCAAGATTTACGCACACAACTCCAAACGCGTAAAAATGTACGGTTTGGTTCTGCGAATGAAGCCAGTAATCTTCTTTATATACAAGGGACTAAACGTTTTTCTACCCTAAATGTAATAAAGAAGAATACTCCATCTGTTCCTTCTGATTTACGTAACTTGCTAATACAAAAGCGTAAGAATTCACAATCTCCGGTGACGCTCCCCCAAGAAAAACATCATTGTGAATATCACCAGGTTGTGATCAACTGTTGTTGTTCGGCTTCAAGACGGTCAGTTTTTGATCGTTTAAGTTTAAACTCGCTTCAACATCAAGCTGAAAACTAAGAAGATGAGCTGTCATATGCATCAGTCAACATGGCATCTCATACTAACAGAGGACGACGACCGAGACGGAACATGTCCCAAACTCCAGGTCAACAACAGTTCAACAGGCTTCTTGATTCCTTTGAAGAAGTATATCAGAATACTCGATCAAGAAGACAAAGGCAATTACAGACTTCTGATTCAGAAGCTGGGGGTACTCAATCTTTTGAGTCTGATACCGATAGTGTGGATTCATACTTCTATACTAATCCCTCTATATCTTCAAGAGAGGTTAAATCCTACGCTGTTAGAGATGAACCAGAGACGTCATCTGCTAATACGGAACAACGTCTCACTGCCGTAGAGCAATCATTGAAAGACATGCTCAACATGGTGCAAAACATGCATCAGATAATTTTGAATCAGCAAACTGCTCAACCTACAGTAATAACTCCGGTACCAGTAGCAGCACAAACACAAGATAGTCAAGGGGCTGATATACCTTCGAACATTCAAGAGCCAGCTGTTAATCAAAATTTTGTATCTCCAGATCCCATCATTCCAGAAGATGTACCACCTCCAGTGGGGGTTACGGTACATCCAACGACTATTCAATTAAATGTGCTTCCTCAAACCCGTGAAGCCATTCAAGCAGTGCGTGAACTCAAAGCACAGTTTGAAGTTTTGAGGCACAAAGATCAGCTCCAGAGGTTTAGAATTAAGCAACCTTACCCTCCTCATTGGAATGATGTACCCTTTCCACCAAAGTTCAAGCCACAATCCATGGTTTTATTCGATGGAAAAGCATCTTCCAGTCAATATATCAATTACTTTGATATTATGACTGTATACTTGCAGAAAAATGATGCTCTTCTCACTCGAGTGTTCATCGGGTGTCTGACGGGTTCAGCTTACGATTGGTATCATAGCTTACCCGATAACTCTAATTCGTCTTTTGACGAATTCAAGGCAATGTTTCTCTCCCGCTTCTATGAAGGAGGTATGGACATGAACATGTCCTCCTTAATAGAAATCAAACAAAAGGAGAAAGAAGATACTCGGACGTTCATTGAATGTTTTCGACAGGCTACTATCAAGATGCCTCCTGGTATGCCAGATTCAGCATTGATTGATACATGCAAGATGAATCTACGACCATCTATTGCTGTCTTCACAGGTTCCCAATTCACAGATTGGGCTTCGTTTATCATAGCAGTAGTTTCTGCCGAGACCAATGGTAGGTTGGCTCGGGAACACGGGATGATTTTTGCTTCAGAAGATGAAGGAAAGAAAAGTAATCCTGGTAATAATCCTGGCAATCGTAATGTGAAAGGAAAAGATACTCTTATGGTCAATCTCTCCAAGAACAAAACAATGCCAAACAATCAGGAATCTTCCAGGCCAAAGGAAGAATACTCTGTTGACGAAAGTGATATCCCAGGAATATTTCAGTGTCTGGTGAAAAGTGGCAAACTTCAGATTCCAGAGCCAAAAAGACCTAATAAGGTAAATCTGACTGACAATCCCAAATATTGTATCTATCATAGAAACATTAATCATCCTACCAGTGCTTGCTATGTCTTGAAAAAGAAGATCCAAGACCTGATAAATGGTGGCGCTATCGCTCTAACCAATGATGACCATACAGTTACAACCAACATGGTCTCTCTTCAGTTTGGAGATTTTTCTCCACAGCAAGTCCCAGATGGAATTATCCCAATTCCGAAGGCGACTATGAAGATCGTGAATATCCCGCCCACCAGGGAAGAAAATACAGGATTACTGTCGCTCACATTGAAGAATGGTGAAATCATGTGGGTACATCCAGACTTAATACCTGAGTTGGAAAATAAAGGTAAAACTTTAAAATCCAAGAAAGATAAGAAAGTCAAAACCTGCAACATGATTTCTCATGTTATTACAAATCCTGATGACTTGGATCATCTATGGGATGGCCTCCCTCTAGAAGATAGACTGAAAGGACTAAACATCTGTCCTCCAAGTCTAGCTCCTCCTACCAAGCTCAAGCTTACTCATCAGCAGTGGCTAGCCATGAATAGTATTCCTTTATACCGGGCACAACAAGTCTTTGCTGCTTATGAAAAAGCTCCAACAGGGATTTCTCCTCGTATACCGAATCCTTCTCCTCCCTTAACTACAGAGACGTCCATGCTTCATTCTCCTGTAGTTGCAGAGGTTTCTTCCTCTTCCTGTACTGAAACACCTGTCCAAAGCTCACTGCCTATCCACTTGTATAGTCAGCAATCTGTCCTTCTTATGAGGAAGATAGGTTACGACTTTCAAAAGACAGAAGGTTTAAATTATGATAAAGGAATACGTCTTCCTTTACAAATTCAAAATCAGAATTCTACTGCTGGATTGGGTTCTGAAGTGCCTCATAGCAACCCTCACAAGAAGAAGGCTAAGGAAAGAAAGACTAAATCCTGTAATATGGTACTTTCTTCTCCTGAGTCTGAAGAAGAAACTTTTGCTGGTACAAGATCTGAAAAAGAGTACCACAAAGATTATGAGGGATCCTCCAAAGAAACAGAAGATGTAGTGGAGACTCTACCAGTTCAACCTTCTCCTGTTCCTGTTAAACCGTCTGTGGAGGGAAAACAGAAGACAGTACACTTTGATATCCCATTGAAGCCTCCTTCCATCAGGGGGTGGTGATGAAGCCTTACAAGTTTGACATTCTAGCTCAGTTAGCCAATACTCCGGCTAGACTATCTATATTTGAACTGCTTCGTCTTTCCAGAGAAAGCAGAGAGACTTTGAACAAAGCTTTACTTCAAGCAGATTCATGCTTGGCTCAACTCAAGACTCCTGATAATATACCAGTGTCATGTCCGCAATGTCATAGTATGATGGAAGCAATTTCCAACATCACCTTTACACAAGAGGATATGCTATTGAAACACAACAAGCATGATAGGCCTTTGTGTTACACTGGATATATCGGATCCACTGAAATTGACAGGATTTACATTGATCCCGGGTCTTCAATTAGTACAATTCTTCAGAGTATGCTAAGACCCCTGAGGATTCCTACTAGTGAGCTGACTTACACTAGTACTACGATAGTCGGTTTTAACTCTGGCAAGAGCAAACCACTGGGGAAGATTCGTCTACAGATTCAGATTGGTGATCTTCGAACTATGATAACTTTCTATGTTATCAACTCGGATGTATCCTACAATATTCTTCTTGGAAGACCGTAGATTCATGAGCATAATATTGTGCCTTCAACTCTTCACTAATGTTTCAAATATGTGGACTCCCAAGGAGTTGTGAAAACTGAGTTTGCTGATATTAATCCGTTCAAGGGTGTCAAAGCCTACTTCTCTGATTCAAGGCTTTATAAACAAGAGCATGTGAAAGATATATCAGACATGGCTAAAG
Source organism: Iris pallida (assembly GCA_029216955.1). Lineage (NCBI taxonomy): Eukaryota > Viridiplantae > Streptophyta > Magnoliopsida > Asparagales > Iridaceae > Iris > Iris pallida. The sequence continues at coordinate 14,175,013 of JANAVB010030219.1, forward strand.
ATTAATCATCCTCTGAGGATCACTCTATTAATGAAGATCCGCCAGAGGAGCAACCTTTAAAGATCATAGTCAAGGGACGAATCCAATTCCAACCTGTCAATGATCAACCTTTGATGATCAAGGTTAAAGGAAGAACTCAAACTTCATCTGAGGAATCAATAAATATTCCTGCTAAGAGCCAAGTTCAACCTTTTATGATCAAGGTCAAAGGACGTACTTCTTGTACGAATGATCCAGGACTACCATTGATGGTCAATCTTGGCAAATTTACGCAGAAGACGGATGATGGTCCACTGTTGATTAATCCGAAGCGTAGCAATCAGATTGTAAATGATGTAAATATTAATCATTCTGTACTTTTTGATATCAATGAAGATGTCCTGTTCGAGTATATAGCTGTCAAGTTTATTGAGAGAATGGCTTTATCTTCTGATATTCAAAGTCATCGATATAAAGACAACATAGAACCGGAAGAAACTTTATACATTGATCATAAGGAGAATTCTTTCCCTCCTTATACAGATGTTGGACCGTATGCTCAAAGGTTCCTAACATCTTCTCCTTATCTTCTACCTGTGGCCGCTTCATCACAAGCTTGCGTAACTTTTAGACGTCATGAAGAATCTTATTTCGTGGTTCCGTCTGATAAGAAAAATAAGCGCCAAATTGTGTTTGGCCTGGCTAGAAATATCCCTGTTGCTCAGACAGATGAGCTTAAGGATAAAGACAAAGGAAGAATCCGAATTGACAAATACAGTCAGCAATCTATCAAGATCATCCAAAACATGGGGTATAATTTGAAGACTATACAATGTCTCAATCAAGGCAAGGGCAGACAATTACCATTATGTGGTGATCCGTTTTACCAAAAGACTCATCATGGGTTGGGATATGACCCGTCCCACATGTTTTATGATGATATACAAGAAGAATTCTCTTCCAGCTCTTCACAATTATCAGATTCAGAGAAACTTCAATCTGGACAAGTACTCTCAGTCAATATGGTTCAAGCCGATGATGAATCAGAACTATTTGAGAATGATCCTTGGGCTCAACAAATAGATACTCAATAGGAACTTCGTTTTGAACAACGACAACCACCTACAGAAGATGCGGTTATCCAGATTGATGTTGGAGATGGAGTTACATCCAAACCAATATTCATCAGTAAGAATCTTTCTGAAGATGAAAAGGAAGAGCTGATAAAACTTATAAAAGATTACATTGACATCTTTGCATGGAGTTATGAGGATATGCCAGGGCTAGATCCTAAAGTTGCTACCCATAAACTCAATATTTTGCCAGATGTCAAGCCTGTAAAACAACAGCAACGACGCTTTAGACCAGATATAATGGATGCAATTGAAGCAGAAGTCAAAAAGTTGATTACATGTGACTTTGTTCGTGAAGAACAACACCCAGATTGGGTGGCCAATATTGTTCATGTCATGAAGAAGAACGAAAAAGTCCGAGTTTGTATAGATTACCGAGATCTTAATACGGCTTGTCCAAAGGACGAATTTCCTCTTCCAATTACTGATATCATGATAGACAATACATGTGGTTTTGAACGCATGTCTTTCATGGACGGATTCTCAGGATACAATCAGATCAAGATGCATCCAGAAGATGAGAAGCACACCGCTTTTCGTACACCTCTTGGGGTCTACTGCTATACAGTTATGCCGTTTGGTCTTAAAAATGCCGATGCCACATATCAACGGGCTATGAGCAATATCTTTCAAGAACATCTACGGAAGATAGTTGAATGCTATGTAGATGACATCGCTGTTAAAAGTTGATCAAAGAATGATCACATCCAGGACTTGAGAATAGTATTTGAATTAATGCGCCAGCATCAATTAAAAATGAACCCTACTAAGTCTTTCTAAGGGGTTTCCAGTGGCAAGTTTCTAGGATTTGTCATTACCTCTCAAGGTATCCATGTTGATCCTGATAAGGTTAAAGCATTTCTTGAAATGCGTCCTCCTCTTAATCTGAAAGAACTTCATGGCTTTCAGGGCCGTATTGCTTATATCAGAAGATTTATATCTAATCTTTCTGGGAGATGTCAACCTTTCTCCCGTCTATTAAAGAAAGGGGTATCTTTCGTCTGGGATGAAGCGTGTCAAAAAACCTTCAATGATATTAAGCAATATCTTACAAACCCACCTGTTCTGGTACCTCCGGTGGTAGGAAGACCACTTTTGCTATATGTTCGAGCCTTAGATCATTCACTTGGCACTCTTCTGGCACAGAAAAGTGATATGGGTCATGAACAAGCAATATATTATCTGAGCAGGATGATGGTCGGAGCTAAACACAGATATACTCCTGTAGAAAAGGAATGTCTAGCTTTGGTTTTCGCCGTCCAAAAGACAAGGCATTATGTTACTGGACAGACTATTCATGTCATCTCCAGAATAAATCCCATTCGGGTATTGATGAGAAAATCGAGCATTCTTAATTCCAGGTTAGCTACCTGGGCGATGTTGCTCACTCCTTATGACATGATTTATGTGCCTCAAAAATCAGTGAAGGTCCAAGCGTTAGCTGAGTTCTTAGCTGCTCATCATATACCTGAAACTTCGAAGTTATATGAAGACATTCCAGACGAAGTAGTGGATTGTAACATGACTTTGAAGAATAATATATGGTAATTATATTTTGATGGAGCATCACGAGTGGGACCTAAAGGCAATATTATCTCTGGGGTAGGA